>CM075977.1:385107834-385325095 GCA_038087875.1 Malacoraja senta | reverse complement strand
GCTTATTAGTGCAAGCATTTTTAAGGTGCTTCTTGCAGAAAGAAAAGAAACGTGAGCATGTTTTAACAATAAATTCCAAAGCCAAGGACGTTGACAGCTGAAGGTATAGAAGGGATTAATAGAGTCAGAATTGGAGAAGTGCAAGTATCTTGAAGAGTTATACAAATAGATATTAGAAGTGAGACTTTGAAAGAATTTAAAACTGAGATGTAAATGTTAAAGTTGAAGGACTGCGTAACTGGGAGCTGGTTCAGTCAGTAAATTTTCAAATAGGAAGGATTTGTATCATGAGGGAAAGTAGTTTATGAATGCATTAAAATTTACATATGTTGCACAACACTGAAATAGTCAAAAAACGTTGAGCGGAGGTAGTCTCTTCAGCATCCATGTAGAAACTGCTTTTGATGTGGATGAGAATGGGAGAGAAAAGATAAATCCCTATGGATCCCTTAGAAGTAAAGAAGAAGCTGCAGATTTGCAGACACTTGATAAGAATGGAACTGTGCAAGTGCAGTCCAATCCATAATCACATAGCATGTCTTAATTGACTTTGATCAGAGTCTTATCAATTATAGTTGAGGCAGGCAGCTGTCATATGCATAGAGTTGGGAGGCCATATTCCTTCTAGGAAGCTTGGTGTTGGCCACAAATTTGGGAAGATAGAGGGATTTTTAGATGCTTACTTTGAAGAATGAGGTGGTAATGGTATAGAATCATAGTGATACCGTGAAAACGGGCCCTTCGGACAACTTGCCCACACTGGCACATGTCCCAGCTACACTGGTCCCACCTGCCTGCGCTTGGTCCATATCCCTCCAAACCTGTCCTATCCATGTACCTGTCTAACTGATTCTTAAACATTGGGATAGTCCCAGCCTCAACTACTTCATCTGGCAACTTATTCCATACACCCACCACCTTTTGTGTGAAAAAGGTACAGGGCTAGAAATTAACGGTTGCCCGGGTGCCAATGACCACCAAAGTGCTGCCGGGCAACCTAAACGCCGACTCATTTTGCCCGGCTTGGCACTGCAGATACTGGTTTATACCGAAGATAGAAATGAAAAACTGGAGTAACTCAGCGGGTCAGGCAGCATCTCTGGAGAAAAGGAATGTGACATTCGTGTCGTCGGCGGCGACGACTGTCGTGCGGGGCAAAGATACCAGGTGCGGGATGACGAAGGGTCGGAGCAAATGACGGGCCCTGCACAGCAGCAGCAGCGGCCGCGACGGCGGCTCCACCGCCTCCTCCTCCCGCACCCCACCCGCCCTGATAGCGGCCGCTGCTTGCAAATCCGCTAACAGCGATAAGCGCTTTCAAAACACACCCTCTCACATGCCGAGGGAGGGAGGGGGAGGCTTCCTTCCGCCGTCTGAAGCAGCTGCACCAAAGATCCTATAGCTATAGGATCTTTGAGCTGCACCGCTTGGCCCCGCACCTTGCTGGTGGAGGAGGGGAGGCAGTGGCGAGGAGATACCAACCGCCTCCCCTTTGGCGGCGGCACTTGGCGGTGGACAGGGACGGCCAAGGCAGCAGGGCGATGTCCGAGAAATGCTGACCTTCCTTCCTCCCCTCCTCTGCCCATTCCCCTCTCTCTCTCCCTCTTGTACGCCCCCTTCCACCCCCCTTATCCTGAGACCCGTCCTCTCCTTCCCGCACTGATTCCCATTCCCGCCTCTATTCAGTCCTCACTGACATCCCCTGTGCTCCCTCCCCATCTATCACCCCCCCCCCCATATATTCATCCTGCGCTGATCACCCTATCCACCTCGCATTGATTCTTCTGCCACCCCCCATCCATCCTACACTGGATCCCCAATTCATCCTGTACTTACCCCCCTTCCCATCCATCCTCCACTTCTCCATTCATCCTGCATTAATCTCCCCATTCATCCCGTACTGACCCACACTCCATTTACCCTGCAACGATCTCCCCAGCCATCCTGTACTGATCCCCCATCCATCCTGTACTGATCCCCTCATTCATCCTGTACTGATCCCCCATTCATCCTATACTGATGCCCCCATCCATACTGTACTGATCCCCCCATTCAACACCCATGACATCCCCCGTATTCTCCCCTCACAATTTTACAAACTCCAACCAACACGTACTAATTCACCTGCCTCAATCCATCCATTCCGCACCGATTGCCTTCTCAGCCCCCCCCCCTCCCCCCGCCATCTATCCACCCCGCACTGATTCACACACCCCCACCCTCCCTGACCCTATTGTGCTGGAAATGTCTTCAGAGCGAACATTGACCATGTTTGATAACGGAATGCAATCAAATGTGTTTTAATTCCCAATGTTATTATTTGTTTTGGTCCATAAAGATGGAATAATTAAATTGTGAACACGTAAAACATTAAAACCGCAGTGTTCGATTGTCACTGCTACCGTTGACACGTTATTACAGAATTCATTTTAATGGCAAATCAATGCTCTTAATATGGAGTATCTGTACTGTAGTTATTTAATGAAAACATTCACAACTATACGTTGGATTTATCCAGTTTTACTTCTACAGTCGGCCATATCACAAATTTGTTCAGGAGATATTTCAGTTGAAATTTAACGTTAATTGTGAAGTGGGAATGATGGAAACAGCGCTTATCAAATATTGTTTTTAAATCTGGTGCGTACAAACTGGGTATCTTCATTGCTGTTCACAACACGTACATCTAATCTGAATGTCCGGTAAAGGCGTTTTGACACCTTTAAACATATTACCAAAAGAGCATTTGCTGCAGTTATGTCCTTTGGCCATCTCTTGTCAGTCAGTGTAATGTTTAACCTGTCAGATGGGTATAGTCGATTTTAACAGCTATTATCATAAAATGCCTTTAGAAATTTCCTTGCAACCTGTATATTTTGTTATGGATAAATTATGTGGGAAGTGAGAGTGTTTCTGTACCAATAGCAATAACGACCCATGCTATGGCCATGTCATGGTAATTTTCGGTCCTTCACAGAAACATGCTTGCATCAATCTGTAGTGTGCATGGTTAAGCATATATGTTACCACGGTCCAGGATTTATTGACACTGGTTGATCATATGCTGAATAATCCAACCACATATTTGTTTGGAAGTGGAAAGAACTAATAGAAATTGCATTAATTGCAATGTGTAAAAAGAGTTGAGATACTGTAGTATAATTTTGCAGCATGTCATTGTGGTACAGATCATGTCTTGATTGGTGAATATGTCTAGTTTGTGACTTTATTTGAAGCAGAAATAATATGTGAATGCTTCATTGAGCATAATTCCGACTGGTAACTACGCACTTCGTCCGAGCACATTATCGCAGGGGTCATGCAAACCGTCTTAAATGACCACCTAAACGGTCATTTGGCAACCTAAAAAGCTGCCAAAGTTGCCCGGCTGGTGAGAGCCCTGATGTACCCCTCAGATTCCTATTAAATCTTTTCCCCTTCACCTTGAACCTATGTCCTCTGGTCCTCGATTCCCCTACTCTGGGCAGAGATTCTATGCATCTACCCGATCTATTCCTCTCGTGAATTTATACACCTCTATAAAATCACCACATCCCCCTGCGCTCCAAGAAATAGAGATCCTGCCGACTCAACCTTTCCCAACAGCTCAGACATTCCAGTGCTGGCAACATCTTCGTAAATCTTCTCTGAACCCTTTCAAGCTTGACAATATCTTTCCTATAACATGGGCTGAACTGAACACAATATTCTAAATGCGGTCTCACCAACGTCTTATACAACTGCCATATAACCTCCCAATTTCTATACTCCGTTCTCTGACTGATGAAGATCAATGTGCCGAAAGCCTTTTTGACCGCCTTATCTACATGTGACTTGACCTTCAAGGAACCATGCACCTGCACTCTAGGATCCCTCTGCTCTGCAACATTCCCCAGAGGCCTACCATTTACTGTGTAGGTCCTGCCCTTCTTAGATGTCCCAAAATGCAAAACCTCACACTTCTCTGTAGTAAATTCCATCAACTATTCCTCAGCCCACCTGGCCAATCGATCCAGATCCTGCTGCAATCTTTCACAACCATCTTCACTATCTGCAAAACCACCCACTTTTATATCATCAGCAAACTTGCTAATCTTGCCCCGTATGTCCTCATCCAAATCATTGATGTAGATGACAAGCAGTAATGGGCCCAGCATTGAACCTGAGGTACACCACTAGTCACAGGCCTCCAGTCCGAGAAGCAACCGTCCACCATCACCCTCTGCTTTCTTCCATGAAGCCAATTTGCTATCCATTCAGCTATCTCTCCTTGGATCCCATGCGGTCTAACCTTCCAGAGCAGCCTACCATGCGGAACCTTGTTGAATGGCTTACTGAAATCCATGTACACAACATCTACAGCTTTGCCCTCATTGACCTTTTTGCTCACATCCAAATGCCTGTATATCCTATCCCTCAGAATACTCTCTAGTAACTTTCCAACGACAGATGTTAAGCTCACCGACCTATAGTTCCCAGCATATTCCCCGCAGTCCTTCTTGAATAGAGGCACAACATTTGCCACCCTCCAGTCTTCAGGCACCTCTCCTGTATTTAAGGCGACTCGTAAATTTCAACCAGGGCTCCTGCAATTTCCTCTCTAGTTTCCCACAATGTCCTCGGATATATCTGATCAGGCCCTGGAAAATTGTCTACCTTCTTACACGATAGTATCTTTAGTACTTCTTCGACGGTAACACTAACTGCTCTCAAGACACTTCCATTGCCCATCTCCTGTGGCTCCACCACGGAGGTGACCGCTTTGATTCCTGAGAGGTGCCACTCATTAGTTACCCTTTTCCCCCTTATGTATTTATAAAATCTTTTGGGATTGTATTTTTGAAAGTAGTGATGCCATATTTTATGAGAGCAGCATTAATTAATTTATAGCCGGAAGGAGAGTTCCGTGGATTGTTTGTGTAGAAAGGAACTGATGCTGGTTTAAACTGAAGGTAGACACAAAAGCTGGAGTAACTCAGCTGGACAGGCAGCATCTCTGGAGTGAAGGAATGGACTATCGACTGACATCTACTACATACCCAATGACTCCCACAACTATCTCGACTACACTTCTTCCCACCCTGCTTCCTGCAAATACTCTATCCCCCTACTCCCAATTCCTCCATCTACGGCACATCTGCACCTAAGATGAGGTGTTCCATACCAGGACATCAGAGATGTCCTCATTCTTTATGGAACGGGGGTTCCCCTCTCCCATCATAGATGAAGCTCTCACTCGTGTCTCCTCTGTACCCCGCAACTCTGCTTTGCTCCCACTCCCCCTCGTCACAACAGAGACAGCCCCCCTTAGTCCTTACATTTCACCCCATCAGGTGTCACATACAACACATAATCCTCTGCAATTTCTGCCTCCTCCAACGGGATCCCATCACTAACCACATTTTCCCATCTCCACCTCTTTCCGCCTTCCGTAGAGACCGTTCCCTCCTCAACTCCCTGGTTAACTCATCCCTTCCCACCCAAACCAAGATGTGGACTCTTATACATCGTCGAGCCCAGACGTAAATTGGGCAACCGTTTCGCTGAACACCTTCACTCAGTCCGCCTGAATCTACCTGATTTCTCAGTTGCTAAACACTTTAATTCTCCTTTCCATTCCCACACAGACTTTCTGCCGTAGGTCTCCTCCATTGTCAGAGTGGAGGCTAAACGCAAATTGGAGGAACAGCCTCTCATATTTCGCTTGGGCAGCTTCCAACCCAGAGGTATGAATATTGATTTCTCTAACTTCAGGTTGCCCCGGCATTCCCTCTCTCTCTCTCTCTCTCTCTCTCTCTCTCTCTCTCTCTCCTCTCTCTCTCCTCTCTCTCTCTCTCTCTCTCTCTCTATATATATATATATATCTCCCCTCCTCCCCCCCCCCCCAAGTCACACTAGCTTCCCATTTTCACCTAACAAACATTGTTTCCTTAATAATCGTTACTTTTTTTGCATATCTTTCATTCATTGTTCTTTATCTCTCTGCATCATCACCTATATATCTCGTTTCCCTTATCCTAATCAGTCTGAAGAAGGGGCGCGATGCGAAATGTCACCCATTCCTTCTCTCCAGCGATGCTGCCTGCCCTGATGAGTTACTCCAGTTTTTGTGTCTATCTTCCGTGGATTGTTTCATGAGGTGAGGACCAAGAGAATAATAGGGAGGTTTCACTGACATAATGACTCAAGATCATCATCAACTGCTCAAACCAGTCTGGTGCAAGGAGAGATATAACAGGCCAGTCATGCAGGAGAGTAAATCAACATGCAGGGGAGTAGATCAACAAGATCATCAACAGCTGCAGACTGGAAGAAACCTGATGCAAAGAATCTCTGGATTTCTGACCTTGAATCAATAGAAAGGCAGTTGTGACCCTATTCTGTGGAATCTCTGTGCAGCCTGATCACTGAGTTATCTCCTGAGTGATCGCTGTTCATTTCGGCAGATGTGAGGAACTTATCCCTTAATTCAGCACAGGATTTCCTGTTCCTCTTCTCCAAGCAGCATGAATGAGAAGGGCTTTCTCCTGGCCTTCTCATTAATCCATATTTCGTTATTACATGGAAGGTTGTTTGGTGAGTAAATCTGCACCGCCTCTTAGGGCAAACCTACCAAATCCATTCTCTCACCTATTTCCCGATTAATGTATTCTCTTAACATGTCCATTGACTCCCCTTTGATTCTGCCATGAGCCATCTACATTGTGAGTAATTTATAGTTGAAGCTGTGCATTTTTGGGATGTGGGTGGAAGCCAGAGAAAATTGCAGGAAGAGCGTGCGAGCTCCACTTATCAATGAAAATCAGGATTGAATCAAGTTGCTATAGCCATTTAGCCACATTGCTACAGTTTACACTCAGTGGCAAAGCTCTGTTTAAATCCAAAAGGGTTTGACTAAAGACTTCTAATTTGTCGAGTTAACCTTTGTTGGTCAAAAGGTGAACTAAAACTAATGTTTGATGGATTATGAAGTTGCATGCAAATAGTTTATCATTTAAAATAGAGCAAGTGGCCAAGGTTTTTCTGCTCCGATATGCTGTTTTCTGTTGGATAACTGACCCAATTGGTGGACTTTGCGCAAACGTGGATTGATATTATTAAACACCAATTCAGACCACACCAACACCAACAGCATACTTCTGGCATGCATTAATGCACAAGATAGACTCCAGAATAGAATTAGTCACACTTAAAATGGACACCCACAATCCGCAGAGTTCTTAAGGCTTTTCAGTGTTATACTATCTGACCAGTTTCAAAATCAAAGTACTTTGGAGAAACAAGGAACTTCAGATGCTAGTTTGTAAAAGAAGACACAAAGTGCAGGAGGCAGCATTCCTGGCGAGCATGTATAGGTGTTTCGGGTTGGGCCCTTCATCAGACTGATTGGTGGGGGGGGGAGGAAGAAGAAAGTTAGAAGAGAGGAGGGGCAGAAAAAGCATAGCAGGTAATAGGTGAACACAGGCAAGGTTTTATTTTGGATAGGCAGATGGTTAGGCAAGGCCAGCGATGAGACAAAAAGATGCGAGTGGATGGAAGGGCAACATGGTGGCGCAGCGGTGGAGTTGCTGCCATACAGCGCCAGAGACGCTGGTTCAATCCTGACTACGGGTGCTTGTCTGTACGGAGTTTGTATGTTCTCTGCGTGGGTTTTCTCCAGGATATCCGGTTTCCTCCCACACTCCAGAGACGTACAGGTTTGTAGGTTAATCGACTTGGTATAATCTGCGGGCATCATTGGTGGCACTGAATTTCCGCACTGTATCTCGAAACGAAACTAAAGTTGCGAATTGTTAAGGCAGAGGAAGGAATGTAGGTGGAGCGAGAGAGGAGAAATAGGTGTGAGTCTAGGTGGGGTTTGGGGAGGGGGCGGTGAGGAAAAATGGGATGGGGGGGGGTTGTTAAAGGTTACTTAAATTGGAAAATTCAATGTTCATACTATTGGGTTGTCAGCTACCCAGGTGGTTTACAAGGTGTTGTTCCTCCAGTTTGCATGTGGCATCACTCTGACAATGGAGGAGGCCAGGACAGAATGGCCAGTATGGGAATAGGAGTTAAAATGGTTAGCAACCGGGTGATTTGGTGAGCCTTGCCAGTCTGAGCACATGTGTTCACAAAATGGTCGCCGAGTCTTCGGTTAGTCTCACATATATACAGGAGGCCACAGCGAGAATTAAATTGCATTTGTTCCCTGAAATCCATTAGATATATTTTTCTAACTTCCTGTAGTCTGTTTAATTGTGATCTCATTCAGCTTCCTGAGAACTTACTGTTTAGATTCCAGCTTAACTCGTAATGCAATTTATCGTGTTCACTGCCATTAAAAGTGTCTATAAACTCTGACAGTTTTTTTATTAAATTTCAGACACTGTCAACAATATCTTTTATGGATCCTATATGAAGTAATCCTGAAAGGTATGTATTTGCAACATTAACAATGAAACTGGGGAAAGGGCAATTTGATTTGTTAAAGTATGAAATTGTGCAGCATGATGCTGATTTGATATGGGGGAAATATCTTCCCACACATCAACTTTAAAAATTTGGGCAACACAAAATGTTGAGCTTTTTTTTGCAGCTTTGCAATATTAAGGATATTGATCCATATTAATGTTTACATTTTTTTAAATCTTCTGCTTGGTAGAAGATAAATTTTAGCTGGTTTTACATGTTATTTGCTTATTATTGCTGATGTAAAGCAACGTTATTGTTAGAAATGTAATAGATTAGCAGGTAACTTGTGTAGCCAGGTATTGTGGGAAATTATGTTGTCCTTATGGGCCTATGTTATTAGAGTGCTGTTTGGAAGCTATGAATGGACTTGTGCGCCTCTGCACTTCAGTTGAAATATAGTCAGTCATACAGCATGAAACAGGTCCTTCGGCGCAACTTGCACACGAGGGACAAGTTTAACATTTACCAAGCCTAAATGTCTTTGGAGTATGGGAGGAAACCAAAGATTTCAGAGAAAACCCACGCAGGTCAGGGGGAGAACGTACAAACTCAGTATAGACAGCACCCATAGTCGGGATAAAACCCGGGTCTCCAGCGCTGCAAGCGATGTAAGGCAGCAACTCTACCGCTGTGCCACTATGCCGCCCTCTTGGGGCTAAAGGAATCAAGGGATATGGGGGAAAAGCAGGAACAGGGTACTGATTTTAGATGATCAACCATGATCATATTGAATGACGGTGCAGGCGCGAAGGGCCGAATGGCCTATTCCTGCACTTATTTTTCTATGAAGCTATGACCTCTGGTGTTGGACTCTCCCACCAGTGCAAACATCCTTTCCCAATCCATTCTATCTATGCCTTTCATTATTCTGTAAGTTTCAATGAAAGACACAAAAAGTTGGAGTAACGCAGCAAAGGAATGTGTGTCGTTTCGGGTCGAGGCCCTTCTTCAGACTGAAAGCCATGGGAAAGGAAAACGAGAGATATAGATGATGATGTAGAGAGATATAGAACAATGAATGAAAGATGTGCAAAAATGTAACAATGATAAAGGAAACAGGCCTTTGTTGGCTGTTTGTAATGTGAAAACGAGAAGCTGGTGCAACTTGGCTGGGGGAGGGATGGAGAGAGAGGGAATGCCTGGGTTACTTTAAGTTAGAGAAATCAATATTCATGCCACTGGGCTGTAAACTGCCCAAGTGAAATAAGAGATGCTGTTCCTCCAATTTGCGTTTAGCCTCCCTCTGACAATGGAGGAGACCAAGGACGGAAAGGTCAGTGTGGGAATGGGAAGGAGAATTAAAGTGTTTAGCAACTGGGAGATCGGGTTCGTTCAGGTGGACTGAGCGAAGGTGTTCAGCGAAACAAATGCTCAGTTTACGTTTGGTCTCGCCAATGTATACCAGTCCACATCTTGAACAAAGGATAAAGTAGATGAGGTTGAGGAGGTGCAAGTGAACCTTTGCCTAACCTGAAAGGACTGACATGTTGCATCTTCTGTGGTTGCAGGGGAAGGTACCTAGGGAGGGGGTGGTTTGGGTGGAAAGGGAAGAGTTAATCAGGGAGATGCGGAGGGAACGGTCTATGCAGAAGGTGGAAAGGGGTCGATATGGGAAGATGTGACAAGTGTAGGGCTCCCGTTGGAGGTGGCGAAAATGTCAGAGGATTATGTGTTGTATGCGACGGCTGATGAGGTGAAATGTAAGGACGTAGAGAGATAGAACAATTGAATTAAAGATATCCAAAAAAGTAACAATGATAAAGGAAAGAGGACATTGTTAGCTGTTTGCGAAGTGAGAACGGGAACCTGGTGCAACTTAGGTGGGGGAGGGGATGCAGGAGTTTGGATACTAGAGCTGGGGAAATATGGTCCCCACAATCACTCTATCTAGTGTTAAAGATGGAACTGCAGATGCTGGAGAATCGAAGGTACACAAAAATGCCGGAGAAGCTCAGCGGGTGCAACAGCATCTATGGAGTGAAGGAGATAGGCAACGTTTCAGGCTGTAACCCTACTTCAGACTTCAGTCTGAAGAAGGGTTTCAGCCCGAAACGTTGCCTATCTCCTTCGCTCCATAGATGCTGCTGCACCCGCTGAGTTTCTCCAGCATTTTTGTGTACCTATCACTCTATCTAGTCCTGTCAGAGTTTTGTAAGTTACAATTGGATTCTCTCTTCAGAGCTCCAGAAAGTACAATCTTCGTCAATTTAATGTCATGCAGTAATTCTGCCAGCTCAGGAAATCAAGTCTGGTAAACCTTCATTGATCTCCTGTTCGTGGCAAGTTCATCCTTTTGTGGGTAAGCAGACCAAAACAGCCATATATTCTCATTCTCCCATTTATAATTGTACCAAAAAACACATTCTCCCATATATTAAAGGTTAATATATAATATAAGAGGTCAAGAGAGAGCTAGATAGGGCTCTTAAAGATAGCCGAGTTAGGGGATATGGGGAGAAGGCAGGAACGGGATCTGATTGGGGAAGATCAGCCATGATCACATTGAATGGCGGTGCTGGCTCGAAGGGCCGAATGGCCTACTCCTGCACCTATTGTCTATTGTCTATTGACAAGGAGGACTCTGTTGCGGGGTGACGTCTGTTT
This sequence comes from Malacoraja senta, assembly GCA_038087875.1. Lineage (NCBI taxonomy): Eukaryota > Metazoa > Chordata > Chondrichthyes > Rajiformes > Rajidae > Malacoraja > Malacoraja senta. The sequence goes on along the minus strand of CM075977.1, from coordinate 385,314,037 downwards.
TGTGGTGAGTAGTTGCCCAAAGAATCGTATTTTTTTCTGGTCGCCGCTAGATTTTCAACATGTTGAAAATTTTCGCCAACCTTGCTGCGACTATGACGGGTGCCGGCAAGTCGCCGAAAAATTCGCGTAAGTGGGACAGGCCCTTTACACTTCCAATTGTTGAACCCCCCCCACCATTTAGTTTAAAGCTATGGTAATATCCCCCTATGTTTATCCTATTTCTGATAAAGCCATCCATTCCAATTACTTGCTGTACTTTGGTGACATGGTCAAGCCAAGTCGTGTATATTGTCATATGCACGTGCAAAATTAAAATATTGCTTGCTGCAGCATCGCAGGCACATAGATTCAGACAGCACACTAAAACATAAATTATACACAAATTAAAATCTGGAAGACAGTAAAAAGAAAACAAAGACTGCACAAACAAGACATTAGTGCAAAATCTGTTGGGAGAAAAGTTCATGGTAGTGCAAGAAGTAGACTGGAGTATTCTGTTGTTGAGGTAGGATTAGGGTTGTGAAGATTGGTTCCAGAACCTAATGAGGATGTTAGGAGGTTGCAGGGTGACCTAGACAGGTTGAGCGAGTGGGCAGATGCATGGCAGATGCAGTATAATATAGATAAATGTGAGGTTATCCACTTTGGCGGCAAAAACAAGGGGCAGATTATTATCTCAATGGGGTTAGGTTAGGTACGGGGGAGGTGCAGCGAGATCTGGGCGTCCTTGTACACCGGTCATTGAAAGTTGGCGTGCAGGTACAGCAGGCAGTGAAGAAAGCTAATGGAATGTTGGCCTTCATAACAAGAGGATTTCAGTATAGGAGTAAAGAGGTTCTTCTGCAGTTGTATAGGGCTCTGGTGAGACCACATCTGGAGTATTGTGTACAGTTTTGGTCTCCTAATTTGAGGAAGGACATCCTTGAGATTGAGGCAGTGCAGCGTAGGTTCACGAGATTGATCCCTGGGTTGGCGGGGCTGTCATATGAGGAAAGATTGAAAATACTAGGCTTGTATTCACTGGAGTTTAGAAGGATGAGGGGGATCTTATAGAAACATATAAAATTATAAAAGGACTGGACAAGCTAGATGCAGGAAAAATGTTCCCAATGTTGGGCGAGTCCAGAGCCAGGGGCCACAGTCTTAGAATAAAGGGGAGGTCCTTTAAGACTGAGGTGAGAAAAAACTTTTTCACCCAGAGGGTTGTGAATTTATGGAATTCCCTGCCACAGATCTGGATGGATTTAAGAGAGAGTTAGATAAAGCTCTAGGGGCTAGTGGAGTCAAGGGATATGGGGAGAAGGCAGGCACGGGTTATTGATAGGGGACGATCAGCCATGATCATAATGAATGGCGGTGCTGGCTCGAAGGGCCGAATGGCCTCCTGCACCTATTTTCTATGTTTCTATGTCTATGTTTCTAATAGTTGCAGGCAAGTATTTGTTCCTGAACCTGACGTGTGTGCTACTTCAGGCTTCTGTACCTCCTGCCCTTCGGGAGCAGCAAGAAGAGGGCCTTACCCGGGTATCTTGTGGCAACATCTCTTTAGTTTATTATTGTCATGTTGAGGTACAATGAAACACTTTTGATTGCTTGCTCTGCAGTCAAAGAAAAGACTATGGATAATTACAATCAAGCTGTCCACAGTCTTTAGATAAAGGGGTACACATAAAGGATAAAGGTTGCAACATTTAGTGCAAGATAAAGACCAATTAAAGATAGTTCAAAGCTCTTCAATGAGGTAGATGGGAGGTTAGGACCATACAGGGAGGCGCCTTAGGTCACTTGCTACAAAATCCACCCGTTTTAAAAACAGTTTCTTCCCCTCAGCAATAAGAACACTTAATTCCCTCCAATAACTTTTTGACTTTGATGTATACAGTGTCTTGTCTATGGTTTTTGTCTGTTCTTTTGCACTATGTATTGTTGGTGAGATTTGTGATTTGTGATGTGCTTTATTATTATGATCTGTGTTGTTATTAGTGTTAATGTGCTAAAGCAGTGTACCATCATGTACCGAACCCAATTACCACCAACCCTGGTCGTGTGGCAAATAAAGTTTCTATTCTATTCTATTCTATTCTATTCTACTCTAGCTGATGAGACCGTTCAATTGTCTGGGAAGAAACTGTCGCTGAATCTGGAGATATGCAGGGCAACTTTTTTTTTACACAGAGGCCGATGAGTGCCTGGAACATGCTGCTAGGCCTGATGGTTGAGGCAGATGCAATAATTGCATTTAAGAGACTTTTGTATGGGCATATGGATATGCAGGGAATGGAGGAATATGGATTATGTGCATGGTATTTGCAACATGTTTGGCACAGACATAGGTCAAAGGAGTTGTATGTTCCAATGTTATCTGCAAGGTAATCTGCTCAGGTCAGATTCCTTTCAACAGTGGCATTTACGATTTATTTAACAGAATCACAGTCACACAGCAAAAAAGGAGGCTTTTCAATGCTTGTGCTCATGCCAGCCATAGTACCTGTCTATGCTAATACCATCTGATTGCACTTGGACCATAGGCTCTGTGTCATGGCTAATCATGTCTCCGTCTACATACTTAAATATTGAGAGTACCTGTCCTTACCACCTCTTCAGGCAGTGGAATCAAAATTTTTGTTTTGTTTAATTTCAACCACCCTATCGGTAAAAAGAAATACTTTTTAAGCATTTCTATCCCTCCTTCAAAAGTCAATAAATTCACATTTCCCTGTATAATACATTCCCTGCATAATATCTGCCATAACTTGGTCCACTTTTGCACATCCCTCTCTTTCCTGTGAATCTTCCTTGCTTTTCCAACAATTTTTGTTTTGTCATCAACTTCAGCTAAAGTACTACAGCTCTGTCAGCATTTTTGGTCTTTTAGAGTAAGTGCCCATGATAGGGTCAAAATGCCTCCCTTTGTTACCATTTATTTATCATATCCCACATTCCTCTCCCATTTTCCTTCATAATATAAATCTATTTGCATCTCTTTCCCAGTTCTGAAAAGGAGTTGCAGAACCAAAAGATGGAGTATATTTTCCACTGTCCTGGCTGGCCTTCTTAGTTTTTCTAGTTTTGTTTTGATTTTCAAGTTCTGAATTCTGCAGTTCTTTGAAGCAAAAAACCCCAAAACAAAACTCTTTTTTGAAGGAATTAAACTTGTGATTGTCGTGAAGGTTGCATTCCCAACCATTTTGGACTTAATTGTGAAGTATTATGACACAGTATAGGGGGATTTCCAGGTCTTGTATCCTGTTGAAAACTGAGAAGCAGCATAAGCATCCTATGCAGGTGGTGCATCCGCTCATGTTCTGAGGAGCTTGAGAAAATGCCTTTGTAAAGTATTCTTCCTAAATCCATTGTAGTCAGATTCCATCTGCAAGGAAAAATTTGAGGGAAAAAATGCTCATTTTATAATTACTGCGTCTGATTCCAATTCTTTTGCATCATTGTTTATATTTGCAAAGAATGGGGGAAAAGCTGTCAAATAGAAAGCTATTTCAAAAACATAACAAAATTATTTCAGATTTGCAAATTCTGTAGTTTTTTTTATTTTTAACCCAACAAAGTCAACTTAGTTCCACTATTTTCTGCCTTTTGCATTATTGTTGGTAGCTGAGTTTCTAGGTTCTGTTTCTGGCAGGTCAGCTGCATAAACGGGCATGAGCAACTGCGACTGGCCTATGATTCAGTTTATCCTGCTACTTGCAATTAGGAAACACCTGGAGTCTGTTAGTCCCACTGCTAAGCAAAGAACAGGCAATTGATGCTTATGAAGCATTTTAAATTTAATTTTACAAATTAAAAATTAAATACATACAGGTATTCTGCTATAACGTGTGTTTCCATAACACAAACTAGACATAACACGACCAATGAATTAGGGGACACAATTTAAATTACGTGGGCCATATTGGTTATAAGGTGATTTTGATTGGGAACGAGCGAATCACTTAAAATTTACTTTAGAATATTGATGTACAATAACGGAATAACTAATAAAATATTAAGAGTATGTGGCAGATAACACACAAAACTACAATCATACTTAAATTATTCAAAAAATACATATTCTACAAGACCATGAGGGGAAAAGGACTGAAAGACTAAGAAAAAGACTACTTAAAAGTAAGATAGGCACAAAATGCTGGAGTAACTCAGAGGGACAGGCAGCATCTCTGGAGAGAAGAAATGGGTGACGTTTCGGGTCGAGACCCTTCTTCAGACGTGAAACGTCACCCATTCTTTCTCTCCAGAGATGCTGCCTGTCCCACTGAGTTACTCCAGCATTTTATGTCTATCTTCGATTTAAACCAGCATCTGCAGTTCTTTCCAACTTAAAAGGAAGACATTATTGTTACATTCAATTGGAAATAAAGTCCGCGGTACTGTAAGAGGAGATCTGCAGTGTCCCATTGTCAAGGTAACCTCAAGGTATGCCCCTTCGATTTTTCAGCATCTGCAGTTCCTCCTTAAACATTTTGTTTACTCCATTGCGACATCTTCTCAAGGTATAATAATAATAATAATAGATTTTATTTATATAGCGCTTTTCAGGACTCAAAGTCGCTTGCTTTGAAGAAGTTCTCCTCCCTCCAAAGACAGTTTTACAACCTCCTCTCCTCCTCTTCCTTTCTTCTTCCCACCCCACCCTCCATCAGTCTGAAGAAGGGTTTCGGCCCGAAACGTTGCCTATTTCCTACGCTCCATAGATGCTGCCGCACACGCTGAGTTTCTCCAGCACTTTTGTCTACCTTTGATTTTCCAGCATCTGCAGTTCCTCCTTAAACATTTTGTCTACTCCACTGCGACATCTCCTCAAGGTATGCCTACTTTGAAGAAGTTCTCCTCCCTCTGAAGACAGTTTTACAACCTCCTCTCCTCTTCCTTTCTTCTTCCCACCCACCCTACATCAGTCTGAAGAAGGGTTTCGGCCCGAAACATTGCCTATTTCCTTCGGTCCATAGATGCTGCCGCACCTGCTGAGTTTCTCCAGCACTTTTGTCTACCTTCGATTTTCCAGCATCTGCAGTTCCTCCTTAAACATTAACGTTGTACAGGTTGGTTCAAGAATCTAATCTTCTTCTTGCAAATGAAACACAAACCAAAAGAATAGTTCGATCTCAAGCCGGGTGTTGAGCAGCCAGGTTGTTGTCTCTGCGTCAATGTCTGCCAGGCCCTGGGCTCCATTTGGTGGGTGGTAGAGCGGGCATCCAGAGATGACATGGTTGGCTGCCTGTTGATCTGCTCCACATTTACAGGCTGGGCTCTGGCGGAACCCCCATCTCTACATGCTGGCATTGAAACGCCCAACTCCAGTACGAAGTCTGTTGAGCTTCACCCATGCTCCTCTGGGGAGGTCAGACCCTGGACAGCTTTTATCTGGTGAAGAGATGTAGCTGTGTAATGGTGATGGGTTTGCCTTCCACTCCTGTGACCATTTGGTGGCTATCCAGTGTGCTTTTGTCTCAGTTGGTTGGATGGATGCTAGGAGTTGTTTTCCATGTGGAGCAAAGGGGTGACGGGACTTCAGTCGGAGTGGCCTAATAATTGCAGGAAAAAAGCTGTTCCTGAACATGGTGGTGTGGGACTTTGGGCTTCCGTACCTTCTGCCCGATGGTAGCAGTGAGAAGACCTGGATGGTGTTGATACTTGATGATGGGTACCACCTTCATGAGGCAGTGCTTCATGTAAATTCTTAAGAGTCTCTACCCGAAATGTCACCCATTCCTTCTCTCCAGAGATGCTGCCTGTCCCGCTGAATTACTCCAGCATTTTGTGTCTATTTTTGGTGTAAACCAGCATCTGGGAAGGGCAAGTGAATTACGTGTTCGTGGAGGAGCCTTTTAGTACCAGTGACCATTGTTTGATTAGGTTTAAGATAATTATGGATAGAGACAGAGAGGGCTCGCATGTTAAAATGCTAAATAGGGGTAGGGCCAACTTTCAGGGTATGAGATAAAGTCTCAGTCAAGTTAATTGGAGCAGGTTGTTTGAGGGGAAAGGAACATCAGCCAAGTGGGATGTTTTTAAAACTGTGATGACAAAAGCTCAGGTTATGCACATCACTGTTAGAGTGAAGGGCAAAGCAGGCAAACGTAGGGAAGCTTGGCTGACGTGAGAAATAGAGACATTGGTTAAGAATAAAAAGGATGCATAGGACAGGTATTGGCAGCTGGGATCAAAGGTATTTCTGGAGGAGTTTCGGGAACTAAGGAGCAAAGTAAAAAAGGAAATCAGAAGGGCAAAAAAGGGCCAAGAGATAGCTCTGGCAGATAGCATTAAGGACAACCCCAAGAGATTTTATAAATACATAAGGGGGAAAAGGGTAACTGGAAAGAGAGTGGGACCCCTCAGGAATCAAAGCGGTCAACTCAGTGTGGAGCCACAGGAGATGGGAAAGGTCTTCATGAGTATTTCTCCTCTGTATTTACCGAGGAGAACAACAGGAGGATGGAGGAACTTGGGCAGTCAATGCAAGTATCTTGAGAGCAGTCAGTGTTACGGTCGAAGAGGTGCTAACGGAACTATCGTGTATGAAGATAGACAAATCTCCAGGGCCTGATCATATATATTCAAGGACATTGTGGGAAACCAGAGAGGAAATTGCGGGAGCCCTGGTTGAAATTTACAAGTGGTATTTAAATAGAGGAGAGGTGCCGGAAGTCTGGAGGGTGGCAAATGTTGTGCCTTTGTTCAAGAAGGGCTGCAGGAAAAATGCTGGGAACTACAGGCCAGTGAGCTTAACATCTGTAGTTGGAAAGTTACCAGATGAGAACACACGCGACAAGATTAGCAAGTTTGCAGATGTTACAAAAGTGGGTGGTTTTGCAGATAGTGAAGATGGTTGTGAAAAATTGCAGCAGGATCTTGACCGATTGGCCAAGTAGGCTGAGGAATAGTTGATGGAATTTAATGCAGAAAAATGTGAGATGTTGTATTTTAGACAATAGATAATAGGTGCAAGAGTAGGCCATTCGTCCCTTCGAGCCAGCCGTGCCATTCAATCTGATCATGGCTGATCATCCCCAATCAGTACCCCGTTCCTGCCTTCTCCCCATATCCCCTGACTCCGCTACCTTTAAGAGCCCTAACTAGCTCTCTCTTGAAAGTATCCAGAGAACCAGCCTCCACCACCCTCTGAGGCAGAGAATTCCACAGACTCACAACCCTCTGCGTGAAAATGTATTTCCTCATCTCCATTCTAAATGGCTTACCCCTTATTCCTAAACTGTGGCCCCTGGTTCTGGACTCCCCCAACATCGGGAACATGTTTCCTGCCTCTAGTGTGTCCAAACCCTGAGGAATGGTTGATAGAATTTAATACAGAGAAAAATGAGGTGTTGCATGTTGATAGCACAAACAATAGACAATAGGCACAGGAGTAGGCCATTTGGCCCTTCGAGCCAGCACCGACATTCAATGTGATCATCCCCAGCATATGACAGTCCTGCCATCCCGGGAATTAACTTTGTAAACCCACGCTGCACTCCCTCAATAGCAAGAATGTCCTTCCTCAAATTAGGGGACCAAAACTGCACACAATACTCCAGGTTCTGTCCAAACATGGACAGAACCTACACAGTGAATGGTGGGGCTCGGGGGAGTGTTGTAGAGCAGAGGGATCCTGGAGTACAGGTACATAGTTAGTTGAAAGTGGCATCACAGGAAGATCAGGTGGTCAAAAAGGCTTTTAGCACATTGGCATTCAATCAGAGCATTGAATATAGAAGTTGGAAGGTCATGTGGCAGTTGTATAGGAGTTGGTGAGGCCACATTTGTCGTATTGTGTTCAGTTTTGGGCACCATGTTATAGGAAAGATGTTGTCAAGCTGGAAAGGGTACAGAAAAGATTTACGAGGATGTTGCCAGGACTAGAGGGTCTGAGCTTTTGGCAGAGGTTGAGCAGGGTACGACTCTATACCTTGTAGCGCAGGAGGATCTGATAGAGGTGTAATAAATCATGAGAGGAATAGGTCCCGTAGACGAAAAGAGTCTCTTGTCCAGAGTAAGGGAATCAAGAACCAGAGGATATAGGTTTTAATTGAGTGGGGAAAGATTTAATAGTAATCTGAGGGGTATCCTTTTCACACAAAGGGTGGTGGATGTATGAATGAGCTGCCGGAGGAGGTAGTTGAGGCAGGTATTGCAACGCTTAAACATTTAGACAGGTACTTGGAAAGGACTGGTTTTGAAGGATAAGGGCCAAATGCAGGCAGGTGGGCCTAGAGTAGACGGAATATGTTCGTTGGTGTGGGCAAGTTGGGCCAAAGGGCCAGTTTCCACGCTGTATGACTCTATGACCATAATCGTCGCACTTTTGTACTTTATGATTGTGCTTATCAATAGTGATTTTACTTGATTGTATGCCACACTGTATGACTCTATCTGCAGGTCCTTCCTATACATTATGACATCTAAATCAATGATTTGGATGAGAATGTACATGACATGTTAGCAAGTTCTTTCTGCATATATTACTCGGTGTGGAATACATAGAATTTCACTGTACATAGGTACATAGGTATCTGTGACAATTTTTTATCTCTACCGCCCACTCCCCTGACATCAGTCTGAAGAAGGGTCTCGACCCGAAACTTCACCCATTCCTTCTGTCCAGAGATGCTGCTTGACCCATTGAATTACTCCTGCATTTTGTGTCCCGATGTTGGGGGAGTCCAGAACCAGGGGCCACAGTTTAAGAAAAAGGGAGTAAGAATAAGAATAAGAATAAGAATAAGGCCATTTAGAACGGAGACGAGGAAACACTTTTTCTCACCGAGAGTTGTGAGTCTGTGGAATTCTCTGCCTCAGAGGGTGGTGGAGGCCGGTTCTCTGGATGCTTTCAAGAGAGAGCTGGAAAGGGCTCTTAAAGTCAGGGGATATGGGGAAAAGGCAGGAACGGGGTACTGATTAGGGATGATCAGTCATGATCACATTGAATGGTGGCCGCTCCATTCTCTCAGCATATGGTAGTCCCGCCATCCCTGGCTTTGTGAACCTACGCTGCACTCCCTCTATAGCAAGAATGTCCTTCCTCAAATTTGGAGACCAAAACTGCACACAATACTCCAGGTGTGGTCACACTAAGGCCCTGTACAACTGCAGGACCTCTTTTTCCTATACTCAACTCCTCTTGTTATGAAGGCCAACATGTCATTCACTTTCTTCACTGCCTGCTGTACCTGCATGCTTACTTTCATTGACTGATGAACAAGGACCCCAGATCCCATTGTACTTCCCCTTTTCCCAACTTGACACCATTTAGATAATAATCTTCCTTCCTGTTTTTGCTACCAAAGTGGATAACCTCACATTTATCCACATTAAACTGCATCTGCCATGCATCTGCCCACTCACCCAACCTGTCCGTCATCCTGCAGTCTCATAACATCCTCCTCACAGTTCACACTGCCACCCAGCTTTGCGTCATCTGCAAATTTGCTAATGTTACTTGTAATCCCGTTATCTAAATCATTAATATACATTGTAAATAGCTGCGGTTCCAGCACCGAGCCTTGCGGTACCCAACTAGTCACTGCCTGCCATTCTTCTGTTGCTCTTTAAACCAAAGATCCTATAGCAAGCAAGATAGTCCACTCAACGAAAAAGACGTAGTACGGTCATGGGCAGATTCATGGGTAATTTAAGGCCCCATTTCCGTAACCGGCTTCTGTCTCCGCACCAAAGATCCCATAGGATAATAGTGCGAAGACGGAAGCAGGTTACGGAAACATCCTCGTAAAAATAAAAGTTATTTGGGAAAAAATCTTCTCCTCATTTTCAGAATTTAAATTTATTAACACAAACTGTTCCCCCGCAACGCTGATTACACTGCGGTCGGGGCGGGTCCGGTTACGGAAATGGATGAAAAAAAAGCCCACGTTCCGTTCCATTGCGTACTACACGTCAGCCCATTGCATTTAGCAGGAGTGGTCTATCTTGCTCCGCTATAGGATCTTTGCTTTAAACGTTACCCAATCCTCTGGCTTCGTGCTCATCTTTGCTATATTGTACTTTTTCTCTTTTATTTTTAAACTGTCCCTGACTTCCCTTGTCAGCCACAGTCGCCAATACAAATAAATATATAATTAGCAAAAATTCAATGAATTAATAATCTCAGCACTAGATTTTTAAAAAGTCTTTTGTACTAGGGACGCTGTACGATTGGCAGCCCCGCCAACAGTCTGTTTGTTTTTTCGTCTTTTTAAATTTTTTTAGTGTGTTAAAAGTTTGTGTAAAGGTTCTCCAGTTTGTTTTATGTGGGGGGGGGGAACTTTTTTTTCAGTTTCTTACCTTGCCGGAGATGCGATTAATTTTCGGATCGCATTCTCTGGTGGCTCTGCGGCCCACCATCGATGGAGCTGGAGGCTTCCTCGGACTGACCTTGGGACCCACAGTGGGGTGTGGACTTACATCGGAGTCGATCCCTTGTCTGGGATCGCTCCAACTGCAGCCTGCGGACTTTACATCGGGAACTCGCACTCGGGAGAGGCTGTGGTGTGTCGGGAACTCCAATGTCGCAGAAGGTTCAACCAGCCCCGACGCGTGGTCAGATCGTCCGGCACGGGGGAGCTGACATTCCCCCCGATGCAGGAGCAGATCACTTTGACACGGAGGGCCCGCCACCGGCTACGGGAGTCAAGATCATCCCGTCACCGGAGGGCTCGAGGCCCCCGACCGCGGGAGAGCAAAGGGAAGAGATTTAAATTTTTTTCATCTTCCATCACAGAGAGGAATGTGGAGGAGTCAAAGTGATGGATGTTAATGTTAAAATGTGTTTTGTGTGTTCCGTTGCTTTTTATTTGTATGACTGACATGGCAAATGAAATTCTTCGTATGTTGCAAATCATACTTGGCTAATAAAGTATTGTTGTGATTGTGATCAAAGCGTCAATAGCATCATAGTTGAGGTTAGTGCTGTGTAGTGTTCAAGAGCCAGATGATTTTTGAAAATAAGCTATTCTTAAACTTCTCATTAGCTAAGGCCAAACTACCTCACTGCAACCGTTGTTATTTTAAAATCTGCCCTTTCTCTGTAACTAATTACAACACTCTATTCTGCACTGATATTTTTCTCTTTGCACTATCTGTGTATGGCTTGATTGTACTTGTGTATGGTATGATTTGATTGGATAATACACAAACAAAGTTTTTCACTGCATCTTGATGCACGTGACAATATTAAACCAACACTTACACCAATACCAATATCTCAACTTATTCAAAGCCATCACACATTTACTCTATCCATCCTGTCCGTTTTCACACATTTCCCAAGAAATTTCGCTCTCCTCCATCTGAACCGCAGCTCATACCTGAGAAGTTCAGGAATGGCTTGTTTATTCCTGCAAATCAGCAACCTATTCCTCAATTCAAGTGTACCAAGCTGTAATTGGATCAATGCAAGTCTGAGACAACTACTTCAGATGGCTCTAGTTGTGCCACCTACGGCAGCTGCCACTTGACCCCGTAATCACTGCACAACAAGGTTGCTATTGGGCACTTGGACAGAATTCATGTTACCTCCAGACTCATAGTTCTGGCTCTGATGAGCCACAAAGGAGATTTATGAAATGAGATTCTTTGCCAACTTTATGCATGGCATTATTTTCATAAAGAACTCCCTCTCCTGGTCTTCTGGGTCAGTACAGGTGTGTGCCGCACTTGTAAGCTGCCACAACAAATTGTCTTTGCTTCCTGCCTTTACTTTCGTCTACTACTTTTTCATGTGCCACAAATTCTTCCTAGTGACAATATATCACTATATTAATATATAGGGTACAGAGAAGATTTACAAGGATGTTGCCAGGACAAGAGGGTCTGAGCTATAGGGGGAGGTTGAGTAGGCTGGGGCACTATTCCTTGGAGCGCAGGAGAATGATGGGTGATCTTATGGAGGTGTATAAAATGATGAGATGCTGTTTATTGGAGACATCCGTGAATGGTGTGATCATAGAAACAGAAACATAGAAAATAGGTGCAGGAGGAGGCCGGCCATTCGAGCCAGCACTGCCATTCATTGCGATCATGGCTGATCTTCCCCAATCAATAACCCGTGCCTGCCTTCTCCCCATATCCCTTGATTCCACTAGCCCCTAGAGCTCTATCTAACTCTCTCTTAAATCCATTCAGTGATTTGGCCTCCACTGCCCTCTGTGGCAGGGAATTCCATAAATATGATCAATTTAAATTTGCAGCATTGTCTCGGTTTTAAGAGAAATGTCCAGGGGCCACAGCTTAAGAATAAGGAGTAAGCCATTTAGAATGGAGACGAGGAAACACTTTTTCTCACAGAGTTGTGAGTCTGTGGAATTCTCTGCCTCAGAGGGTGGTGGAGGCAGGTTCTCTGGATGCTTTCAAGAGAGAGCTAGATAGGGCTCTTAAAAATAGCGGAGTCAGGGGATATGGGGAGAAGGCAGGAAAGGGGTACTGATTGGGGATGATCAGCGATGATCACATTGAATGGCGGTCGGTGCTGGCTCAAAGGGCCGAATGGCCTACTCCTGCATCTATTGTCTATTGTCTATTGAAATATGTGTAGTGTATTAGAGTATTAAATTTAATACAGCAGTAATGTTGCAAACGTTATGCATGTGATGATCCTTTTTTATTTTTATTCCCAGCATTACCATGGATATCTGGTTTCTGCTTTTGCTGCTATTTTGCAGTTATCCTACATGCCTTCAAGCACACAACACAACAGGTAGGTAATGGGAGCTCATTGGAATCTGAAGTGGACACTGCATTGTAATCCTAAATGCTTCTTAATTTTTGATCACCTGAGTTTCCATTGCGAAACATTATGTGGTTCAATAGGTGCTTCATATATGTTTCAGTGAAGAAGAAAAAAGTCACTTTTCTTTATTCTACCACTAAAATAATGTTCTATTATCATATTGGATTATCATATGAATTGCACCACAGCCTATCTATACCCAATGAAAAGTAAGCTAAGTATTTCAAATCAATGTTTCTACAGACTTTAAATCAGCTATATTTATGCTAAGATGTTCATCAAATGCAACACGTGCAGATGATGTTGTAAAAATACAAGTTATGATTTGGTCATTTTTTAATGTTGTGAGTTTAATTTAGATTTACCATATGGAAATCCTCTTGGCCCACCAAGACTGCAGGCATCACAATTTCGTTCAGACCGAAAGGTCTGAATGACAATAAAGGAAACTTGAACTTGAACTTGACTTGAAGTCCATGCCAACCATTGATCACAGTTCACATTTATTTTATGTTAGACTTTCACATCAACTCCCTACTCATTTGGGGCAATTTACATGCCAAATAACCAACACTTCTTTCAAATGTGGGAGGAAACTGGGGCACCTGGAGGAAACCATTGCGGTCACAGGGAGAACGTTCAAACTCCACAGGACAGCATCCGAGGTCAGGATTGAACCTGGGTCTCTTGCGTGTGAGGCAGCAGCTCTACCAGCTGTGCTACTGTGGTGCCCTTAAAATCTAAAGTGAATTTTGCAGTATTAAAGGACAACGTTTAGTAAAGGTGTGTGATATTAAATATTTTTCTATATGTATTTCTGTTCAAATTTTATTTTGTTTCTCACTAATCTGCTACAAAAATTGATTCTTTTGGCGCATGCCTTTAGCCAGTTTCAGTTTTTGATCTACTTTTTGCTTTTAGTTTCTCCTTCTGCCACCACCATCACCACCTCAAGCTTAATAAATTCAACTTTGCAAGTAGAAAATTCAACAGCCCCCAACCCAGGATCAGCATCTATGACTGGAGATGATTCACAAATGTTTAATACATCTGATGCTACCAGAGAAAATTCTACTATAGCTACAACTGAAGTAACAAATAAACCATTGCAGGAAGTGACTGCAAACATTACAAATTCTAATGCTACAGCCAATCCATCCATAACAACAAATGGAAAGTCAAATGAATCGTCAGCTGAAACAACTGCAGTCCCCACATCAGGTAGAGCAAGCTACATCATGCCATTTTTTTCAGTTTTGCTTTTAAAAAACAAATTTTGCTGTGATTGTGTTGTGCTAGATCAAATGATATGGAATTTGTTGCCTTGATTTATTTGAAAATCTGGAGAAGTATTGCTTTGTGAAGTGTGGGGGATTAATCATAACAATATATTACATCATTAACCATATTCAGAAAAGAAGGTGCATGGATTTCATTTATCACGCATTAACCTTTTCCTTGCATGATATGTTTCTTGCATTTGTGTTACACGTATTTGTTTTGAAGGGTGGGAAGAAATGAGTTTTACTTCACTGACCTGCAGATTCTAGGCTTTTTTTCCCCCTCCATGGTTCTCAGATTCTTCTTTGATCAATCCATTTTTTCCATAAATAAGAAAGTGGCAGGTTGGCTGCTCTTGAGTTTCAGCTTTTGTAGTCAAAAGGACAACATGTGTCAACTTTAAATAATTTCCCCTTCATTTGATCAAGTTTGATATATAAACAAAATCAATCAGACTACCCATAAAAGATATTGCAGTCCTTGTGAAGCAATTATGATGACACTTGAATCATTTTAAAATGATCTAAAATATTTAAAATCATACTTGGATTTTGAAAACTATGAACAAAATAATTATTAATTTGCAAGTTAGGTAAAATTTAGGAAATATGCTGTTTAATTACTAAGGCTAGTAATTTATGTTAAATTATTTTATTGTAAATTAAGTTAATATATTTTTATTTTCAAAATGTGTTGACCAAATATATGTTGCTAATATATAGTCCTAATTCTGTTTCACCCTTCAAATTGGTTGTTTTTTTAATGACATTTCTACTATATGCTTGACGACAATCAAGAATGGATGGTTACATCTAGTCTATTTAGAGACTAATCTGATTTCTTGAATGTTCTTTGGCGTCTTTTTCTTCGGATAAGAGGAGACTAAATAACCTGCTCACACGTTTTTGACTGTGCCACTCTTAACGATTTGGCTGCCCAGGTGGTTCAACCCATTTTAATTCAGACTGCACTGTCCATTGGGTGGTGGTTGTGTAATGTGGTGTAATATGTGTGTATGAAGTTGTGCTGCATATTTTGGATATGTGCATCTTTTGGAAGTATGCTTTTATATAAATGTATGCTTGGGATATCTGATTAACTGCAGATATGGGCATATTTTGTAAAGACTTATCTACACTTAAATTAGTACAATTATGTTTAAAGAAAATATGTCAAATAAATGTGTACACTTTTCAATATGCTCATTGAATGTCATAAGTTACCTAGTTTCTGGAAATTTAATGTTTTGGCTCAAGGCATTATACATTTCCTGATACGACATTAACAGTAAAGTAGCAATTAATTTTTTTTTAATGTGAAGCTCAAGTTAAATAAGTTATCCTTAATAGTTCAGATCTCAAATATTACTCCCACTACTTCACTTATAGTGTTGAAAACATTTTGAACAACAGAATTAAAAAAGTTGGTCTGTTCAATTAAACTATTATGCCAATTTCCCCATTTGTAGTAAATTAACTCTTTCAACAAAAAAAAAAGAAAAATTAGAGAATTGGCAGCTTAATCCCTCTCTCAATATATAGCTGAATGGCAACTGGCTAAAATGAATCACTGAACAATGTTTAAAAATTAAAATTAAAAATAAATAAATTAATTTCCATTTTAAGGCTTATTTTCTTTACAGGTGGAACATCAGCTGGTCCAGGTAAGAGTTAGAATCTTAGCAACATAATTTCCACCCTTTACATTTCATGAAAGTTACTTAAGTATTTTCTGTTTTATGTTGACTGACCGCCAGACGTTATTCTTATGTAATCGTTGTCACCAAATTGCAAACCTCACCAGTGCAAACAAGTGTTGGTACCAACAGACCATGAGCACTATGATTTTGCCATTCATTGTATTGGTCCTTAATTTGCTGGCAAAGACAGTATTTATTGTCATTGAAGGTGGTCGTCATCTGGTGCATTAAAGTTTTGTAATCCTGTTGTTTCTATTGTTGTTGAATAGGGATTAGCATGATTTGGGTACAATGACATAAAAGGAATAGAAATACATTTTCAAGTCAAGACATTGCCGAACTTGGAAGGGGACTTGCCTATAACATTGATCCCACATACCCATAGGTTTTTTAAAGTAGTTTTTTTAATCACTGATTTGGGTATTACCATTGAAGTAACCTTGAGTAATTGCAACATATTTTGCAGGTAATAGTCACCATGGCTGAGGCTTGGTGGGAATAAATATGGTTTCTGGGATATCAATCAAGCAGATTGTTCTATCCTGGACCTTGTTGATCTCGTGTGTATTTGCACTTGTCCAGGCAGGTCCTGAATATTTTATTGCATTTCTTACTTGTGGATGGTATATTCTAGCTGGTCTGAAGTTACTACTTGATTTTCAGTCTTGTGTAAATGCCAGGACTTGCTACATGCTGCCACACAGCTTGAGTTCACAGTACATGTTGGTACTATGAATCTAGGTAGAAAAGGCATGAGGTACTGCAAAGTGAATTTGGGGAGAAGAAGGGTATGCTATCTCTAAACTGGAAGAAAGGTTTGTTTACGTTATATAGAACAGTGCAGTACAGCACAGGTACAAGCCTTCAGTACACAATGTTTGTGGCGAACGTCATGCCAAGATCAACCCTTAACATAATCCACATCTCTTCATTCCTACATATCCATGTGTCTATCCAAAAGTCTCTTATGCTACTATCATATCAGCCTACACCACTACTCCGGCAGCACGTTCCGGGCACTTACCCACCCTCTGTGACAAAAAACATTTGCCCCACACATCTTTAAACTTGATATTCCATCCTGGGAAATAGGTTTTGACTATCTGCCCTATCAATGCCTCTCATGATTTTATATAGAAACATAGACATAGAAAATAGGTGCAGGAGTAGGCCATTCGTCCTTTCGAGCCTGCACCGCCATTCAATATGATCATGGCTGATCATCCCTCAGTATCCTCTACCTGCTTTCTCTCCATACCCCCTGATCTGAATGTGAAAAATATGATCGGTAAGTTTGTGATGACATGAAAATTGAATAGCGAGGAAGATTGTCCTCGCTACAGCAGGATATAGATCAGTGGAAAATTAGGTGGACCATTGACAGATGGAATTTAATGCTGAAGGTGATGCATTTTGGAAAGTCAAATGGGGAGGACATTTACAGAGAATGATAGGGCATGAAAGAATGTTGAATAGAGGGACCAAGGGTTACAATTTCATAATTCCCTGAGGGTGACAACAGAGTGTTGTGAAGAAAGAATATATGAGATGTCTCCCTTCATGGGTGAGAGATTTAATAAAAGGGTTGCAGTGTTCTGCTGTAACTTTATATAATACTGGTTTAGCTGCATTTGGAAATTTGTGTACCATTTGAGTCTCCACAGGAGAAGGGATGCGATTGTGCTGGAAGGAGCGCAGCGGGGATTCATCCGGATGTTGGTTTGACTTGGTTATGAGGAGGGTTTATTTAGGCTGGCCTTGTTTTCACTGGAATGAAGGAAGCTGAAGGAGTGTCCTGAAATAAGTAGGTAAGATTAAGAAAGGCATGAATATACAGGATAGATTATTTAAAAATTCCTATGGTTGAGGTATCAAAAATTAGAATGCGTTGGTTTAAGGTGAGAGGAAGGAGCTTTAAAGAAGAATTGATTGGTAGATATTTACACAGACAGTGGTGGATATCTGGAACATGCTGCCAAATGTGGTGGAGTGATTGGATATGATTACTATGTTCAGGAGGCATTTGGATAGACACAGAAATGGGCAAGGCATCGACAGATATAGTTTTATTGTGGGCAAACAGGATTAGTGTAAATGGGCAAATAGCTCAGCGTGGCAGTGGCGGGCCAAAGACTTGTTTCTGTTGTATGTCACTCATTTTCTGAGGAATTGAATATTTAACAATCATGGGTGAAACATAGAAACATAGAAAATAGGTGCAGGAGTAGGCCATTCGGCCCTTCGAGCCTGCACTGCCATTCAATATGATCATGGCTGATCATCCAACTCGGTATCCTGTACCTGCCTTCTCTCCATACCCCCTGATCCCTTTAGCCACAAGGGCCACATCTAACTCCCTCTTAAATATAGCCAATGAACTGGCCTTAACTACCTTCTGTGGCAGAGAATTCCAGAGATTCACCACTCTCTGTGTGAAAAATGTTTTTCTCATCTCGGTCCTAAAAGATTTCCCCTTTATCCTTAAACTGTGACCCCTTGTCCTGGACTTCCCCAACATCGGGAACAATCTTCCTGCATCTAGCCTGTCCAACCCCTGAAGAATTTTGTAAGTTTCTATAAGATCCCCCCTCAATCTTCTAAATTCTAGCGAGTACAAGCCAAGTCTATCCAGTCTTTCTTCATATGAAAGTCCTGACATCCCAGGAATCAGTCTGGTGAACCTTCTCTGCACTCCCTCTATGGCAAGAATGTCTTTCCTCAGATTTGGAGACCAAAACTGTACGCAATACTCCAGGTGTGGTCTCACCAAGACCCTGTACAACTGCAGTAGAACATCCCTGCTCCTATACTCAAATCCTTTTGCTATGAATGCTAACATACCATTCGCTTTCTTCACTGCCTGCTGCACCTGCATGCCTACTTTCAGTGATTGGTGTACCATGACACCCAGGTCTCGCTGCATCTCCCCTTTTCCTAATCGGCCACCATTTAAATCATAGTCTACTTACCTGTTTTTGCCACCAAAGTGGATAACCTCACATTTATCCACATTATACTGCATCTGCCATGCATTTTCCCACTCACCCAGCCTATCCAAGTCACCTTGTAGCCTCCTAGCATCCTCCTCACAGCTAACACTGTTCCCCAGCTTCGTGTCATCCGCAAACTTGGAGATGTTGCATTCAATTCCCTCGTCCAAATCATTAATATATATTGTAAATAGCTGGGGTCCCAGCACTGAGCCTTGCGGTACCCCACTAGTCACTGCCTGCCATTCTGAAAAGGACCCGTTTACTCCTACTCTTTGCTTCCTGTTTGCCAGCCAGTTCTCTATCCACATCAATACTGAACCCCCAATACCGTGTGCTTTAAGTTTGTATACTAATCTCTTATGTGGGACCTTGTCGAAAGCCTTCTGAAAGTCCAGATGTAACACATCCACTGGTTCTCCCTTATCCACTCTACTAGTTACATCCTCGAAAAATTCTATAAGATTCGTCAGACATGATTTACCTTTCGTAAAGCCATGCTGACTTTGTCCAATGATTTCACCACTTTCCAAATGTGCTGCTATCCCATCTTTAATAACTGACTCTAGCAGTTTCCCCACTTCCGATGTTAGACTAACTGGTCTGTAATTCCCCGTTTTCTCTCTCCCTCCCATTTTAAAAAGTGGGGTTACATTAGCTATCCTCCAATCCTCAGGAACTACTCCAGAATCTAAGGAGTTTTGAAAAATTATCACTAATGCATCCACTATTTCTGGGGCTACTTCCTTATGTACTCTGGGATGCAGCCTATCTGGCCCTGGGGATTTATCGGCCTTTAATCCATTCAATTTACCTAACACCACTTCCCGGCTAACCTGGATTTCACTCAGTTCCTCCATCTCATATGACCCGCGGTCCCCTGCTATTTCCGGCAGATTATTTATGTCTTCCTCAGTGAAAACAGAACCAAAGTAGTTATTCAATTGGTCTGCCATGTCCTTGTTCCCCATGATCAGTTCACCTGTTTCTGACTGCAAGGGAGCTACATTTGTTTTAACTAATCTTTTTCTCTTCACATATCTATAAAAACTTTTGCAGTCAGTTTTTATGTTCCCTGCCAGTTTTCTTTCATCATCTATTTTCCCTTTCCTAATTAAGCCCTTTGTCCTCCTCTGCTGGACTCTGAATTTCTCCCAGTCCTCTGGTAGGCTGCTTTTTCTGGCTAATTTGTACACTTCATCTCAATAATTGCTGATGGTTTGTAATTTTAGAGTGGATACCTATAAGATCCTAATGGTATGTGCTGCTTATAAATGCCAATTCTTTTTTTGTGTTTGGCCTTAAATCTAGGGAGTAATTATAATTATGGTTATGCCACGTGTTTTCTCCCGCAAGTTAGATTTCAGGGAAAGTTGTTACAGCTTTAGCCATTGGGTATTATAATTTATTTTACTGGTAAATGGTATTGATGTTTGAGGCTACCCTGTGGAATGCTAATGATTGCATTTTGCTACAAAAATAGAAGCAAGAGTAAGAATCGGCGTCTTGTGCCTTTCCTACCATTTCAATAAGATCATGACTGATCAGATATCACGGTGACCCCTCTGACTTTTTAATTCCCTTAATATCAAAAAAAATCTAGCAATCCTTTAAATATATTTAGGAACTGAGCTTTCAAGAAGAAGAGTGTGAAAATTACAGTGCTGCACACCAGTATGGGCATAGGTTCCTATTAACAGAAATCTATACACAAAGGGAGTTAACAAGATAAATATTTCAACATCTTGTTCTTGGTCAGCATGGATGAATTGGGCTGAAAGGTCTGTTTCCGTGTTGCATGAATCTACAAATTAGTTTAGATTATTGTGAATAACACATATTCCTTTCGGGTGTAATGTCACAGTTGCTTACCATAATCTGCTACCATGATCATCGCAATATATTGAACTTTGGTACGCCGGACAATTATTAATTGTATGCTGTTGTTATGCAGGCGAATCTGATCAAGGGGGCGGAAACGGTGAGTTTTGTGTTCCATGATATGCAATGTCACGCCCCTTCATTGTCTTTGTCAAATTACCCAGATTGTGACCTTGTCGTTGGCATTATAGATAGGCCTTTGTGGCTTGTGATTTCAGAAAAGTTTTCATTTGTTTTCGAGAGCAGTTTTGAAAGTCTGCATTAACATTTTATTATTTATTGTTAAATATAAATAATTGCAAGAATGATGCAATTTAAAAAAACCATATTGCCTAATTATCATTTGTTGGCATCCAACTGTTTCAGTGGATTTTTAAAGCATCATTTAGTTTATTCAACCTGAGATGATGCGATTTAAAAGGGTTAAAACTTTGGAATATGAAATAGAGGGTAAGCTGTTTGCTTTCGCTGGAATAATAAAGACTGGTATTCTTTTGTGTTTGTAAGTCAACAAAGTACTTGATGCCACAATGTAAGAAGCATGTTGAGAGTCAAGTCTACAGTGTTTAATTGTCATTTGCACCAGGGACGGAACAATAGAATTCTTTCTTGCTGCAGCTTTTATTGGCACATCAATGCAATGGCACAACGAATACAGTAAACAATAATACAATAAATAATCAGTTACACAAGGTGACCAGACCATAATCGTACAAGCTGAAGTACAGTATGTAGTGCAACCCTGTGACAAAGTCCAAAGTAGTTCGGTACTGAGGATTGTATAGTGTGGTTCAGGAGTTTGACGGTTGATAGAAAGAAGCTGATCTTGAGCCTGGAGATCACTGTTCTCGGGTTCCTGTACCATCTTCCCGAAAGTAGCAGCGAGATGAGAGCATGGCCAGAGTGCTGTGGGTCTTTGATATTAGCTACCTTCTTAATGTTTCGCTTCTAGTAGATTCCTTTGATGATGGGAAGGTCAATAGCAGTGATGGTCCAAGCAATG
This sequence comes from Malacoraja senta, assembly GCA_038087875.1. Taxonomy (NCBI): domain Eukaryota; kingdom Metazoa; phylum Chordata; class Chondrichthyes; order Rajiformes; family Rajidae; genus Malacoraja; species Malacoraja senta. The sequence goes on along the minus strand of CM075977.1, from coordinate 385,292,450 downwards.
CGCATCACTTTCTCCATCCACCTATATTCTTGAGCACCTGAGTGAACCAGGCTGTGATGCAGTCAGTATATCCTCCTCTGTATACCTGTAGAAGAAGTTCATAAAAACATAGAAAAATAGGTGCCGGAGTAGGCCATTCGGCCCTTTGACCCAGCACCGCCATTCAATATGATCATGGCTGATCATCTAAAATCAGTACCCCGTTATTGCTTTTAACCCATATCCCTTGATTCCTTTAGCCCTAAGAGTAGAACCTCCTAAAATCAAATCCTCTCGCAATGGCCAACATACCATTAGCCTTCTCTGCCTCCTGTACCTGCATGCTTACTTTCAGTAACTGATGTACAAGCCACTCGTTGCACCTCCCCTTTTCCTAATCTGATACCATTCAGATAATAATCTGCTTCCTGTTCTTGCCACCAAAGTGGATAACCTCACACTTATCTACATTATACAGCATCTGCCATGCATCTGCCCACTCACCCAACCTATCCAAGTCACCCTGCAGCCTCATAGCATCCTCCTCGCAGCTCACACTGCCACCCAGCTTTGTCATCCACAAACCTGGAGATGTTACATTTAATTCCCTCGTCCTAAATCGTTAATATATATATTGTAAATAACCGGGGTCCCAGCACCGAGCCATGCAGCCCCCACTAGTCACTGCCTGCCATTCTGAAAAGGACCCTTTAATTCCTACTCTTTGCTTCCTGTCTGCCAACCAGTTCTCTATCCATATCAATAGACAATAGGTGCAGCAATAGGCCATTCGGCCCTTCGAGCCAGAACCGCCATTCGCTATGATCATGGCTGATCATCCACACTCAGTACCCCGTTCCTGCCTTTTCCCCATATCCCCTGACTCCGCTATCTTTAAGAGCTCTATCCAACTCTCTCTTGAAAGCATACAGAGAATTGGCCTCCACTGCCTTCTGAGGCAGAGAATTCCACAGATTCACACCCTCTGTGTGAAGGTGGTTTTTCCTCATCTCCGTTCTAAATGGCTTACCCCTTATTCTTAAACTGTGGGCCCTAGTTCTGGACTCCCCCAACATCGGGAACATGTCAATACCCTTCCCCCAATACCATGTGATCTAGTTTTGCACTAATCTCGTGTGGGACCTTGTCAAAGGCTTTTTGAAAGTCCAGATACACCACAGTCACTGGCTCTCCCTTATCCATTCTACTTGTTACACTCAAAAAATTCCAGAAGTTTAGTCAAGCATGATTTCTCCTTCATAAATCCATGCGGACTTTGACCGATCCTGTCACTGCTTTCCAAATGCTCTGTTATAGCATTTTTAATAATCAACTCAAGCATCTTCTCCACTACTCTGATGTAAGGCTAACTGGTCTATGATTCCCTTTCTCTCTCTTTTTTTCTTAAAATGTGGAGTTGCCTTGGCTATCCTCCAGTCCACAGGAACTGATCCAGAGTCGACAGAACACTGGAAAATGAACACCAATGCATCCACAATTTCTAGGGCCACCTCCTTGAGTACTATGGGATGCAGACTATCAAGCCCTGGGGATTTATCTGCCTTCAGTCCCAACAGTTTACCTAACACCATTTCCTGACTAATGTGGATTCCCTTCAGTTCCTTCCTCCCACTAGATCCTCGGTCCCCTAGTATTTCTGGGAGATTGTTTTTGTCTTCTTTAGTGACGACAGAACCAAATTAGTTGTTTAACTAATCAGTCTGAAGAAGGGTTTTGGCCCGAAACGTTACCTATTTCCTTCGCTCCATAGATGCTGCTGCACCCGCTGAGTTTCTCCAGCATTTTTGTGTACCTTTAGTTGTTTAACTGTTCTGCCATTTCCTTGTTTCCCATTATAAATTCACCTGTCTCTGATTGTAAGGGATCTACATTTGTCTTCACTAATCTTTTCTTTTTTACATATCTAAAGAAGCTTTTACAGTCATTTTTAAAATATTTCCCGCAAGCTTTCTTTCATGCTCTTTTCACCCCCCTCAGGGCTCTCGCTTAACTTTTTTTCCCTGTTGCCAGCCGGGCAACCTTGGTAGCTTTTTAGGTTGCCAACTGACAGTTTAGGTGGTCATTTAAGATGGCGTGCAATAATGTGCTCGGACGAAGTGCGTAGTTACCAGTTGGAATTATACTCAATGAAGCATTCACATATTATTTCTGCTTCAAATAAAGTCACAAACTAAACATATTCACCAATCAAGACATGATATATCCCACAATGACATGCAGCAAAATTATAAGACAGTATCTCAACTCTTTTTACACATTGCAATTAATGCAATTTCTATTAGTTCTTTCCACTTCCAAACAACAATGTGGTTGGATTATTCAGGATATGATCAACCTGTGTCAATAAATCCTGGACCATGGTAACATATATGCTTAACCATGCACACTACAGATTGATTGATGCAAGCATGTTTTCTGTGAAGGACCACAAATTACCATAACATGGCCATAGCATGGGTCGTTATTGCCATTGGTACAGAAACACTCTCGCTTCCCACATAATTTATCCACAACAAAATATACAGGTTGCAAGGACATTTCTACAGGCATTTTATGATAATAGCTGTTAAAACCAACTATACCCATCTGACAGGTTAAACATTACACTAGCTGACAAGAGATGGCCAAAGGACATTACTGCAGCAAATGTTCTTTTGGTAATATATTTAAAGGTGTCAAGACACCACATTTCCGGACATTCAGATTAAATGTACGTGTTGTGAACAGCAATGAAGATACCCAGTTGGTAAGCACCAGATTAAAAAGAAATTATTGATGAACGCTGTTTCCATCATTCCCACTTCAGAATTAACGTTAAAATTTCAACTGAAATATCTCCTGACCAAATTTGTGATGTATATGATTGACGTAGAAGTAAAACCTGGATAAATCCAACGTATAGTTGTGTATAGTTGTGGATGTTGCTCATTAAATAACTACAGTACTGATACTCCATATTAAGAGCATTGATTTGCCGTTAAAATGAATTCTGTAATAACATGTCAACGGCAGCAGTGACAATCGAACACTGCGGTTTAATGTTTCACGTGTTCACAATTTAATTATTCGATCTTTACGGATTAAAACAAATAATAACATTGGGAATTAAAACACATTTGATTGCATTCCGTTATCAAACAGTCAATGTTCGCACTTAAGACATTTCCAGCACAATAGGGTCAGCGGGGGGGGGGGGTGTGAATCAGTGCAGGGTGGATAGATGGCGGGGGTGGGGGTTAGAAGGCAGTCGGTGCAGAATGGATGGATTGAGGCAGGTGAATTAGTTCGTGTTGGTTGGTAAAATTGTGAGGGGAGAGCACGGGGGATGAAAGTGGTGTTGAATGGGGGGGTTCAGTACAGGATGGATGGGGGTAGACAAAAGTGCTGGAGAAACTCAGCGGGTGAGGCAACATCTATAGAGCGAAGGAAATAGACAACATTTCGGGTAGAGACCCTTCTTCAGACTGTTCCCCCCATTCTTCTTGAATGGGAGGATCAGTACAGGATGGATGGGGGGGGGGAGATCAGCACAGGATGAATGGGGGGGTCAGTACAGTGTGGATCGGAGGGTCTGTGCAGGATGAATGGGGGGAAGGTGCAGGGTAAATGGAGGGTGGGTTAGTACGGGATGAATTCGAGATTAGTACAGGATGGATGGGGGATCAGTACAGGATGGATGGAGGAGAAGTGCAGGATGGATGGGAAAGGGGTAAGTACAGGGTGAATTGGGGAACCAGTGGAGGATGGATGGGGGGTGGTGCCAAGAGAATCAATTTGAGGTGGATAGGGTGATCAGTGCAGGATGAATAGATGGGGTGGGGGGTTGATGGGGAGGGGAGCACAGGGGATGTCAGTGAGGATCGAATAGAGGGCGGAATGGGGATCAATGCGGGATGGGGTGGAGGGGTCCCAGGATAAGGGGGGGGGGTGGAGGGGGCGTACAAGAGAGAGAGAGAGGGGGAGTGAGGTAGGGGAGGAAGGAAGGTCAGCGCTCCTCGGACAACATCGCCCCGCTGCCTTGGCCGTTGGGAACTCCTCACCACCGCCTCCCTCCTCCGCCAGCCAACAGCAAGGTGCGGGGCCGAGCAGTGCAGCTCAGAGATCCTATAGCTATAAGATCTTTGGTGCAGCTGCTTCAGATGAGTCGGAGCGAATGACGGGCCCCGAACAACGGCAGCTGCGGCCGCGACAGCGGCTCCATCTCCTCCTCCTCCCTGATAGCGGCCGCTGCTTGTTTCAAAACAAACCCTCCCGCATGCCGAGACCGGGAGGAGGGAGGGAGGGAGGGGGAGGCCTCAGCTTGCGGGAGGGATTGTTTTGAAACAAGCAGCGGCCGCTATCAGGGAGGAGGAGGAGATGGAGCCGCTGTCATGGCCGCTGCTGCCGCTGTTCGGGGGCCCGTCATTCACTCCGACCCTTCCTCACCCCGCACCTAGTATATTTGCCCCGCAACACAACCGTCACCGACACAACACGTCGCGTTCCTTTTCTCCAGAGATGCTGCCTGACCCGCTGAGTTACTCCAGCTTTTTGTGTCTATCTTCGGTACAAACCAGTATCTGGTTGCCAAGCCGGGCAAAATGACTCGGCGTTTAGGTTACCCGGCGGCGCTTTGCGTGGTCAGTGGCACCCGGGCAACCGCTAATTTCGAGCCCTGCCCCTCTTAATTAATCCCTTTGTCCTCCTCTGTTGAGTTCTAAATTTCTACCAGTCCTCCGGCTTGCTGCTTCCTCTGGCCAATTTATATGCCTCTTCCTTGGATTTAACACCATTGTTTGATTTCCCTCGTTAGCCAAGATTAAGTTGCCTTCACTGTTTTATTTTTTCCACCAGACATGGATGAACATTTTTTGGAGTTCATCCGTGTGGTCTTTAAATCTTTGCCATTGCATCTCCACCATCAATCCTTTAAGTATAATTTGCCAGTCTATCCTAGCCAATTCCCGTCTCATACCTTCAGAGTCTCCTTTCTTTAAGTTCGGGACCCTAGTCTCTGAATTAACGGTGTCACTCTCCATCCTAATGCAGAATTCCACCATATTATGGTCACTGTTGGCCAAGGGGCTTTGCACAACAAGATTGCTAACTAATCCTCATAACACAATATCCAGTCTAGGATGGTCTGCCCTCTAGCCAGTTCCTCTACATATTGGTTTAAAAAAACATCCCGTATACATTCCAGGAAGTCCTCCACAACGCTGTTACCAATTTGGTTGGCCCAATCTATATGTAGATTAAAGTCACCCATGATAACTGCTGTACCTTTGCTGCATGCATCCCTAATTTTCTGCTTGATGCTATCCCTAACCTCCCTACTGCTATTTTGTGGTCTGTATACAACTCCAACAAGCGTTTTCTGCCAATATAATCTTCAAATATAGTATTTCTGAGACCTGTATAAAAGAATCTGCAGAAACCAGCGATGTAAGTAATGAGCTACTAACGCATTAATGCATTAGCGCTACTGCAATCTCCCGGAGGTAGCGACTGTAAGGGAATTCCTGATCAGAGGGGAATCCCCGACCTCGCGGAGGCTCGCAGGTACAGTAGGTATTGTACCTGTAAACATCGGGGAGGCCTTCATGGTGTCCGGAATCGAGGCCGTCGGGCAGGATCTCCCAGCAGCAACGGAGCTGGATGTGCCGACTGTAAGGGAATTCCCGATTGCAGGGGGAATCCACGACCTCGCGGAGACTCGCAAGTACTGTACCCGTAAACACCGAGGAGGTCTTCATAGAGTACGGAAACGTGGTGGTCGGGCAGGACTACAAGTAATACTGAAGTGCAGGGGACTTCGGCTCCCTCTCACTACCATCCAACTAGCCAACATACAATCCCTTGAAAACAAAGTGGAGGACTTAAGGTCAAGGCTGCTTTACCAAAGGAAGCTGAGGGAATGCTCTGTGTTCTGTTTCACAGAGACATGGCTCACTTCCAGCTCCCCAGAATCAGCGGTCCAGCCTGAAGGTTTCTCCATCCACCGTATGGACCGTACGCAGGCATCTGGGAAAGGGAGAGGAGGGGGCATCTGCCTCATGGTTAACTCTTCGTGGAGCTCAGACGTGGCAGTTCTGTCTAACTCCTGCTCTCCTGGAACACCTGGCGGTGAAGTGTCTCCCCTTCTACCTACCGATGGAAATCACTTCCATCATCCTGACCGCGATCTACATCCCTCCCCAGGCAGACGTCCATCTGGCACTGGAAGAGCTGCACGCCGTGGTCAACAAGCACCAGACAGCTTACCCCGAGGCGTTTACCACCATTGCGGGGGACTTCAACAAAGCCAACCTGAAAAAATCGCTCCCTAACTTCCACCAACATGTCTCCTGCAGCACCAGAGGATCAAACACCCTTGACCACTGCTACACGACCATCAAAGACGCCAATCGCTTTATCCCTCGCCCTCACTTCGGAAAACCCGACCATTCGGCGGTGCTGCTTCTTCCTGCATACAGGCAGCAACTGAAGAAAGCACCCCCAGAGGTGAGGACTGTACAGAGCTGGTAGAGGGGGGCAGAGTAACAACTCCAGGACTGCCTGGAGTCTGTAGACTGGGCAATGTTCAAGGACTCGGCAATGGACCTGAATGAATACGCCACAGTGGTTACAGACTTCATAAGGAAATGTGTGGAGGACTGTGTTCCAACAAAAACCTTCCGAGTGTTTCCTAACCAGAAGCCTTGGATGAACCATGAGATCCGCATTCTTCTGAAGACCAGATCCCAGGCATTCAGATCTGGCGATGCAGAGGTCTATAAGAAGTCCAGATACGACCTTGGTAAGACCATCAAAAAGGCCAAAAGGGACCTGCTCTAAGCTGGAGGATGAAACGGATGTTCGGCAACTGTGGCAGGGCTTGAATGCCATCACCTCCTACAAGGTGAAATCAGGAAGCTGCTCAAACGACAGTGAAGCATCACTTCCTGACGAGCTCAATGCGTTCTACGCACGGTTCGATAGGAAGAACACCGATGTACCTTCCCGAGCCCCCATTCGCCCTGACGGTATTATAGTCACAGTCACAGAGGCCGACGTCAGAAGATCTTTCAAGGGAGTGAACTCTCGGAAAGCGCCTGGACCTGATGGTATACCGGGTGAGTTTTCAAGACCTGTGCAAACCAACTGGCGGGAGTTTTTGCAGACATTTTCAACCTCTCACTTCTGAGGTCTGAGGTTCCCTCCTGTTTTAAGAAGGCATCAATAAATGCTCAAGAAGAGTAAGGTGACATGCCTCAATGACCATCGACCAGTGGCACTAACATCTGTGGTGATGAAGTGCTTTGAGAGGTTGGTTATGGTGCACATCATACCTCGACAAGAACCTCAACCCATTACAGTTCGCATACCGCCACAACAGGTCAACGGAGGATGCAATTTCACTGTCTCTCCACTCCGCATTGGACCACTTGGACAATAAAAACACTTACGTCAGGCTGTTGTTTATAGACTACAGCTTGGCGTTTAATACCATCATCCCTTCCAAGCTGGTTACCAAGCTCACGGAACTGGGTCTCTGCGCATCCCTCTGCAATTGGATCCTCGACTTCTTCATCCACAGACCACAGTCTGTTCGAATTGGCGGAAACACTTCATCCACAGTAACAATTAGTATGGGAGCACCTCAAGGCTGCGTGCTCAGCCCCCTGCTTTACTCACTTTATACCCATGACTGCGTAGCCGGACATAGTGCGAACTCCATCATCAAGTTCGCCGACGACACCACTGTTGTTGGACGAATCACAGATGGGGTCGAGTCAGAGTATAGAGGTGAGATCGACCGACTGACCAAATGGTGCCAGCACAACAACCTGGCTCTCAACATCAGTGAGACCAAGGAACTGATTAGGGACTTTTGCAGGGGAAGGATGAGGACCCACAATCCTGTTCACATCAATGGGACGATGGTGGAGAGGGTCAAAAACTTCAAATTCCTGGGCGTGCATATTTCCGACGATCTTTCCTGGACCCAGCACACCGATGCAATTATAAAGAAGGCACGTCAGCGACTCTACATTCTGAGAAGATTACGGAGATTCGGCATGTCGAAGAGGATTCTCCTAAACTACAAGTGCACGGTAGAGAGCATAAGCGACTTTGAGTCCTGAAAAGCGCTATATAAATAAAATCTATTATTATTATTATTATTATTATTCCGACTGGTTGCATGGGGGCCTGGTTCGGTAATTGAATGTCCAGGAGCGAAAAAGACTACAAAAAGTTGTGAACCCTGCCCAGTCCATCACCGTCTTTGACCTCCCCACCATCAAAGGAATCTATCGTAGTTGCTGCTGCAAAAAGGCAGCTAAAATCATGAAAGACCCACACCATCCTGGCCACACACTCATTTCACCATGGCCATCAGGAAGAAGGTACAGGAGCTGAAAACTGTAACATCCAGGTTCAGGAACAGCTTATTTTCTTCAGCCATCAGGCTATTAAACACAACAATGAATAAGCTCTGAGCTCTGAACTACAAAGACTAAATTATTATTTCACTATATTTGTTACTTATCGAACTTTTTTTAAATCTTCCTGTACTATGTTTACATATTCACATATTCTGTTGTGCTGCAGCAAGTAAGATTCATTGTCCCATCCGGGACATATGACAATAAAACACTCTTGACTCTTGATGTTTAGCTCCCAGCCATGGTCACTCTGGAGCCATGTCTCCGTTATTCCAACTATATTATATTCCTTAACTACTAACTGCGCATTCAATTAGCGAGTTCGGTATTCAGTCTGTGCATGCCCAGGTCAATGGTCACTATGCATAAACATTGCTGGAAAGCAGTGGACCTGTGTACATATACACCTTTATTTCTTCAGTTTTTTCCAGCTTTGATTCTTCTAGGTAAGAAAATACTGCTGTCGAACTATGAACTAGTTGTATTTATTTAAGAAGGAACTGCAGATGCTGGAAAATCGAAGGTAGACAAAAATGCTGGAGAAACTCAGCGGGTGAGGCAGCAACTATGGAGCGAAGGAAATAGGCAACGTTTCGGTCTGAAGAAGGGTTTCGGCCGGAAATGTTGCCTATTTCCTTCACTCCATTTAATAGCCTGATGGCTGTGGGGAAGTAGCTATTCCTGAACCTGGTCGTTGCAGTCTTCAGGCTCCTGTACCTTCTACCTGAAGGTAGCGGGGAGATGAGTTTGTGGCCAGGATGGTGTGGGTCCTTGATGATACCTTTTGAGACAGCGACTGCGATAGATCCCCTCGATGGAAGGGAGGTCAGAGCCGATGATGGACTGGGCAGTGTTTGTTACTTTTTGTAGTCTTTTCCGCTCCAGGGCGCTCAAGATGCCAAACCAAGCCACGATGCAACCGGTCAGCATGCTCTCTACTGTGTACCTGTAGAAGTTAGAGAGAGTCCACTTTTCAACATAATTGTATAAGGGGTAAGAGCGTTGTAAAAACAAGCCTGAAGGCTTTGTGTCTCAATGCAAGGAGCATTTGTAATAAGGTGGATGAGTTGAACTTGCAGATAGCTATTAATGATTATGATATAGTTGGGATCACGGAGACATGGCTCCAGGGTGACCAAGGCTGGGAGCTGAACATCCAGGATATTCAATATTCAGGAGGGATAGAGAGAAAGGAAAAGGAGGTGGGGTAGCGTTGCTGGTTAGAGAGGAGATTAACGCAGTGGAAAGGAAGGACATTAGCTTGGAGGATGTGGAATCGGTATGGGTAGAGCTGCGAAACACTAAGGGGAAGAAAACGCTGGTGGGTGTTGTGTACAGGCCACCTAGCAGTAGTAGTGAAGTGGGGATGGCATCAAACAGGAAATTAGAAATGCGTGCAACAAAGGCAAAACAGTTATAATGGGTGACTTCAATCTACATATAGATTGGGTGAATCAAATTGGCAGGGGTGCTGAGGAAGAGGATTTCTTGGAATGTATGCGGGATAGTTATCTAAACCAACATGTAGAGAAACCAACGAGAGAGCAGGCTATTCTAGACTGGGTATTGTGTAACGAGGAAGGGTTAGTTAGCAGTCTTGTTGTGCGTGCCCCTGGGCAGAGTGACCATAAATGGTTGAGTTCTTCATTAGGATGGAGAGTGACATTGTTAATTCAGAAACAACGGTTCTGAACTTAAAGAAAGGTAACTTTGAGGGTATGAGATGTGAATTGGCCAAGATTGACTGGCAATTAGTTCTAAAAGGGTTGACGGTGGATATGCAATGGAAGGCATTTAAAGACTGCATGGATGAACTACAAAAATTGTTCATCCCAGTTTGGCAAAAGAATAAATCAGGGAAGGTATCAAAGGCATCCGTGGATAACAAGGGAAGTCAGGGATAGTATCAAAGCAAAAGATGATGCGTACAAATTAGCCAGAAAAAGCAGCATACCAGAGGACTGGGAGAAATTCAGAGACCAGCAGAGGAGGACAAAGGGCTTAATTAGGAAAGGGAAAATAGATTATGGAAGAAAACTGGCAGGGAACATAAAAACTGACTGCAAATGTATTTATAGATATGTGAAGAGAAAGAGATTAGTTAAAACAAGTGTAGGTCCCTTGCAGTCAGAAACAGGTGAATTGATCATGGGGAACAAGGATATGGCGGACCAATTGAATAACTACTTTGGTTCCGTCTTCACTAAAAATAATCTGCCGGAAATAGCAGGGGACCGCGGGTCAAAGGAGATGGAGGAACTGAGTGAAATCCAGGTTAGTCGGGAAGTGGTGTTGGGTAAATTGAATAGATTAAAGGCCGATAAATCACCAGGGCCAGATAGGCTGCATCCCAGAGTACTTAAGGAGGTAGCTCCAGAAATAGTGGATGCATTAGTGATAATTTTTCAAAACTCTTTAGATTCTGGAGTAGTTCCTGAAGATTGGAGGGTAGCAAACGTAACCCCACTTTTTAAGAAGGGAGGGAGAGAGAAAACGGGGAATTACAGACCAGTTAGTCTAACATCGGTAGTGGGGAAACTGCTAGAGTCAGTTATTAAAGATGGGATAGCAGCACATTTGGAAAGTGGTGAAATCATTGGACAAAGTCAGCATGGATTTACGAAAGGTAAATCATGTCTGACGAATCTTATAGAATTTTTTGAGGATGTAACTAGTAGAGTAGATAGGGGAGAACCAGTGGATGTGTTGTATCTGGACTTTCAGAAGGCTTTCGACAAGGTCCCACATAAGAGATTAGTATACAAACTTAAAGCACACGGTATTGGGGGTTCAGTATTGATGTGGATAGAGAACTGACTGGCAAACAGGAAGGAAAGAGTAGGAGTAAACGGGTCCTTTTCACAATGGCAGGCAGTGACTAGTGGGGTACCGCAAGGCTCAGTGCTGGGACCCCAGCTATTTGCAATTTATATTAATGAACTGGATGAGGGAATTGAAGGCAACATCTCCAAGTTTGCGGATGACACTAAGCTGGGGGGCAGTGTTAGCTGTGAGGAGGATGCTAGGAGACTGCAAGGTGACTTGGATAGGCTGGGTGAGTGGGCAAATGTTTGGCAGATGCAGTATAATGTGGATAAATGTGAGGTTATCCACTTTGGTGGCAAAAACAGGAAAGCAGACTATTATCTAAATGGTGGCCGATTAGGAAAAGGGGAGATGCAGCGAGACCTGGGTGTCATGGTACACCAGTCATTGAAAGTAGGCATGCAGGTGCAGCAGGCATTGAAGAAAGCGAATGGTATGTTAGCTTTCATAGCAAAAGGATTTGAGTATAGGAGCAGGGAGGTTCTACTGCAGTTGTACAGGGTCTTGGTGAGACCACACCTGGAGTATTGCGTACAGTTTTGGTCTCCAAATCTGAGGAAGGACATTATAGCCATAGAGGGAGTGCAGAGAAGGTTCACCAGACTGATTCCTGGGATGTCAGGACTTTCATATGAAGAAAGACTGGATAGACTTGGCTTATACTCGCTAGAATTGAGGAGATTGAGAGGGGATCTTATAGAAACGTACAAAATTCTTATGGGGTTGGACAGGCTAGATGCAGGAAGATTGTTCCCGATGTTGGGGAAGTCCAGGACAAGGGGTCACAGCTTAAGGATAAGGGGGAAATCCTTTAAGACCGAGATGAGAAAAAACTTTTTCACACAGAGAGTGGTGAATCTCTGGAACTCTCTGCCACAGAGTGTAGTTGAGGCCAGTTCATTGGCTATATTTAAGAGGGAGTTAGATGTGGCCCTTGTGGCTAAATGGATCGGGGTATGGAGAGAAGGCAGGTACGGGATACTGAGTTGGATGATCAGCCATGATCATATTGAATGGCGGTGCATGCTCGAAGGGCCGAATGGTCTACTCCTGCACCTATTTTCTATGTATCTATGTATCTATGTCCTCCTTGACAAATCGACTCTCCGTAATCTTCTCAGGAAGTAGAGGCGCTGATGCGCTTTCTTAATAAGTGCATCAGTGTTCTCAGACCAGGAAAGATCTTCAGAGATGTGCTCGCCCAGGAATTTGAAGCTCTTGACCCTTTCAACCATCGACCCGTTGATATAAACGGGACTGTGGGTTCCCATCCTACTCCTTCCAAAGTCAACAATCAGTTCCTTGGTTTTGCTGGTGTTGAAGGCCAGGTTATTGTGCTGGCACCATATGGACAGTCGCTCGATCTCTCTTCTATACTCTGACTCATACCTATCAGTGATACGTCCCACAACAGTGGTGTCGTCAGCGAACTTGATGATGGAGTTCGCACTATGACCGGCTACGCAGTCATGAGTAAAGCAGGGGGCTGAGCACGCAGCCTTGAGGTGCTCCCGTGCTGATTGTTATCGAGGCTGACACTTTTCCACCAATACGAAGAGACTGTAGTCTGTGAATGAGGAAGTCGAGGATCCAATTGCAGAGGGATGCGCAGAGACCCAGTTCTGCGAGTTTGGTAACCAGCTTTGAGGGGATGATTGTATTAAATGCCGAGCTGTAATCAATGAATAACAGCCTGACATATGAGTTTTTGTTGTCCAAGTGGTCCAGAGCGGAGTGGACAGCCAGCGAGATCGCATCCACCGTTGTTGATCTGTTGTGGCGGTAAGCGACCTGCAGTGGGTCCAGGTTTTTGTCGAGGTAGGAGTTGATTTGCGCCATGATCAACCTCTCAAAGCACTTCATCACCACAGACGATAGTGCCACTGGTCGATAGTCATTGAAACACGTCACCTTGCTCTTCTTGGGCACTGGTATAATTGATGCCCTTTTAAAGCAGGTGGGAACCTCAGACCTCAGAAGTGAGAGGTTGAAAATGTCCGTAAAAACTCCAGCCAGTTGGTCCGCACAGGTTTTTAGAACACGACCGGGTATACCATTAGGTCCAGGCGCTTTTCGAAGGTTCACCCCTCTGAAGGATTTCCTGACGTCGTAAAACGCATTGAGCTCGTCAGGGAGTGATGTTTCGCCGACATTCGAGCTGCCTCCTGATTTCGCCTTGTGGGAGGTGATTGCATTCAGGCCCCGCCAGAGGTGCCGAACATCTGTCTCATCCTCCAGTTTGGAGCAGAAGTCCCTTTTGTCCTTTTTGATGGCCTTACCAAGGTTGTATCTGGACTTCTTAGAAACATAGAAAATAGGTGCAGGAGTAGGCGATTTGGCACTTCGAGCGTGCACCGCCATTCAATATGATCATGGCTGATCATCCAACTCAGTATCCTGTACCTGCCTTCTCTCCATACCCCCTGATCCCTTTAGCCACAAGGGCCACATCTAACCCTCATAAATAGTGCCAATGAACTGGCCTCAACTACCATCTGTGGCAGAGAATTCCACAGATTCACCACTCTCTGTGTGAAAAATGTTTTTCTCATCTCGGTCCTAAAAGACTTCCCACTTATCCTTAAACTGTGACCCCTTGTTCTGGAATTCCCCAACATCGGGAACATTCTTCCTGCATCTAGCCTGTCCAACCCCTGAAGAATTTTGTAAGTTTCTATAAGAACCCCCCTCAATCTTCTAAATTCTAGCGAGTACAGGCCAGTCTATCCAGTCTTTCTTCATATGAAAGTCCTGACATCCCAGGAATCAGTCTTGTGAACCTTCTCTGTACTCCCTCTATGGCAAGAATGTCTTTCCTCAGATTAGGAGACCAAAACTGTACGCAATACTCCAGGTGTGGTCTCACCAAGACCCTGTACAGCTGCAGTAGAACCTCCCTGCTCCGATACTCAAATCCTTTTGCAATGAATGCTAACATACCATTCGCTTTCTTCACTGCCTGCTGCACCTGCATGCCTACTTTCAATGACTGGTGTACCATGACACCCAGGTCTCGTTGCATCTCCCCTTTTCCTAATCGGCCACCATTCAGATAATAGTCTACTTTCCTGTTTTTGCCACCAAAGTGGATAACCTCACATTTATCCACATTGTACTGCATCTGCCATGCATTTGCCCACTCACCCAACCTATCCAAGTCACCTTGCAGCCTCCTAGCATCCTCCTCACAGCTAACATTGTCCCCCAGCTTCGTGTCATCCGCAAACTTGGAGATGTTGCATTCAAATCCCTCGTCCAAATCATTAATATTTATTGTAAATAGCTGAGGTCCCAGCACTGAGCCTTGCGGTACCCCACTAGTCACTGCCTGCCATTCTGAAAAGGACCCGTTTACTCCTACTCTTTGCTTCCTGTCTGCCAGCCAGTTCTCTATCCACATCAATACTGAACCCTCAATACCGTGTGCTTTAAGTTTGCATACTAATCTCTTATGTGGGACCTTGTCGAAAGCCTTCTGAAAGTCCAGATATAACACATCCACTGGTTCTCCCTTATCCACTCTACTAGTTACATCCTCGAAAAATTCTATAAGATTTGTCAGACATGATTTACCTTTCATAAATCCATGCTGACTTTGTCCAATGATTTCACCACTTTCCAAATGTGCTGCTATCCCATCTTTTTTAACTGACTCTAAGATTTTCCCCACTACCGATGTTAGACTAACTGGTCTGTAATTCCCCGTTTTCTCTCTCCCTCCCTTTTTAAAAAGTGGCATTACATTAGCCACCCTCCAATCCTCAGGAACTACTCCAGGAGCATCCAGGAACTACTGAGGAAAAATTATCACTAATGCATCCACTATTTCTGGGGCTACTTCCTTAAGCACTCTGGGCTGCAGCCTATCTGGCCCTGGGGATTTGTCGGCCTTTAATCCATTCAATTTACCTAACACCACTTCCCGACTAACCTGGATTTCACTCAGTTCCTCCATCTCATTTGACCCCCGGTCCCCTGCTATTTCCGGCAGATTATTTATGTCTCCCTTAGTGAAGACAGAACCAAAGTAGTTATTCAATTGGTCTGCCATGTCCTTGTTCCCCATGATCAATTCACCTGTTTCTGACTGCAAGGGACCTACATTTGTCTTAACTAATCTTTTTCTCTTCACATATCTATAAAAACATTTGCAGTCAGTTTTTATGTTCCCTGCCAGTTTTCTTTCATAATCTATTTTCCCTTTCCTAATTAAGCCCTTTGTCCTCCTCTGCTGGACTGAATTTCTCCCAGTCCTCTGGTAGGCTGCTTTTTCTGGCTAATTTGTATGCTTCATCTTTTGTTTTGATACTAACCCTGATTTCCCTTGTTATCCACGAATGCACTACCTTCCCTGATTATTCTTTTGCCAAACTGGGATGAACAATTGTTGTAGTTCATCCATGCAGTCTTTAAATGCGTTCCAATGCCGTCAACCCTTTAAGAATCAATTGCCAGTCTAACTTGGCCAATTCACGTCTCATACCCTCAAAGTTACCTTTCTTTAAGTTCTGAACCCTTGTTTCTGAATTAACAATGTCACTCTCCATCCTAATGAAGAACTCAACCATATTATGGTCACTCTTGCCCAAGGGGCCACGCACAACAAGACTGCTAACTAACCCTTCCTCATTACTCAATACCCAGTCTAGAATAGCCTGCTCTCTCGTTGGTTCCTCTACATGTTGGTTTAGAAAACTATCCCGCATACATTCCAAGAAATCCTCTTACTCAATACCCCAGCCAATTTGATTCACCCAATCTATATGTAGATTGAAGTCACCCATTATAACTGTTTTACCTTTGTTGCACGCGTTTCTAATTTCCTGTTTGATGCCATCCCCAACTCCACTACTACTGTTAGGTGGCCTGTACACAACTCCCACTAGCGTTTTCTGCCCCTTAGTGTTTCGCAGCTCTACCCATATCGATTCCACATCCTCCAAGCTAATGTCCTTCCTTTCTATTGAGTTAATCTCCTCTCTAACCAGCAACGCTACCCCACCTCCTTTTCCTTTCTGTCTATCCTTCCTGAATATTGAATATCCCTGGATGTTCAGCTCCCAGCCTTGGTCACCCTGGAGCCATGTCTCCGTGATCCCAACTATATCATATTCATTAATAACTATCTGCACATTCAACTCATCCACCTTATTATGAATGCTCCTTGCATTGAGACACAAAGCCTTCAGGCTTGTTTTTACAACACTCTTACCCCTTATACAATTATGTTGAAAAGTGGCCCTTTTTGATTTTGGCCCTGGATTTGTCTGCCTGCCTCTTTTACTTTTCACCTTGCTACCTATTGCTTCTACCCTCATTTTACACCCCTCTGTCTCTCTGCTCATGCTCCCACCCCCCTGCCACATTAGTTTAAATCCTCCCCAACAGCACTAGCAAACACTCCCCCAAGGACATTGGTTTCATTCCAGCCCAGGTGCAGACGTCCTGTTTGTACTGGTCCCACCTCCCCCAGAACTGGTTCCAATGCCCAAGAAATTTGAATCCCTCCTCCTTGCACCATTTTTCAAGCCACGTATTCATCTGCAATATCCTCCTATTTCTACTCTGACTAGCACGTGGCACTGGTAGTAATCCAGAGATTATTATCTTTGAGGTCCTACTTTTAAGTTTATCTCCTAGCTCCCTAAATTCACCTTGTAGGACCTCATCCCGTTTTGTACCTATATCATTGGTGCCAATGTGCACCACGACAACTGGCTGTTCACCCTCCCCCTCCAGAATGTTCTGCAGCCGCTCAGTGACATCCCTGACCCTTGCACCAGGGAGGCAACATACCATCTGGAGTCTCGTTTGCGGCCGCAGAAACGCCTATCTATTCCCCTTACAATTGAATCCCCTATTACTATAGCCCTTCCACTCTTTTTCCTCCCCTCCTGTGCCGCAGAGCCACCCACGGTGCCATGAACTTGGCTGCTGCTGCCTTTCCCTGATGAGCCATCTCCCCCAACAGTATCCAAAATAGTATATCTGTTTAGGAGGGAAATGACTGCAGGGGACTCCTGCACTACCTGCCTACTGCGACGCTGGCTAGTGGCCATCCGATCCCTTTCTGTCCGCTTAACTTTTACCTGCGGTAAAAGTGGTCTTGTAGACCACTGTATCATCAGACATGAATGCCCGGTGTCTGGTCTTCAGAAGAGTGCGGATCTCAAAGTTCATCCAAGGTTTCTGATAGGGAAACACTCGGAAGGTTTTTGTGGGGATGCAGTCCTCCACACATTTCTTCATGAAGTCTGTAACGACTGTGGCGTATTCGTTCAAGTCCGTTTCCAAGTCAATAAACAATAAGTTTAGAGGCTATGTTAATGTAAAAAACCGAGCTATAGTGAATGAACAACAGCCTGACGTACATGTTCCTAATGTCTAAGTCATCAGCACTGAGTGGAAAGCCAGGAAGAGTGGGTCCAAATCCTCAGTAGGGCTGGAGTTGATATGCAACAAACACATTCTCTCAAAGCACATCATCATAACCGATTTGAGAACCACTGGTTGGTAATCATTGAGAGGTCACCTTTCTACTCCTTGGCTTTGTTGTTATAGATGTCCTTTTAAAGTGAATTGGGATCTCAGACTATAAAGAGGTTGACATTGTCTGCAAAAAGTCCAGCAAGAAGGTCCTTTGTTTTATCAAGAACGTGGCCATGTACACTATCAGGACTAGTGTAAAAATGATTTGTGCATCCAGAATATATTGGATACTTTCTCCAACTTCCAATTCTCTATAAAACCTCACAATTGACTCAAGCTTTATTTTTCCTAAGATGTTCTGGTGCTGATTTTAATGCTGGCAAAGCTGCATTTTTTCACATCGTTGATGGGTTATGATTTTGTACTGCTGGATTTGTGGATGGTGATAGTTTTAAATTAGAATGGATAAAATTAGGTTTTGTGTTTCCTTTTCGTCTCTCAGTCATTACTGAAATAAAACGTTATGGCCATTCATCCACATCCACTGTTCTATGATTATAATAGAAATATACTTGTTGGAAAAATAATGTCTTGCCATTTTGTAGTACTCGCCACCTAGCCTCTGGTACTTCAGTGATCTATGTCCTTATCTGGATACTTGAGCACTTCATATACTGGGTGAAAACATTCCTCCTCGGATCCCCTTTCCTTCCACCCCTTAACCTAAATCAGTGCCCTCTCATTTTTGATGCTTCTGCTATGGCAAAACATTCTTAATATCCATCCAAACTATGCCACTCGCAATTTTCAATACCTTAATATGGTCCACCCTCGTGCATCTGTGAAAGATTTTGAGGTTTCTACATTGGTTTCAACAGTCACCGAAGAACTCACAGAAGCGGAGTGCAAGCAAATCATCCGTGACCTTGATTTGCCTGGGGGCTTCAAAATTTCAATTATGTTGGTGTTACTAAACTTGTTGGAATTGTGAGTTTAGCTGAGGATTTGAAGACGCTTTAGGGAAATATGGGCAAATGTGAGTGGGTGAGATATACTTGAAGGAATTTTATGTGGAAACATTGTGAAGTCATCACTTTGGTGACCATAATCAGAAAGCAGTGTCAATTTAATGGTGAGAAATCGGTCGTGTTGATTTTCAAAGCAATCTGGGCTTGCATTCAGTCACTGAAGGCCAATTTGCAGATACAGCAGTAGCTAGTAAGTTTAACCAGAGTGTTTGATTACATGAGATAGGAAGTCTTGTTACAATTGTAGAGGACCTTCACGAAACTGCAAGTGGAGTATTGTGTTCAATTTTGATTTCCTTCCACGAATGGATATATATACCATTTTGGATATTTTATCTGTTTTATACAATTTTAAAACTTGAATATTAAAAATCTATAGAATCAGATGTCACAATGGCATTGGTTTCATACTGGGAACAGTTTTAGGTTTTTAAGGATTACTTTTACATGCTGAATTCTCCATTCTTATTAATAGAAAAAAAACGTTATGAGTTGAGGTTTCATTTTTGAGGTTGATGTCCTGATAATTGAGGACGTGTACTTGATTACACGCTTTTCTATCTCCCGAATACACTTCTTCACATTCCTTGTGAAAACTCTAAAGCCAAACAGGTAATGAGGTGGTGAAAGGAAGTGGTTGTGTGCAACAACATATGTATTGCATCAATGGAAATGGGGGACCTATTTACCATTGGATGATATTTTTAAAATATTTTAGTTGTTGAATGACAAAGCGTGTTTGGTTTACCTATTTTGCAGCCATAGTTTGCTTTATTATTCATAGATACATAGAAAATAGGTGCAGGAGTAGGCCATTCGGCCCTTCGAGCCTGCACCGCCATTCAATATGATCATGGCTGATCATCCAACTCAGTATCCCGTACCTTCCTTCTCTCCATACCCCCTGATCCCTTTAGCCACAAGGGCCACATCTAACTCCCTCTTAAATATAGCCAAAGAACTGGCCTCAACTACCCTCTGTGGCAGAGAGTTCCAGAGATTCACCACTCTCTGTGTGAAAAAGTTTTTTCTCATCTCGGTCTTAAAGGATTTCCCCCTTATCCTTAAACTGTGACCCCTTGTCCTGGACTTCCTCAACATCGGGAACAATCTTCCTGCATCTAGCCTGTCCAACCCCATAAGAATTTTGTACGTTTCTATAAGATCCCCTCTCAATCTTCTAAATTCTAGCGAGTATAAGCCGAGTCTATCCAGTCTTTCTTCATATGAAAGTCCTGACATCCCAGGAATCAGTCTGGTGAACCTTCTCTGCACTCCCTCTATGGCTATAATGTCCTTCCTCAGATTTGGAGACCAAAACTGTACGCAATACTCCAGGTGTGGTCTCACCAAGACCCTGTACAACTGCAGTAGAACCTCCCTGCTCCTATACTCAAATCCTTTTGCTATGAAAGCTAACATACCATTCGCTTTCTTCACTGCCTGCTGCACCTGCATGCCTACTTTCAATGACTGGTGTACCATGATACCCAGGTCTCGCTGCATCTCCCCTTTTCCTAATCGGCCACCATTTAGATAATAGTCTGCTTTCCTGTTTTTGCCACCAAAGTGGATAACCTCACATTTATCCACATTATACTGCATCTGCTAAACATTTGCCCACTCACCCAGCCTATCCAAGTCACCTTGCAGTCTCCTAGCATCCTCCTCACAGCTAACACTGCCCCCCAGCTTAGTGTCATCCGCAAACTTGGAGATGTTGCCTTCAATTCCCTCATCCAGATCATTAATATAAATTGTAAATAGCTGGGGTACTTGCACTGAGCCTTGCGGTACCCCACTAGTCTGCCTGCCATTGTGAAAAGGACCCGTTTACTACTACTCTTTGCTTCCTGTTTGCCAGCCAGTTCTCGATCCACATCAATACTGAACCCCCAATACCGTGTGCTTTAAGTTTGTATATTAATCTCTTATGTGGGACCTTGTCGAAAGCCTTCTGAAAGTCCAGATACATCCACTGGTTCTCCCCTATCCACTCTACTAGTTACATCCTCGAAAAATTCTATAAGATTCGTCAGACATGGTTTACCTTTCGTAAATCCATGCTCACTTTGTCCAATGATTTCACCACTTTCCAAATGTGCTGCTATCCCATCTTTAATAACTGTTTCCCCACTACCGATGTTAGACTAACTGGTCTGTAATTCCCCGTTTTCTCTCTCCCTCCCTTCTTAAAAAGTGGGGTTACGTTTGCTACCCTCCAATCCTCAGGAACTACTCCAGAATCTAAAGAGTTTTGAAAAATTATCACTAATGCATCCACTATTTCTGGAGCTACTTCCTTAAGTACTCTGGGATGCAGCCTATCTGGCCCTGGCCCTCTGCACCAGTCCTTCAGCCACGCATTTATCCTCCACCTCGCTCCATTCCTACTCTCACTGTCGCGTGGCACAGGCAGTAATCCCGAGATTGTTACCTTTGCTGTCCTTCTCCTTAACTCCCCTCCTAACTTCCTAAATTCTCCTTTCAGGACCTCTTCTCTTTTTTTACCTATGTCATTGGTACCTATATGTACCACGGTCCCTTAGGAGCCCCTAATACGGTCCCTTAGGAGCCCCATCTCGATGCACCTGAGCCCCATCTCGATTCCCAAGGTAACCCCTCTGAATTTGAGAATTTTGTATCCGGTGCCAGTGGGAGCAATATTAGTTTCATCTGATGAGTGTGCAAATAAATTTAAGTGATTGAACTATCAATTTGATGCATGAGAGGATTTTTTGTTATTTTCATATTGATTGCAATTATTTTGTTTTTATATTAAATTGATTTGTTTTTAAATCTGTGGTTTTGTTAGTATGTTGAATTTAATTGTTGCATTATTCAAATATATAATTTGAACACCTCCATGATGGTACATTTCTCAAGATTATTATTTGATCAAGACTATCAAACTGAATTGCCATGCAGATTGAATGAATTGGATATACACCGTTAGAGTTTATGTAACCATGTGTCTGTGCATGCACAGAAGAGAGGATCTCTTTACAATAATCTCAGATTTTAAGTGGGGCCAAATTCTGGTGCCTCATCAGAATTTTGGTCATGCCCAATAGAACTGACCTTGTACTTTAGCATGTACAAAGGTCTTTTGGAAAAACTCAGCAGGTTAGGGAGCATCCTGATCTGTTGAGTTTTTCCAGTAATTTTTTTTGTTGCTCAGAATTAGATTCCAGCATCTGCAGTCCCGTGTGTCATCTCATAGGTCAGTCTGAAGAAGGGCCCCAACCCGAAACACCACCATATTCTCCATAGATGCTTCCTGACATGCCCCATTATTCCAGCAGTGTCTTTTATGTGAAACAGCAGTTCCTTGTTTCTACAAGGTTGTTTCTCTGCTGTTGCACCTTCATGGAATTATGGAGTACTTGGATCTGGTGGTGGTGATGGAGACTGTTTGAGATGGAGATGTGGATGCACAGGAGAGGCTGAATGGTGGTTATGGGAAATGTTTTAGGGAATTGGTAAATGAGGGTTGCAATTCATGTTTTGCAGTAGAATTAGCAAGGGGAAAGTAATGTGGTGGAGATCTTCATCGGTATGAGGGGAAACTTGTGACACATGAATGCTAAATTGCATACGTCTGCAGATGGTTTCATGGAAACTTACTGGTCAGAGAGTCAAATTTAAGAAAGACAGAAGCAGACCTTTCATTTTGTTATGCATGCCTGCTTTCTCATGACGTGCCCTTACTGCCCAGAGGTTCTGTGTATGTGATGGGTGCATCTGTTAAAGTTGGTGAGGGTTACGAGTGACATGCCAAATTTTTTGAGCCTTCCAAGGAAATAGAGCCATTGGTGTGCTTACGTGGCCATTGACTCGATGTGGCTGGTCCAGGACAAATCCTAAGAAACTGAAGCTTTCAACCATCTCTACCTCCGTGCAATCAATGTATTCTGTGGTGTGTGTACTGCTTTTCTTCCTGAAGTTGATCACAATCTGCTTTGTCTTGCTGACATTGAGGGAGAGGTTGTTTTGGCAAGTTTATTGCATACTGTTTCCCTGAGTAATTAACAGTTAAATATTAGCATTCATAATTGATTTGTTTAAATATTTCTTGAACAGCATTGTCTTGAACAGCATTGTCTTACTTGGGAAAAGGCAAATATCCTGCCTTCATTTTCTGCCGTCAAAAGATCCACCTAGATACAATTTATAGGTTTCCATAACCATTTATAAACAATGTGTTACGCCACCGATAATAAAAAGTACATGCACAAAACTATTATTGTGCTTCAAAAAATATTCAGATCATATTGACCAAATATTTAGAGAATAATCAGTTCATGGGTATCAGTTAGCATGCAAAGTGTCCTTCCTTCAGACATAAAGCCACGTTGAGGCTGACATATTTATTAGGTATTCCTAATATGAATGTATATTTAGCCCATTGTTTATTTCATCAAGCTTATTTTTGGGTTGGACAACAACATACAAGGGACATTGGTACTTTCATATGTGATAATGATGAAATTAATACCTGGCAACTATTAATGAATGGAGAGGTTCTCCATTCTGGCCTGCTCAGAGAAACTGACAGTGGTTGTTAACCACCACTAGCTGCAATATCCGTCAGCAATAACCCTATTTGCCATATCTGATGGGCTGCAAGAGGCAAGTGATATCCTCAATGAGCAAGTAACCTGCCGCAATACACAGGCATTAGTTGCTCAAGCATAAAATGTTACATAGAAGCCCTGCCGCTGTAAAATGTTCATAGTCTTCAGTTGCAATATGTTGTACCGGTCAGAATCTGGCCGTAAAAATTACATGATCTCTTTGATCATTGTTCAGTTGGCTTGAATGCAAGGCTTTGTCAGACTAGATGAGTTTTTATTAAAAGGCACCTTATTGATCAACGACTTTAGGATTTTTAGTATCAAATTAGGCATTGTTATCTATTCTACCAGATTGCAACAAAATAAATCAATCCCTTTCTCAATAAAAAAAAGCAGTGATCGATATTTTTGATGCCAAAGCACCTTAATCTTCAAATAAAAACTTTTTTTTTGCATTTTTTAATGTAGTTGCTTGTAAACATTTAAGGTTTACTATTGAACTGTTTTGATATTGTTATGTTAGTAGTCCATCAGCTCAGTACTATCTTTTTTTCTTTTTTTTTAATTTTTTATTAAAAGTAAGCACAGTAATATGGCACCAAGGTGCCTAATATATATTGGCATGTTACATTTTATGTACAGCTTCTTATTTTTTTTAATACTGAAAGAGAAAGAGAGAATAGATAATAAAAAATAGAAAAACGTGTGATGTATGGTGTGTGAAAAGGAAAAGGGGGGAAAGAGGGAAAGTGGAGGGGAAAAAAAGGAGAGAGAAAGAAAAAGAGTAGAGAGTAGGAAATTATAGGAGATCGTTATTTATATTCTTGACCATCCTTCACCCAGTCCTGAAACAGTTGGTTTCTACGATTTTGTTGCACCATATGATTCCAAAAAGTCGATAAATGGAGACCAACTCGTTAAGAATTGGTTTGATTTATCTATTAGGAGGAATCGCATTTCTTCAAGATGTGCGGTGTCCAACATGTTTGAAATCCACATTTTAAGCGTTGGTATGGGTGTATTTTTCCAAAATTTAAGTATACGTTTTTTTGCCGTTATTAACCTATAATTAAAAAATGAATTTTGAAATGTGTTCAATTTGTTCCCGTCTTCCGTTACTCCAAATATAATCATTTCAGTGTTAGGCTCCATATTTATCTTGAATAATTTTGTAAATATTTCAAAGATATCGCAGAATTTATAAAGTTTTATGCAGGAAACAAAAGAGTGTGTTATAGTGGCATTTTGAGATAATCATTTATCACAAATGGGAGAAGTATTTGGATAGAATTTATTCAGTCTAGTTTTTGAATAATATAATCTATGTAAAATTTTAAATTGATTTAAGTTATGTCTTACATTAATCGAATATTTGTGTATATATATCAAATACTTTTCCCATGTTTCTTTCGTGATTTTTCTCATTAATTCTCGTTCCCAATCTTCTCTAAGTACCTCTGTCGATGGTAGTTCTATATTTAAAATACTATTATATAAATATGATATTAATTTCTGTGAGTCAGTCTTAATATTCATTGCTTCTTCCAGTGGGTCTAAAGTTATAGTTTGGTATCTTTGTATGCATTTCTTCATGAAGTCGCAGATCTGAAGGTATTTAAAATATTGGTTATTTTTCAGCTTAAATTTTCAGCTCAGTACCATCTTATTTTCATTTCAGATGAAATGCCCATTATAGCTGTAATGGTGGCCCTCTCATCATTGCTGGTCATCGTATTTATTATTATAGTCCTTTATATGCTGAGGTAAGTGATCATTGACAATGTAAGTTTATAAACCGCTCCACTGTAATGAAAGGCTTATTGTGCTTTATGTAATATTGTCCTATATTTATGTTTCTAGCTATCACCTCATTTTCAAGGTTAAATTGGAAGACCCTTGCATTCTATTTATGAAAAGAGTGCAACATGTATTTGAAAAATTTAAAAATATTATCAATGCTGTAAATCTGACATTAAAAAAAGAAAATGCTGGAAATGCATGCTTCACTTGTATTTTAAAATTCCTTCTCACAATCCAAGAGCACAAACAGTTGAAAGAACAATTCAATTTCTCTTGGTCATATTTAATATACAGTAAACTCTCACAAGTATGAACTTCTAATGGATTTTGGTTATCAGTTCGCATTGACAGGTGGCGGGCAGCTTTAGGCAGCCAAAAAACAGTGGTGGGAAGAGAGCGAGCAGTAAAACACTCTTGAAGAGCATTGCATTTGGCAGGGGTTTGTATCAGCTGCCACAAAATGAGGTCTCGTGGTGTTGGATGCAGATGCAGCACAGGCCACTGCACCTGCGTCGCCCCATGCCTCATTTACCTGATTACGGAGCGAGGCTACCAATGCACCGCCCTCCACTTCCACCAGGTTACCCAAAAAGTTGGTCCTATGTAGCATGCTTCCAGTTGTGGGAGTGGTGAGTGCAAACAGTATGAAGGTAGCACGAGTGTCAGGCCCGTCACTGCCACACCACGCATGAGTGTTTGGGCTCTGCGGCTCCCCGGCCTGGGAATTCCTACTGCTTTAATCACATCTCCTTGACGCCACGTTTCTTCCCACCTGTCCTTGGGTTAAACTAGTTAATATTTGCCTCCTCCCTCGGTTACGATGGACAATCGGCAATAATGGACATTTATTTCTTCCCCCATCCCCCATGATCCATTATAGTGAGGGTTTACTGTATTGCACTTGGTGCTCGTATTATGGGCTCTTTGATGGAGAAATCGAAAACAAATTGTGTTGCAGAGCGCCTCATTCAGTTTTCAGGGGTGACCATGAGCTTTCAGTTGGCTATCACTTGAAATTTCCACTTCTCTCCCACTTTCGCCTATGTATCTTGCTCAACATAAGCTTAAAACCAGATCTTATCCTCTGCCTGGGCAAATGGTGAGGCATCAATATTGAATTCAGTTATTTCAAATAACTATTTCTGTTATTAACTTAACTGATCACTTTTGTTCTAATGTTAACCATTTGTAATATTGACTGCACAATTACTGCTGATTTACTAGATTTCTTTTCCTCTTTGGCTTCAGGTTGAACTAAAGCTCTGACCTTCATTTCACACCTGTACACGTCCCTTTGTTTTCTTCCCTAAATTCCTCGTTATCTGTTAACCAGCATGGTCCATGAAAAATTGGAATCACTTTTACCTCGGAAGGAAAACTTTATCAAACTTTAACAAACTTTTCAGATGGAACGGACATGATGGGTTAATTGGCCTCTTGTGTTATGAATTTTCTTCTGTGATATAGCAAAAGTAATGAAACCTGACCTGGGTTGAATAATCTTGCTGTTGCCAGCAATTCCAAGCAGCTGCTTTCTTGTGCTTATACCCTCAACTTAAAGGAGACACTTTGTAGCCTCCAGGGGCAGAACCCAAATTTGCTGAACACTGCTGGTCAGGCAGTCTGAATAGGTAAAACTGCCCACACAATTAGAAGGAGGTCAGGTTATTTTACTTTTCACTTTTAAGGTGTGTAATTATAATTATTTATTAGTCCTTAAATGTGGTTTCAAATATCTTGCTTCCCAGTTTTGTCAAAGGCTGTCAATATTCTGCAGCTGAGGCCTCTGTTGGATGCTTGTATCGTAGCTGAGGTGTTTCAGTCTAGTGCTGGTGGGACCTTGAACATCGAGTCTAAATGATGGATGTGATCTAGTTCGAATCAGTCTATTATCTTGTTTTTGTACTGTGAGTAGACACAGTGGACGCAGAACTATTACGTTACATATGCAACGCAGGCATCTATTCATGATTAGAACAAACTAAAAGGAGCTAAGTAGTACTGACAAAACCCAGATTGACCTTCATGAGAAGATTATTGGTAAAGCAATGCAGCTTGATAGCACTCTCAATGACCCCAGTATAAAACTAAAAGAGAAGACATAAAACATTGCAAAGATTAGTGGGAAGCCAGAGGATTGGGAAGCTTTTAAAGAACAGCAGGTAACTAAAAAGGCAATAAAAAGGGAAAAAAGATGAAATACAAAGGTAAGCTAGCTAATAATATAAAAGAGGATAGCAAGAGTTTCTTCAGTTATATAAAGAGTAAGAAAGAGGCAAGGGTGGACGTTGGACCGTTGGAAAATGATGAAGTGATAATGGGGAATAAAGATATGGCAGAGGAGTTGAATAACGTCTCTGCATCAGTCTTCACAGTGGAAGACACCAGCAACGTGCCTGAAATTCAATAGTCAGGGGGTGGATGTTAGTGGAATGGTTATTACTAAGGAGAAGGTGCTTTGGAAGCTGAAAGGGCTGAAGGTGGATAAATCACCTGGACTGGATGGATTGCACCCTAGGATTCTTAAAGAGGTGGGATTAGAGATTGTGGAGGCATCGATAGTGATATTTCAAGAATTACTCGAGTCAGGAGTGGTGCCAGACGATTGGAAAATTGCAAATATTACCCCGCTGTACAACAAGGAGTTAAGCAGAATAGTGGGAACTATAGGCCAGTTAGTCTGACTTCAGTGGTTGGTAAGATTTTAGAGTCCATTATAAAGGATGAGGTTACGAATTGCGTAGAAATTCATGATAAAATAGGCCAAAGTCAGCATGGGTTTGCGAAGGGGAGATCTTGCCTGACAAATTGCTGGAATTCTTTGAAGAAGTAAATAGCAGGGCAGACAGAGGAGGACAGAATAAATAATTAAAAGATCACATTTATTTAAGTATTCAGACCCTTTACTCAGTACTTTGTTGAGGCACCTTTGGAAGCAATTACAGCCTCAAGTCTTCTTCAGTATGATGCTACAAGTTTGGCACACCTGTATTTGGGTAATTTCTCCCATTCTTTCTGCAGCTCCTCTCAAGCTCTGTCAGGTTGGATGGGGAGCGTCGATGCACAGTTATTTACAGGTCCCTCCAGAGATGTTCGATCGGGTTCAAGTCCGGGTTCTGGCTGGGCCACTCAAGGACATTCACAGACTTGTCACAAAGCCACTTCTGCCTTGTCTTGGCTGTGTGCTTAGGTTCGTTGTCCTGTTGGAAGGTGAACCTCCGCCCCAGTCTGAGGTCCAGAACGCTCTGGGATCAGGTTTTCATCAAGGATCTCTCTGTACTTTGCTCTGTTCATCTTTCCCTGGTCTCCCAGTTCCTCCACTCTGACTAGTCTCCCAGTTCCTCCCGCTGAAAAACATCCCCACAGCATGCTTCACCGTAGGTATGGTAATGGCCAGATGATGAGCGGTGCCTGGTTTCCTCCAGACGTGATGCTTGGCATTCAGGCCAAACAGTTCAATCTTGGTATCATCAGACCAGATAATCTTGTTTTTCATGTCTTTTGGCAAACTCCAAGTGGGCTGTCATTTGCCTTTTACTGAGGAGTGGCTTCTGTCTGGCCACTCTACCATAAAGGCCTGATTGGTGGTGTGCTGCAGATATAGTCATCCTTCTGGAAGGTTCTCCCATAGTTCCACAGAGGAACTCTGGAGCTCTGTCAGAGTGACCATCGGGTTCTTGGTCACCTCCCTGACCAAGGCCCTTCTCCCCCGATTGCTCAGTTTGGCCGGGCGGCCAGCTCTATGAAGAGTCCTGGTGATTCCAAAGTTCTTCCATTTAAGAATGACGGAGGCCACTGTGCTGCAGAAATTGTTTTATACCCTTCCCCAGATCTGTGTCTCGACACAATCCTGTCTCGGAGGTCTACGGCCAACTCGTTTGTCTTCATGGCTTGGTTTTTGCTCTGACATGCACTGTCAACTGTGGGACCTTATATAGACAGGTGTGTGCCTTTCCAGATTATGTCCAATCAATTTAATTTACCACTGGTGGACTCCAGTCAAGTTGTAGAAACATCTCTAGGATAAGTAATGGAAACAGGTTGGACCTAAGCTCAATTTTGAGTGTCATAACAAAGGGCTAGAATACTTATGTAAATGTGATATTTCAGCTGTTTATTTTTAATTACTTTGCAAAAATTTCTAACCGCCTGTTTTCGCTTCTTCAATCTGGGGTATTGTGTGTCGATTAATGATAACAAAAATAAATTTAATCAATTTTTAAATAAGGCTGTAACGTAACAAAATGTGGAAAAAGTGAAGGGTTCTGAATACTTTCTGAATGCACTGTATTGTAAGAGCGTTAGAATACAAAAACCGGGATGTAATGCTGAGGCTCTATGCAGGCACTGGTCAGCTGCATTTGGAGTATCGTGAGCAATTTTCGGCACCATATCTGAGGAAGGATGTGCTGGCTCTGGAGAGGTTCCAGAGGAGGTTTATAAGAATGATGATCTCAGGAACGAGTGGGTTAACATATGATGAGCGTTTGATGGCACTGGGCCTGTACTCGCTGGAGTTTAGAATAAAGGGGGCTTCATTGAAATGTACCGAATAGTGAAAGGGTTGGATGGAGTGGATGTGGAGAGGATTATTCCACTGGTGGGAGAGTCTCGGAATTAGAATCAGAAGAGCCTCAGAATTAAAGGACATTCACTGAAAAACTGGCGACTGTCAGAGTGGAACACACGTAGACACGCACACACACGCACAGATACGCACACGCACACACACACACACACACACACAGTTTCCTTCACCAGCCCGTTATGGCGGGGGCCAGGGCAAGCAGGGGAAGCATTGTCTAACTCAAATTCACATGGTGCAAAGCCAATGTGATACAGACACACACCGTGATGAACACGAAGGTTGGCGCTGTAATTAAGACAGTGAAAGCACAGTACGGGAAGGGTCACGTAAGTCCTTTAAAAGTGGTGGGGGGAGGGGGGGGAGACTTTTAAGAAGCCAGAGATACACGGCTGTGAAGCTCGGCGGACATTACATTACCGGTCGGTTATCCTACGAGAACCTTCAACCTCCTGGCGACCCACCTACGACACGAGAATTCTCGCTACTCCATGGCGGCTTCATTCTGGTCGCCGCTAATTTTTCAACATAATGATGCAGCGACTAGTTCCCAGAATGTGGGAACTCCTCATGACCTTGAAGGGAACTCCCCGGCAACTACCCGCAAACATGTGGTGACCATGTGACGACCGCATAGTCTCCTGCAGTCCCCTAAAAAGTTGCCTCAGTGGGACAGGCCCATTAGGAAGGAGATGAGGAGGAATTTCTTTGGTCAGTGTTTAATTTAGGTGATGTATCTGTGGAATTCATGGCCACAGAAAGCTGTCAATGAATGTTTTAAAGGCAGAGATGGATATATTCTTGATTAGTGCAGGTGTCAGGGGTTATGGGGAGAAAGCAGGAGAATGGGGTTTGGAGGGAGAGATAGATCAGCCATGATTGAATGGCAGAGTAGACTTGATGGGCCGAATGGCCTAATTCTGTTCCTATCTCTTATGACCTTATGACCCCCAGTTTGAATGATTATAGGAATGTGATGATGTGGAAAAGGTGAAACTGAGCAGTTTTCAGATTTGTTGGATATATTCGTTGCAAAGCCTTCCAATGCTATCATTGATAGTTTTGGTAAAGCGTTTATTGCTGCTGTAAGACGTTTCTAAATTTAGCTATTTCTTTCAAATACAAAATGTTCTTGTCTAAATGATTGATAACTTTTGCTTTGGGCACTTGTTAATGATTATGACAAACCTTTGGGTTCAAAATCATTTATAACTTGCTTCCTTGATGCTCAGGAACGTATCTAGTTTTAACCTTTTCTTAACACAGAAGTTTGGACTATTGGGTCTATGTTGATTCCCTGGGGAGCAATCTCATTAGACCTATTTCCTTTCTCCCTATTTTGCTGTATATATCCCAGCCCATCAATTCTCCTTTGATTCTGTTAACTCACACTATTGTTAAACTGGCCATTATCCTATCTTTGTGGTGTGGGAGGAAACTTGGTTCAAAACCCATGCAATCATGAAGAGAATGCAAACCTGTACGGTGTGAAAATACAACATCCTTATGGCAGAAAAAGCAGAGTTGCTGGACGATCTTGACGTGTCAGTAAGCATCAGTGGAGGGAAATGGACATTTCGAGCTGACACCAGACATATGGAACAAGTCTTGACTCAAATTGTTGATTGTCCATTTCTCTCCACAGAAGCTGCCTGACCCGCTGAGTTCCTGCAGCTGCGCTCCTTATTTGTTCCAGATTCCAGTATCTGTAGTCTCTCATGTCTCATTTATGCATCACTCTACTCTATTACAATTGTGCTTGGATTAAATAACATATATATATTTTTTTTAACTTACAGTATTAACAAATTAACTTTGTTATTTATCTATCAGGTTTAAAAAATATAAGCAGGCTGGAAGTCATTCAAATTCCTTCAGGCTGTCCAATGGGAGAACAGATGATACAGGTTGGTTTTTAAGACAGATTTATTACACATTAAATTGACACTTCCATTGTTTTCTCAGTAAAAAGACAACTTTGATGGCCATGAAATTATTACTTTAATTGTAAGTAAGATACAAAAGTATAGTTCAGTAATAATGCACGAAAGTGTGTATAGAGTTCATTATTGAAAATTGTGTCTGCTTTATTGTCAGAGCTAATGTTCTGAATTCTCTAAAAATGTATAAAATATTGGGTTACCAGAATGAAACTCTTGGAGTTGCAATTCCTTCCTCCTTCCGATTCCTTCACTGTTATGAGGTGGTGGCAGGAGAGAGTCGTTGGGCATGTGAGAAAAAAATAGAATGCAGGGCATTAAATTGAGCAATGGTATTAATTGGAAAGCTTTGAGAACCAGTCGTTACTGGTGCATTATACCAAATGGTGGCTTCCCGTGTTGCAAGAAAATATGAGAGCTATTCAATTTAAGCTAACCTCCCATCACCAGGTCTATAGGTAAATGCTGTCAGGAAGCATTTTCTTCGATTCAAAATATCAGTTTTGTTAATATTCCCGAGGCTATACATTTTCTCCCTTCAATTTTGGTATTTTAAGAAAATATGGCAAAGAAAGAATTAGTGAGGGTGGCATTTAGGTGATTCTGATGATCAATTCATAGGTGATTCTGCCTCCCCTAAATCATCTTGCATTATGGATTAAACATAATTTTTAAAAGGGGAACTTAGCAGAACAAATGTGAACCCATAAACTGCGCACAAAGTTTCAAAGGCAAGCTTAAGTACTCAAAAGTAAAGTCGATCAAACCATGATTAAATCATTTTCCCCTTGTACAAAAATACAACTTGTCCAAAAATATTCTACATCTCATGCAGCACCCAGTGAAATGGCTGGTTTCTAACTGGATAATACTACTACTTTATTATTGTTTAAATTGCAAATTGTTTTGGAAGTGTTGGATGTGTTTACTGAAGAACACATCAAGCACAGTTTTACACTATATTGTGTGATCTTATTCAAAGTAAGTGAACTGTGCATAATTCTGTTTTCAACTCCTTTTTTGTGGCAGCTTCTTTTGAGACCAGCTCACTAGTTCGCGCTTGGTAAAGTTATTGTTATGTTCTCATTCTTTCTTTTGCCATTCTTTTACAGAACATTTTTGTATTCTCCTTTTAACTAAAGCTTGCTTTTTACAAGACTTGATAATTATTTATTCTATTGCGTTTGAAGTTTGTATAGCATGATCTGTGTAAGATTGTGAATAATTGTGTTTGTAAAAATAAGACTTTGCATTCTTTCCTACAATAATTGTGGAAGCAGTAATGGTTAAATTATCCTCACAGTTTGAGTGATCTTACAACTTAAGATCCATTCTTTTGTCCTCATCATGACTGGTCATGTGTGGCGTAATCTGCAACGTCTCCAGTAATTCAGGACAAATGTCAAGTGTCAAACTTGCTTCAGAATGATTATTGAGCCTAATGGAAAAGGTTTATGCTTATACCAGCAGCGGTGGAGATGCACCTTATTACTGTTAAGACACAAGAAATGGATCATTGCTGCGTCAACTTGCCTGAATGCCCTTTGTCAAAACTGGATAACAGAAATGCAACATTTTCCAACTGCCCTACATTTATCTATTTTGTATTAAACATAACCAGACATGATGTGTTAAGTGAATGTGATGTATTCAAGAGAGCGTTAGATATAGCTCTTAGGGCTAATGGAGTCAAGGGATATGGGGAGAAAGCAGGAACGGGGTACTGATTGTGGATGATCAGCCATGATCATATTGAATGGCTGGCTCGCAGGGCCGAATGGCCTACTCCTGCACCTATTTTTTATGTTTCTAATCAGTGACTTCAGTTCAGTGAGTGTTAAAATGATCATAGTTGGAACTGGTTGCATTTATTTTATGGATCGGATTCTCTTCAGACTGTCAGAATACACTGATATTTTACACAATTGAGGCAAAGGCAATGATTGACAGTTGATAGAAGATGATGTGATCATACATACTAGTGCATAGGTGTCCGCTCTACCCGCCCTACTCATCCTTCATGATTTTCTCAACACTCTGAATGTACGCCAGGATGGGACATTTTTTATTCTCTCACCAGATCCTTGTCCTTGAGACCTTGTAATTCATGGTTACTATCCATCTTGTCCTCCCTTCACCCTGAACTTCTAAAGGACCTGTCCCACTTTCACGAGGCAATTCACAAATTCTCCCGAGTTTTCCCCTTGATTCAAACTCGCAGAATGTTCGTAACGAGTCCGTAGGAGGTCGTAGGAGTTTGTAGATATATCGTAGCGGCTCGTTATGCCAGCTGTAGGTACTCGTGGCATCAGGTAAGTCGGGGCGTTTTTTCCAGCCCGATAAAAAATGTCCACGAGTAAAAAAATAGTCGGGATGAAAGAAATTGCAACTTTTTACTCATAAGGAGGGCATCTAAATAGTCGTGGGAATTCGTAGACATACTCGTAGGAGTTCGTGAACATAGTCGTGGAAGGTCGTAGGAGTTCGTAGATTACCACGATCTTGATTTTTTTTTATTCCTTTAAACTCGGCAGAGGTTTTGAATTAAGTCGTGAAAGTGGGACAGGCCCTTAACTTTTAAGATAGTCAATTTCTTAACTTAGCTAGATGTTTTGTGCTAAATGTTCTCAGGCTGGCTGATAAACTGCTGACACTGAACTAATGACTCCCCAGTTGCTGGACTTTGGAATCTCTTACTTTGGCAAATATCTCAGCAGGCTTTGCCAAGTTATATTCATATTATTTTGAATGAATGAATAGTTTATTTCGGTCATACATTAAAAAGAACAAAACTTTACAATCTGTGTGAATATGAACCAACACTGTATCCATTTCACACAACGTTCACATAATCAATGACCTAAAAAGGAATAGGCTGAAGCCACAAAGCTTATTTTTGCCTATCCTTATTTTTGCCTATGCCTATTTTAACTCTGGAGTATACATGTAAAACTGAGCATATATAATGTGTAGACACCTGGTACTGGAATAACTCAGCGGGTCAGGCAGCATCTCGTGAGATAAAAGGATGGGTGACATTTCGGGTCGGGACCCTTCTTCAGACTTTTTTTCCAGAGATGCCGCCTGACCCCGTTATTCCAGAACTGTGTGTCTACCTTTGGTGTAAAGTAGCATCTGCAGTTTTTTGTTTCTATATACGGTGTGTAAATTTACATAATTGTCACATTCACTGAGTCTAGGAAGTTATCCTGGCAAATCGTACCATTAATTAGTACAATCACACCATATATGAGTTCAAAAGATACTGCAAAAAAGAGAAAGGAAACACTGCAGAGTATAGTGTTAGAGTTGTGGAGTAGGTGCAGATTAAATGAATTCCCACGGTTGTAACAAAATAGATTGGGAATACATCCTTAGTTTATGAGAGGTCTGTTCAATTCCCTATGCAAGGAAGAAGCTATTCTTCAATCTTATTTAAATTTTGTATGGATCTAAACATATCTATTTCTTGACTTAGCTGTTGGCAGGGCATGTGATTAAAAGTGAATAACTAGGAGTAATCTTAAAGCTGTAAATCCATCCTTGTGTTATGTTGAAATTTATGCTCATTTTCAACCATCCACTCAACTGATTTAGAACAGTACAGCACAAGAACTGGCCCTTTGGCCCACATCTGTGCTGACCATCTCATATTTACCTTCACGTTATCCATATCCTTGATGAAACAGTGGCCTACAAGAAGTCCAGATACGACCTTGGTAAGGCCATCAAAAAGGCCAAAAGGGACTTCTGCTCCAAACTGGAGGAAGAGACAGATGTTCGGCGGCTGTGGCAGGGCCTGAATGCTATCCCCTCTTACAAGTCGAAATCAGGAGGCAGCTCGAATGTCGGCGAAACATCACTCCCTGATGAGCTCAATGCGTTTTACGCACGCTTTGATAGGGAGAACACCGATGTGCCTTCCCGAGCCCCCATTCGCTGTGATGGTATTTCAGTCTCAGTCACAGAGGCCGACGTCAGAAAATCCTTCAGAGGGGTGAATCCTCGAAAAGCCCCTGGACCTGATGGTACAACTGGTCCTGTTCTAAAAACCTGTGCGGACCAACTGGCTGGAGTTTTTACGGACATTTTCAACCTCTCACTTCTTGAGGTCTGAGGTTCCCACCTGCTTCAAAAGGGCATCAATTATACCAGTGCCCAAGAAGAGTAAGGTGACGTGTGGCACTAACGCCTGTGGTGAAGAAGTGCTTTGAGAGGTTGATCATGGCGCAGATCAACTCCTACCTAGACAAAAACCTGGACCCACTGCAGTTCGCTTACCACCACAACAGATCAACGGTGGATGCGATCTCGCTGGCCCTCCACTCCGCTCTGGACCACTTGGATAACAAAAACTCATTTGTCAGGCTGTTATTCATCGATTACAGCTCGGCATTTAATACAATCATCCCCTCCAAGCTGGTTACCAAACTCGCAGAACTGGGTCTCTGCGCATCCCTCTGCAATTGGATCCTCGACTTCCTCACTCTCAGACCACACAGTCTGTTCGTATTGGTGGAAATGTGTCAGACTCGATAACAATCAGCACGGGAGCACCTCAAGGCTGCGTGCTCAGCCCCCTGCTGTACTCACTCTATACTCATGACTGCGTAGCTGGACATAGTGCGAACTCCATCATCAAGTTCGCTGACGACACCACTGTTGTGGGACGTATCACTGATGGGGATGAGTCAGAATATAGAAGAGAGATCGAGCAACTGTCCATATGGTGCCAGCACAATAACCTGGCCCTCAACACCAGCAAAACCAAGGAACTGATTGTGGACTTTGGAAGGAGTAGGATGGGGACCCACAGTCCCGTTTATATCAACGGGTCGATGGTTGAAAGGGTCAAGAGCTTCAAATTCCTGGGCGTGCACATCTCTGAAGATCTTTCCTGGTCCGAGAACACTGATGCCATTATTAAGAATGCACATCAGTGCCTCTACTTCCTGAGAAGATTACGGAGAGTCGGTTTGTCAAGGAGGACTCTCTCTAACTTCTATAGGTGCACAGTAGAGAGCATGCTGACCGGTTGCATCGTAGCTTGGTTCGGCAACTTGAGCGCCCTGGAGAGGAAAAGACTACAAAAAGTAGTAAACACTGCCCAGACCATCATCGGCTCTGACCTCCCTTCCATCAAGGGGATCTATCACAGTCACTGCCTCAAAAAGGCTGGCAGTATCATCAAGGACCCACACCATCCTGGCCACACTCATCTCCCTACTACCTTCAGGTAGAAGGTACAGGAGCCTGAAGACTGCAACGACCAGGTTCAGGAATACCTACTTCCCCACAGCCATCAGGCTATTAAACCTGGCTCGGACAAAACACTGAACTTTATTAGCCAATTAACTGTTATTTGCACTTTATCAGTATATTGATTCATGTGTGTATATATTTATAGTGGTATATGGACACACTGATCTGTTTTGTAGTCAATGCCTACCATGTTCTGTTGTGCTGAAGCAAAGCAAGAATTTCATTGTCATATCAGGGACACATGACAATAAACTCACTTGAACTTGAACTTGATCCCTCCTTTCGCTGCATATCCATATCCCTCTCCAAAAGTCTCTTAAATGCCACTATCGTATCTGCCTCACCCACCAACCCAGCAGCATGTACCAGGCATTCATCACCATCTGTGTTTAAAAATAAAATGGCCTGCCTTTTAGGTCTAAAAGGTCTAATGTTTCATCATTGGTTTGCGACTTTAGTTTACTTTCAAAGAACTATCTAAACTACAGTGCTGAAGCACTTAACTACGAATTGTATTAATTCATTGACCAGATAACCAGATTTACATTTAATCCCCATTGGAAATTATCCTCCCTCCCACTGACAGTGCAGCTTTACAAGCTTCTTTTGTCTTCTTCCCAGTTCTGACCAAAAGGTCGTCCATCTGAAATTTTCGCTGTTTCTCTTTCCATGTGTGCATCCTCATCTATTAACACCTCAGATCTCCCTCCCTCTCAAAACCTAAGCCGTCTAGTTTTTGACACCCCTGACATGGGAAACAGATGTTGGCTCTCTTGCTGATCATCATTTTATATACCTCTGTCTTCCTTGCTCCAGTAATAAAAACAGACCTAGCCCAATCATTCCTGATACTTCAAGCCATCCAATCCAGGCAACATCCTTGTGATTCTTTTCTGCACCCTTTCTATTTTAACCATGTCCTTCTTATAATGTGTTGATAATTCTCCAAACATTTGCCTAACAAACATTTTATATAACTCTAAGATGATGTCCCATCTCTTGTACTCAGTGTCTTGGCCGATGATGGTAAGCATGCCATATGCCTTCCTCACCACCCTGTCCACCTGTTTTCTGGAAGCTATGTATTTGAGCTGCAAGGTTTTTCTGCTCATTCCCAGGGCCCTGCTATTCACTGCGCATGCCTTGCCCTGGTTTCACTTCCCAAATGCATCACTTCACACTGGTCTGGAAATTTCATCAGTCATTTCCTTTTGCTCGATCATTTTGTAACCTTGGCTAACCTCCTTCTTCATTGTCCACTAAATCATCGATTTTGTAGTTTTCTATTAGATCAGTCTTCTCAGTCAAACATTGCATAAAACCAGGTATAAAACAGTGTTAGTTTTGGGCATCTCGTATTTGGTAATAAAATTAACGACTAAAATGGTCAAAAGCCACTCTCAATATGGCTACCTGTCAATGTACTGGCTGCAAGATGCTGCAAATTTGTCATGACGGAAATTTTTAATGTATTCTCAAGTTCAAGTGAGTTTATTGTCATGTGTCCCTGATAGGACAATGAAATTCTTGCTTTGCTTCAGCACAACAGAACATAGTAGGCATTGACTACAAGGCATTCTATAAATATATACACACATGAATCAATATACTGATAAAGTGTAAATAACAGTATTGGCTAATAAAGTTCAGTGTTATGTCCGAGCCAGGTTTAATAGCCTGATGGCTGTGGGGAAGTAGCTATTCCTGAACCTGGTCGTTGCAGTCTTCAGGCTCCTGTACCTTCTACCTGAAGGTAGTAGGGAGATGAGTGTGTGGCCAGGATGGTGTGAGTCCTTGATGATACTGCCAGCCTTTTTGAGGCAGCGACTGTGATAGATCCCCTCGATGGAAGGGAGGTCAGAGCCGATGATGGACTTGGCAGTGTTTACTACTTTTTGTAGTCTTTTCCTCTCCAGGGTGCTCAAGTTGCCGAACCAAGCCACGATGTAACTGGTCAGCATGCTCTCTACTGTGTACCTGTAGAAGTTAGAGAGAGTCCTCCTTGACAAACCGACTCTCCGTAATCTTCTCAGGAAGTAGAGGCGTTGATGTGCTTTCTTAATAATGGCATCAGTGTTCTCGGACCAGGAAAGATCTTCAGAGATGTGCACGCCCAGGAATTTGAAGCTCTTGACCCTTTCAACCATCGACCCGTTGATATAAACGGGACTGTGGGTCCCCATCCTACTCCTTCCAAAGTCCACAATCAGTTCCTTGGTTTTGCTGGTGTTGAGGGCCAGGTTATTGTGCTGGCACCATATGGACAGTTGCTCGATCTCTCTTCTATACTCTGACTCATCCCCATCAGTGATACGTCCCACAACAGTGGTGTCGTCAGCGAACTTGATGATGGAGTTCGCACTATGTCCGGCTACGCAGTCATGAGTATAGAGTGAGTACAGCAGGGGGCTGAGCACGCAGCCTTGAGGTGCTCCCGTGCTGATTGTTATCGAGTCTGACACAGTGTTGGGAAAGTGTTTAAAATATGTTCCTGCACAGTTATAGTATATTCGCTAGCAGAAGCTTGTTTGTATGTCTGTGTACTTTTATACATTTAAACTTAATTATGCCATTAAACAAAATAAAATGAAATTTATTTAAATCACTAGAGCCTGATACATCACACATTTCTGATGGTTTTGAACTTTTTTTAATTCAGAGCTTCAGAGTATGCCGTTGCTTGCAAGATCTCCAAGCACCAACCGAAAGTATCCACCTCTATCGATTGAGAAATTGGAAGAAGAAGCTAATCGACGAATGGCAGATGACAACAAGCTTTTCAGAGAAGAATTTAATGTGATTTTTTAGAACTTCATTAATTATAGTTACTTAGCTTTAAGTCTTATGAATTTTTATTGTCTAGACGTGTACTTTCTTCAGGTTTTGGTATGGTTGTCCATGATCTTTCTCCAAATTCCTTCCTCTAATGCGTCTGGATGAGTCTGCCTACATATTCATGTATTTCTTAGAAAAATAGGTGCAGGAGCAGGCCATTCAGCCCTTCGAGCCAGCACCACTATTCAACATGATCATGCCTGATCATCTAAAATCAGTATCTTGTTCCTGCTTTTGCCCCATGTCCCTTGAATCCTTTAGCCCTAAGAGCTAATTCTAACTCTCTCTCTAACTCTATAGTTAGCTATATGAGCAACTTTTTGTTGCTTCTTTTCCCAATCCGTTTTCCTGTCGGCTTCCCCTTTTTTCTCTACCATGTACTCGTTGTTATCATTAGTCAAAGATATGGTGATACATTCTATATGAACATATCTCTCTTGCTATCTCTTATGTCTCAGCTTTAGCAGCCCTCTTCCCTCAGCGTAACTGTTTCTGTGTGGTGCAACATTCAACTGAAAGAGGCATATTTCTCTCTGGTTCATTAATGAAAAGATCAAAGCCAGAGTCTTTGTCACGTTCCAATTCTTCATTTTGTTGCTACCCGTTTCATCCCCCTAATCGCTTTCTCATTCTTGGAATTGAAAATGCACAGGATAAAAACAGTTGTCCTATCCACCTATACAACGAATAATGTATTTATTCAATATGTGCATTACTCCTGTGGAAAAACTTATCCTGACCTCAGACATACTCTTGTCTTTCTTAAGCCTGAACATCTTGCCCTATACATAAAATTTTAAATAAATTACTGGATTTATATGTGCCGTACTTTTATCGTGTTCTGTAGATTTACACACTTGAGCATGCTTAAGGCAAGTTTTAAAAACATTTTAAAATTATTTTTAGTGCTTATTTTCATTCTTTTCAAGTTAAGGATTATAATTATACTGAGATTTCTGTGTTTTAGCCAGTAGTTTGTGTCTGATATAATGTAACTAGATGAAAAATAAAATTCTCCATCATACTCACAGACACATGTTCTAACTAACGTAAGCAGCTCTGAGTAAAGCTACGTGAATGTATTTCATTTCTAACAAAATTAATGCTTTATTTAAGTATACCATCTTGAAGCATTCTTCAAATTTTGGACACATCTGTCTTTTTAAAAAACTACTCTTGGAGTTTGGGTTCAATAGTTATCCTATTCATTATTTTTAAGAAGACCCAGCAAATAAAAGATAGTCATGCCAGTTTTCAGAAAGTTGTGAATTACCCAATGCTGAAGACATCAAGTACCAATTACCCTGAGTCCAACATCTGAAGTCGGAAAGTTACTAGAGAGTATTCTAAAGGATAAGATATACATGCATTTAGGTGGACAAGAGGTATTTAGGGATAGTCAGCACAGTTTTGTACATGGCAGATCGTGTCTCACAAATCTGAATTTTTTGAAGATGTGACCAAAAAAGGTTGATGAGGACATAGCTGCAGACGATTTTAAACTGGATTTCAGCAAGGCATTTAACAAGGTTCCACGTGGCAGGCAGCTCGGGAACATTAGATCACATGGGATCTAAGAAGAGATAGCTGACTGGATAGTAAATTGGCTTCAAGGATGGAAGCAGAGGGTGATGGTGGAGATTGCTTTTCAGACTGGAGGCCTGTGACAAGTGGCGTGTTTCAGGTCTTGGAGCTGGGCACGTTGTGTTTTATCATCTATATCAATAATTTAGATGAGAATGTACAAAGCATGATTAGCAAATTTGCAGATGACACAAACATGGTGGTATTGTAGATAATGAAAATGGCTGTCAAAATGGCAGCAGAATTCTGATTGGGCAGATGGGCTGAGGGATGGTTGATGGAATTTAACACAGAGAAGTGTGAGGTGTTGCATTTTTTGGAAGCCTAGCAATGGCAAGACCTACATAGTGAATGGCAGGCCTCTGGGAAGAGTTATAGAGCAGAGGGATCTAGGAGTGCAGGTACATGGTTCCTTGAAACAGGCATGAGATTTCCACGGATTTAGAAATTTGGTAAGGCATCGCCGCCGCTGCGAGGCTTCACTGCCGCCGTGGCCCCATCGTCGCGAGGCTTCACCGCTCTGGCTGCCGAGGCCTCACCGCTGTCGAAGCCCCACTTCACGTCTCTAGCTATGTAGCACAATATGATCATCCTTGAAGTAGATGGATCATCATTTTCATCCTAACTGTTAAGAGTTGGATTTGAAATTCATTTGGCACTTAAATACTATGGTAAAGGATACTTCCCTCTAATTAGAGTAAACAAGCAAGGAACAGGTTACAAGTAGGTGTAGGTGTAATATAAAATAATTTCAACATGACTTAAGTGTAAACAAGCAAGGAGTTGGTGTCATTTTAAGGTATGATTATCACACATTTTCTGTTTAAATTAAGAAGTGACAAGCAAGTAAAATGTGTTATTTTAAGGTACAATTAAAAAAAATCACAGTATAAATTAAGGGTAAACATGCAAGAAAACTGTCATTTCAAGGTACAATTATCAAAAAAATCCTTTTACCCCTGCCTGGGGCGTTGCCCCTTGGAACCCCCATCTCTCTTCTTTTTTCAGATTTTTCCTCTCATTCCTGTTGAAAGTAGCATCGCAGGTAGATAGGGTGGTCTAAAAGGCTTTTGGCACTTCGGCCTTCAGTCAGAGGATAGCGTATAGCTCATGTTGCAGTAGATTAAGACGTTGGTGATGCCACATCGAGAGTATTGTGTTCAGTTTTGGTCACCATGTTACAGGAAAGATGTTGTCAAGCTGGAAAGGGTGCAGAGAAGATTTTCCAGGATGTTGCCATTTGAGGGCCTGAGCTTTTGAGAGAGGTTGAGCAGGCTAGTACTTTAGACCTTGGAGTGCAGGAGGATGAGGGGTGATCTTATAGAGCTGCACAAGATCATGAGAGGAATAGACGGGGTAAATGCGCAGTCTTTTGCCCAAAGTAGAGGAATCGAGAACCAGAGGACATAGGTTTAAGGTGAGGGGGGGAAGATTTAATAGGAACCTGGGGGGGTAACCTTTTTTATACAAAGACCAGTGGGTATATGGAACAAGCTGCCAGAGGAGATAGTTGAGGCAGGTATTA
This sequence comes from Malacoraja senta, assembly GCA_038087875.1. Classification (NCBI taxonomy): domain Eukaryota; kingdom Metazoa; phylum Chordata; class Chondrichthyes; order Rajiformes; family Rajidae; genus Malacoraja; species Malacoraja senta. Next base: position 385,249,651 of record CM075977.1, on the reverse strand, counting down.
TCATAACATGTAAGAGAAATTTTGGAAAGGTACATGTATAGAATAGGTTTAGAGGGACATGGGCCAAGCGCAGGCAAGTGGGACTAGTGTAATGGGGCATGTTGATCGGCGTGGGCAAGTTGGTCTGAACAGCCGTTTCCACGCTGCATGAATCTATGACATTCTTGTGAGGAAGCTTGATCGCCAAACGTGATGTACGGTGATTTCATTTTAACGTTTGAATTTGCAGTATTTTTTATAAATTCTTATTGAGTTTGATTCTATTAGGAAATGGAATAGGAGGCTAATAGGAGGATATTTTATTTCAGTCTTCGCATAACATTTTATTTTGCCCATAATAACAATATGAAATTATACCAAATATTCATGGTTTCTTCAATAACTATTTATTTTTAATATTTAATTTATATTGTGTAAAATTAGATTGGTCACTATAAACCATCTGACCCATCTACCTAAAGGAATCCCCCTCCCTCCACTGTAGAAACCCCTGGTTAAAGCTGTTCAACTTTGACAATGTTGCCATCAGCAACAAAGTACATCCAATCTGCTACCCCATTCCCCTAATGCTCCACTGAACCCCTCACCCCTTGTCCTTTAAAAAAAAATCCCATTCTTTGCAAACCAGCCAAGTGTACCAAAAAACAATTCTCATGGGTTTGCCATGAGAAAAAAAAAATCTGTGTCAATTCCTGTACCATTTAACTCTGCTTGACTTCACCACCATTTTGTCGTCCATTAAATTCCATCCTCAATGTAAACATATTGTCCATCATTGTAAACTCTCCAACCAATATACTTGGTTATCCCCTTGACCTGCTCTAGTCCTTGGGGGTTCCCCTCATTGCTGTCATGGCTCCCCCTGCTCTGGTCCCAGATCCCCTGATTACAATTCCATCTCTGATCATTTATTTGTCTGTTCACACTGATCCCTAGTTACTCTCTCAACCCTACTTGATTCCTTGCGCCCCCCCATTGGAAAAACAGTTTTGTAGTTCCAATGCATGTGTGAAATTTTTATTTGTCTCATCTTTGGGTCCTGTTTGCAATATATTACCATGGCTATCCATCATTACCAGCTAGCAGTTCAGCATAGTCCTGATTGTAATCAATATATGTTCAAGATGTCTGCAGAATCTCAGATATAGAACAGAGACTTTTACAGCATTGGGTGTGTAAAGATATCAAACATCCATTTACACTAATCTCATTTTTTATTTTTCCTACATTCTCATCAATGCCCCCCCCCCCCCCCCCCGGATTCTACCACATACCTCTGTAGAAGGGGGAACTGTGTCCAATCAGCCTACCAATTTGCAAGTCACCATTTAAAACTAAAGAACATAGTTTAAATATAATGATTCTGTTAATGTAACAGCTGGTAATTACATTTATTTTATTATTCCCATCATTTGGGTTCATTCTTGCATTTTGGCTCTCGCAGTGAAAATGATCGTAGCATTCCCGTTCAGAAAATCATATTGGGTTGCTCACAACCACCTTTTTGTTGACCATTCCTCTATTGAGCTGGTTTACCAGTTGGATAAATATGTGAAATAATATTTCAAGGCTTACAAACTTTGGCTTGTGCTGTAAATTGAAAATAAAAGTGCCTGCTGTAAAATGTTTCCTTTGAGGCTGAATGGTTGTTTTATACTAGGAGAATATAGCTATAGGCTAGGTTCGTTTTCAACCTTGAGGCAGCATTTCAATATAAATATCAGTTTATTTTGTCTTAAATATAGTATTTTTTTTATGAAACTGTTCTGAAGTAATATAAAACACGTTTGAATTATTGATGACTTAAGAGTAAATTGAATGTTTGGAATTAGTGGTAGTAATATGTATTAAATTTGTGATCAAAAGTTCAGAGTGGGGCTGTTTCCATCAATGTACTAACATGAATTATGTTTCCATGGGAACACAGGCACTCCCGGCATGTCCAATTCAGGCCACTTGTGAAGCTGCATCAAAGGAAGAAAATAAAGAGAAAAATCGATATGTTAACATCCTTCCATGTATGTAATCAGACTAAATTACAAATTGTGATACTATGTTGATTTTTGTTTTACTGTCATGTAACAAACATAACAATTGTGTGATGAGAATTTATTTGCTTTACGTAACTCTACAAATTGAAATGCTTCCTCGCCAGTTCAACTCTATGCAGTTGACATTTAGGGGCAGCACAGTGCTGCTTTACAGGGTCAGAGACCCGGGTTTAAACTTCACAACGAGATCTATCTGTACAGGTGCCTGTGACTGCGTAGCTTTTCTCCGTGTGCTCAGGTTTCCTCCCACGTTCCAAAGATGTGCAGATTTGTAGGTTAATTGACTTCTGAAAATGGTCCTTAGTGTGTAGGATAGAACTAGAGTATAGGCGATCGTTGGTTGGCGCAGACTCCTGGGGCCAAAGGGCCCTTTTTCAAGCTGTATCTCTAAACTAAACTAAACCAATTTGGACTACTTAGACGAAGATTTGTCCATGACTCATCTGACATCCTTCATTGAATATAGAATAATAGTGCAGGAACAGACCCTTTGGCACAATGTATATGCCTAACCTGATGCCAAGGTCAACTCTTATCTGCTGGCGCATAGAAACATAGAAAATAGGTGCAGGAGGAGGCCATTCGGCCCTTCGAGCCAGCACTGCCATTCATTGTGATCATGGCTGATCGTCCCCAATCAATAACAGGTGCCTGCCTTCTCCCCATATCCCTTGATTCCACCAGCCCCTAGAGCTCTATCTAACTCTCTCTTAAATCTATCCAGTGATTTGGCCTCCACTGCCCTCTGTGGCAGGGAATTTCACAAATTCACAACCGTCTGGGTGAAAAAGTTTTTTCTCACCTCAGTCTTAAATGGCCTCCCCTTTATTCTAAGACTGGCCCCTGGTTCTGGACTCGCCCAACATTGGGAACATTTTTCCTGCATCTAGCTTGTCCAGTCCTTTTATAATTTTATATGTTTCTATAAGAATCCCCTCATCCTTCTAAACTCCAGTGAATACAAGCCTAGTCTTTTCAATCTTTCCTCATATGACAGTCCCGCCATCCCAGGGATCAATCTCGTGAACCTACGCTGCACTGCCTCAATCACAAGGATGTCCTTCCTCAAATTAGGAGACCAAAACTGTACACAATGCTCCAGGTGTCGTCTTACCAGAGCCCTGTACAACTGCAGAACCTCTCTACTCCTATACTGAAATCCTCTTGTTATAATCCATATCCCTCCATTCCATGCATATCCATGTGTTTTTCCAAAAGTCTCTTAAGTGCCACTGCTATATCTGCCTCCACCGCTAATCCTAACGCTAAGTGCATTCTAGGAACTCGCCACCCTCGGCAAAGAAAAAACTTGCCCCGCACATCTCCCTTTTACTTTTCCCGTCTCACCTTAAAGCCATGCCCTCTAATATTTTACATATCCATCCGGGAAATAAGTTCTGATTGTATATCCTATTTGTGCACCTCATAATTTTATATACTGCTATCAAAAGCCTCCACATCCTTTCTGTAATGGGGCGACAGAACTTAACGCATTAATCCAAATGCTGTCTAGTCAAAGTTCTATAAAGCTGCATCATGACCTAATTCGTATACTCAGTGTCCCGAATAATGAAGGCAAGCATAGCATACATCTTTTTTACCACTCTATCTTCTTGTGTTGCCACTTTCAGGGATTTATGGACTTGTACCCCAAAAGCCTCTGTACATTAATGCTGTTAAGGGTCATTCCATTAATTGTATATTTTCCCCTTGCATTCGACCTCCCAAAGTGCAACACGTCATACTTGCTTGGATTAAACTCCATCTGCCAGCAGCTTTGTATCCCTCTAAATACTTTTTCACAGTCCGTGACCTCAGCAATCTTGGTGTCATCAGTAAACTTACTAACCATCTGCAAATTACATTTATGTCCAAGTCATTTATATATAGAACAAACCACAGAGATCCCAGCACAGATCCCTCTGGAACTCCTTCCACCACAACCCTCTTGTCTTGTATCAGTAAACTAGTTCTGAATCCAAGTCACAGTTAATCCTTTGCGTGTCAATCTCCTGGATCAGCCTAACAATGGAGGACTTTATCAAACGCATTACTAGAATCCATGTAGACGGCAACCACTGCCTACCCTCATTGATTACCTTAGTCACCTCCTCAAACAATTCGATCAGGTTAGTGAGACAGGATGTGCCATGTACAAAGCCATGTTGAATGTCCCTAATTCTCATCCATCCTCGGCGGTCTTCTTCAATAGCTTCCCTACCACTGACATGAGGTTCACCAGCTGATAATTCCCTGGATTCTCTTTACTTAAACAAAGGAACAACATTAGCTACTTCACAGTCCTCCGGGGCCCCGCCTGTGGTAAGAGAAAACTTATAGATTGTTGTCAAGACTTGCTATCTCCTGTCTTGCCTCTTTCAGTATCAGACCCTGGAGATTTTTCTACCTTAATGCTCTTCAAGAGCTCCAGCCCTGCTCCTTGGATCTCAAAATGCCCTTGAAATCATTCTTAGAGGTCTTGTCAGGTCATAGAATGGAATAATTGATCCTTAAATTTGTATTTATAATACAGAGGTTTGATTCGCTACCTGCTTTAATAGAGTGTTGTTCATAAAACAAAAGACAATTGTGACAAGTGCTGAAAAAACACAAATATTGCTTCTGAAATGTCAAATAGGTGGTTATGGTTATATTCACCTTGGCACGTTTGGATACATTAAAGTCAATGAAAACAAAAGTACAATGCAACTAGAAACATGCCTTGCAGGTGTGTTTGAACAAAATGTAGCAGCTGCAGATTGCTTTATCCTTAAATTTAATATCTTAGTTGACTTATGATTGTACTAACAGTAAATAAGGAGTAAGGCAAATTCATATGCACTCCTTCATTAATTTTGATAGACCTATTGCTGTAGGGAAAATTGGTTGCCTCTCAATTTCCAGTGTATGTAAGTGACGGAATCATAAATATGTGACCTTCCAATGTTAATGGAGGCTGATGTGTCAATGGCAAGCAGTCCAGTTTTGTCTTCTGTTGAAATTATACTAAAGCAACACATCTATATTACTAAAAGTCTGATCTTGACCACTTCCTGTTCTGTATATTGATTTTAGAATAAACGCTGCCACTTACGGCTGTGATTTTCGGCCATCTTATTCAGAGTCCCCCTCCGCTGCACAGGACAAGAGGACTTTTCCCATCGATGAAAAATAAAAGAGTTATTAGTGTTTAAAAAATGTTGAGATTCTCTCCTGAAGGCCACGCCCCTTCCGGAAGGACTATAAAACCTGGAAGTGTTGAGAGCCTCAGTCAGTCTCTGCAAAATGGGAGAGCGAGAGGGTCACGTCTCTCAGTCTGAGCTGTGAATAACACTGAGCACATGTCTACTAAACTGAGTGGTTTTACTGACCTGTCAGTGCCCTTAATGTGGTTTGAAAATATAGTTTGGAAATGCTAAAGCTGAGTTGCCTTTGGTTTGGAAATGCTAAAGCTGTGTTGCCTTTGGTTTGGAAATGCTAAAGCTGTGTTGCCTTTGGTTTGGAAATGCTAAAGCTGTGTTTCCTTTGGTTTGGAAATGCTAAAGCGGTGTTGCCTTTGGTTTGGAAATGCTAAAGCTGTGTTGCCTTTGGTTTGGCAATGCTAAAGCTGTGTTGCCTAATTAAAGTTGCCTTGCCTAATTAAAGTTGCCTTGCCTAATTAAAGTTGCCTTGCCTAATTAAAGTTGCCTTCTATATAATTAAAAGTCTAATCTTGACCACTTCCGGTTTGCGCTTTATATTGATTTTAGAAAAAACGCTACCATGTACGACTGTGATTTTTGGCCATCTTACTCAGAGTCCCCCTCTGCTCATCAGGTGCTGAGGATTTTTCCCATCGATGAAAAATAAAAGTTATTAGTGTTTTAAAGATGTTGAGATTCTCTCTCCTGTCAATCACGCCATGAAGGCCACGCACCTTCTGGTGGGAGGGGGGCAGGGACTATAAAACCCAGAAGTGTGGGCGTGGCTCAGTCTCTGCAAGATGGAGATGGGACAGGTCACGACTCGCTGTCGTTAGTGGCCTTGCACCCTGCTTGAAATGGTATGAAACTGCACTTGAATTTGGTCGCCTTGCACCCTGCTTGAAATGGAATTTCAAGGAATAGCCGTGAGTCAAATGCCAACCCACCAGCCATGAGTGAGTGAGCTGCCAGCACAACAGGCTTGAGTGACTGAGGCGCCAGCCCAAGAATTCATTTAGCGCACAATGTCCATACTAGCCCTCTGGAAACCAGTCCCTTCAGCGCACAACACCCATACTAGTGCTCCAGAAAGCCCTACCCCGCCCACTGGCCACCAATATTGGAATTGGTGGAGAGGTAGAATATTGCGTTGGGGGACCAGCCCTCCTGTGTGATGCTGGGATCCAACGGGTCCCACTTAGTCTAGTAGCTTTATAAAATTGAGTTGTGGAAATTCAACAACAAAGTAGGCAGTTTTTCTGCAGAATGTGTCAAAAATGCAGCAACAGCAATGTCGTTTGATCACTTTCAATAAACACTTCAGAGTTTCATCCTGGAAATTATACTATTAACACCAGGCTTCAGTGTTTGAAATAAAAGTAGCAAATCTGATTCCGCCTTTTTATTCTGATGGGTCATTCAAAGCTGCCAAGTAGTACGGATTTCCCGTATTTTATACGGAAATGCGATTAGAATACGGATGTACGTTTTTGTGTTGTTAAATATGGATTTTAAATACAGAGTTCAGTTCAGTCTGAAGAAAGGTCTCGACCAGAAACGTCGCCCATTCCTTCTCTCCAGGCTGCCTGTCCCGCTCCAGGTTTAAACAGAGTGGTGTCAGTTTAATGCGTGGGAATTTAACCGAAGAGCTGTCGGCTACAGAGCTATGAGTTCTTAAAATAGCGCTACCAGCTGGAGCGCTATGGGCTTTACACATAGCGCTATGGCCACAGTGCTATGGGTCACAGTCTGTTCAGGAAAATTCTCATATAACAATGAGTCTTTGGAATTCTCTTTCTCAGTGGTAGTTGAGCCTTTGATTATTTTTCAGGCAGTGGTAGAATTCTGGATAAGCCTAGTGGTGAAAGGTTCCCAGTGGGATTGCAGTTACATTGGGATTGGCCCTGATTTTACAGAACGGTGGGTGGGCTCAAGGGGGAGAGAGGGAGGGGTGGAGAGAGGGAGGAAGGGAATAAGAGAGGGAGGGAGAAAAAAGGAAGGGGGAGGGTGGGGGGAGTCAAAGGGGGAGGGAGGGCGAGAGGGATGGAGAAAGGGATGTAGGGAAGGAGGGAGGTAAAGAGAGGGAGGCTTCCAAAATGGCTTCTACATCTTCATCTGTGCTAAAAGCAGGAAGCAGCTGTTCAACAGCCGTATACAAAAAGATGGCAATGAATGCACTGTCAAGTAAGGTGCGTAGAAGACATGTCAATTGATAGCAAAGTTATACATTCTTGTACTCTTACATGGGTATGACTGCACATTAAAAAAAAAATCAGCAAAATAGCACTGTAAAAATACTGATTTCCTCAGCAAAATACTGATTTTCAGGTACTAGAATACTGAAATGCTCTGACAAAACTTGGCAGCTCTGGTCATTATAATTGTCCTTTTGTAATGTTTCTTGAAACTGAAATGTTTTGAGAAGTTGTTTATGAACCACACGCTGTGTAACCTTTCCTGACCTGAAATGTTGTTTGTCCTTTCCCTCCACAGATGCTGCCTGACCCATTGAATTTCTCCAGCACTTTGTATTTTGCTGTGTTCATAATATGATTGAGTATTAGCTATGTTTAGACATTTGTACCTTTTTGATCTACGTGTATTTCTGAATGTTTTACTTATTTATTATTAGATGATCATTCAAGACTTCACCTATTACCTGTAGAGGGGGTTCCAGATTCTGATTTCATCAATGCTTCATTCATAAATGTAAGTTATTGAATTAGTTGTATATAAAGCAACTTTTTTGAGTTTTTTGCATGCCAACCAAGTTACACAACCGAGATGGTCCCACTTCCTGTGCCTGGCCCATATCCATCTAAACCTTTCCTATTCATGTACCTGTCCAAGTGTGTTTTTAACTATTGTACCCGTGTTTGTCTCTATACTTTATTTTGAAGTTCTTTTCATATGTACGCCATTCTCTGCACGAAAACATTGGCCCTTTTAAATCTTTCCCCTCTCACCTTAATCCTACACCCTATAGTTTACATGCCTACCTTGGGAAAAGGATGTGGCTGTTCACCTTATCTATGCCCCTCAGGATTTTATACACCTCTTTAAGGTCTCCCTTCAGCTTCCTAAACTCCAGGGGAAAAAGACGCAACCTTATAGATATGTGAAGAGAAAGAGATTAGTTAAAACAAATGTAGGTCCCTTGCAGTCAGAAACAGGTGAATTGATCATGGGGAACAAGGATATGACGGACCAATTGAATAACTACTTTGGTTCCGTCTTCACTAAGGAAGACATAAATAATCTGCCGGAAATAGCAGGGGGCCGCGGGTCAAAGGAGATGGAGGAACTGAGTGAAATCCAGGTTAGTCGGGAAGTGGTGTTGGGTAAATTGAATGGATTAAAGGCCGATAAATCACCAGGGCCAGATAGGCTGCATCCCAGAGTACTTAAGGAAGTAGCTCCAGAAATAGTGGAAGCATTAGGGATAATTTTTCAAAACTCTTTAGATTCTGGAGTAGTTCCTGAGGATTGGAGGGTAGCAAACGTAACCCCACTTTTTAAGAAGGGAGGGAGAGAGAAAACGGGGAATTACAGACCAGTTAGTCTAACATCGGTAGTGGGGAAACTGCTAGAGTCAGTTATTAAAGATGGGATAGCAGCACATTTGGAAAGTGGTGAAATCATTGGACAAAGTCAGCATGGATTTACGAAAGGTAAATCGTGTCTGACGAATCTTATAGAATTTTTCGAGCATGTAACTAGTAGAGTGGATAGGGGAGAACCAGTGGATGTGTTGTATGTGGACTTTCAGAAGGCTTTCGACAAGGTACCACATAAGAGATTAGTATACAAACTTAAAGCACACGGTATTGGGGGTTCAGTATTGATGTGGATAGAGAACTGGCTGGCAAATAGGAAGCAAAGAGTAGGAGTAAACGGGTCCTTTTCACAATGGCAGGCAGTGACTAGTGGGGTACCGCAAGGCTCAGTGCTGGGACCCCAGCTATTTACAATTTATATTAATGATCTGGATGAGGGAATTGAAGGCAACATCTCCAAGTTTGCGGATGACACTAAGCTGGGGGGCAGTGTTAGCTGTGAGGAGGATGCTAGGAGACTGCAAGGTGACTTGGATAGGCTGGGTGAGTGGGCAAATGTTTGGCAGATGCAGTATAATGTGGATAAATGTGAGGTTATCCACTTTGGTGGCAAAAACAGGAAAGCAGACTATTATCTAAATGGTGGCCGATTAGGAAATGGGGAGATGCAGCGAGACCTGGGTGTCATGGTACACCAGTCATTGAAAGTAGGCATGCAGGTGCAGCAGGCAGTGAAGAAAGCGAATGGTATGTTAGCTTTCATAGCAAAAGGATTTGAGTATAGGAGCAGCGAGGTTCTACTGCAGTTGTACAGGGTCTTGGTGAGACCACACCTGGAGTATTGCGTACAGTTTTGGTCTCCAAATCTGAGGAAGGACATTATAGCCATAGAGGGAGTGCAGAGAAGGTTCACCAGACTGATTCCTGGGATGTCAGGACTTTCATATGAAGAAAGACTGGATAGACTTGGCTTATACTCGCTAGAATTTAGGAGATTGAGAGGGGATCTTATAGAAACGTACAAATTTCTTATGGGGTTGGACAGGCTAGATGCAGGAAGATTGTTCCCGATGTTGGGGAAGTCCAGGAGAAGGGGTCACAGCTTAAGGATAACATAGAAACATAGAAACATAGAAAGTAGGTGCGAGAGTAGACCACCAGGACCATCGAGCCCGCACCGCCATTCGCTCATGGCTGAACACTAAACAGACACCCTTACCCACAAACAGTAGACACAAGACACAGAACACAAGACACTACCCTCCCCTTTATATCGCTATCACCCCTCTCCACCCCAAGAACCGCGTGATCTCCTGGGGGAGGCAAAAAAACGGATAAAAACCCAGGTCCAATTCGGGAAAAAAATCCGGGAAATCCGGATAAGGGGGAAATCCTATAAGACCGAGATGAGGAAAAACTTTTTCACACAGAGAGTGGTGAATCTCTGGAACTCTCTGCCACAGGGATCAGGGGGTATGGAGAGAAGGCAGGTACGGGATACCGAGTTGGATGATCAGCCATGATCATATTGAATGGCGGTGCAGGCTCGAAGGGCCGAATGGCCTACTCCTGCACCTATTTTCTATGTATCTATGTATGTAACCTATCCAATCTCTCCTTATAGCTCAAACCTTCCAGAGCCAGTAGCAACCTTGTAAATCTTGCACATTTTCCAGTACACTAATGTTTCTTAAAAATATTTTTAAAATAGAATCATTATTTGTTTTATGAAAGTAGTTTAAACGTTTAAAATAGCCCACTGAATGATTGTACCATGATTAGATATATTTTCATTACACCATATAGTTCATCGGAATTTCTCATCTGTATTCATATTATTTTAGAAAGTGAGTCCTTATTTGGGCTGTTGGTTATGGGCCAGCAGTGGCAAATGTAGCTGTTTGTTTCCTGAAATAAAGCTTCCCCATTGCAGACTGCTGCTTTTGATGTTTTAAAATCTCACAAATTGTGTAGTACATCAAATTTGGACTAAGCCAAGCATAAAACTCAAGGTGGGATAGTGTACATTTTCAGTTTGATTTAGAAACACTGCTATTTGAACCCTTTGGGTGTCAATTTTATATTATAATTTTGTCAGTCTTGTCGCTGAGGTAAGCTGCTGTAAGTGGCAGGAAACAAATTGAAATATTGTTCTTTTGTAATATTCGGGCTCCCCATCCATTTCCTGTCTTTCCCGTTTATCTTTTACTAGACTAAGTTGGACCCGTTGGGTCCCAGTCACACGGGAGGCCTGGTCCTCCAACGCAACCCATCCCATTCCCCAACGCAACCCATCCCATTCCACCACTCACCCGTTCCCCCAACACAACCCGTTCCCCCAACGCAATATTCCACTACTCACCCATAGCCCCTAACTGCGCAGGCACGGCTCATTTCCCCTCATCCCCAAGCACTCCCTCCCCCTCATCTTCATGTGTGGGAGGGGAGGGGGGGTGTATGTGGGCGGGAGGGGTGTGGGAGGGGGAGGGAGGATGTGGTAGGGGGTGGTGTGGGGGGAGGGGGGAGGGGGTGGTCACGGAGGGGTTGTGGGGGGGAGGGGTTGTGGGGGGGAGGGGTATGAGTGGGGGAAGGGGTGGGGGGCGGGGATGGGGTATGGGGGCAGGGGGGTTGTGGGGGGAGCGGGGGATTGTGGGGGGAGCAGGGAGAGGGGGGTTGTGAGGGGAGGGGGGGTTGTGGGGGGAGGGAGGTTGTGGGGGGATTGTGAGGGGAGAGGGGGGTTGTGGGAGCAGAGGAGTGCAGGCAGGGGGGGTGGGTGTGTGGGGAGGGTTGTGGGCGAGGGGGGGTGGGTGTGGGCGAGGGGGGGTGGGGGTGTGTGCGCGGGGGGTGTGTGTCTGTGTCAGGCACTTGCCGTGAGTAATTACTCAGGGTAGGCAATCAGTCGGCTTTAAAAAAAATCATAAACTACGCATGCGCAGATTGTTCTCTCCGTTAAAAAAAAAGAATAAAAATAAAGAAAGTAACAATTCAATTTGCCCAAGGCTTCCAAATCTCCTTCATTCTGAATTACTGAATGGGTGGGGGGTGGAGGGTGACGGCAGGTGGAGAGATGGTGGGAAAAACGGGAGCACACTGGGACGTTGAATCAGTTGTGATCTTATTGAATGACAATACTTGTTCAAGGGACCAATTGGGGGGAGAGTTCCTTTCACAGTGCTTGGTGAGTCTGGGCAGGGGTAAGGTTGTGGGGAGGGCAGGAGTAAGCAACTTACCACTCTGGGCGCGGAGCCACAGCATTGTGGCCGGGGAGGGAAGCTGCTCGGGTGGCTGAGAGCGGCCGCCGGACCTCAGCGCCTTCTGCCGGCCCGCTCACCTCTGGCAGTGTTCTCCGTCTGAACAGTGAGGGGACCAGCTCAAGAGCAAAGATCATAGAGGGCTGGGCTGGGCTGCTTGGGGCTGGGCTGCTTCGGGTACCTCCGAAAGTCTGGTTGGAAGCCTCCACCGGCCATCCTCAGCTCCAGTAAAGACACGATAGCGCAGGAAGGGGCGGACCATCCCAGGGAGTGGCAGGGGAAGAGACTAATCTGAGCGGTGCTGACTGGCAGAAGAGATCGATCTGCGAATGCGCGTTTTTTAAGATTTTTAAACCTCGCTAACTTTTACGACATTCAACCGATCTGAACGAAACTTGGTGCACTCGCAGCACAGGGGAACGGTAAGTGAACTGGCGAAAAATCGTAGCGCTATTGCGAATCGTTTTTGAACAAATAGAAAGACCGCCAAACCGGAAAAAAACAAGATCAGAGTTTTAGTTATGTAGAGATAGATAGATAGATTTATTTACTTGCAACAAACAATATGTTGGAGGACTCGGCTGTGTGGATGGAAAAGTAATTGTCAATGTTTTGGGGTCGTACCCCTGCATCAGGACTGAGAGTGGAGGGAAGGTAGCTAATTAAAAGTGGTGAGTTGGAGCAAGTAGTGGACTGAGGAGCATTGAAGGATAATGGACCTATGTAGGGACAACGTTCCGTGTTAAGACCCTTCAGTCTGAAGAAGGGTCTCGACCCGAAACATCGCTCATTCCCTCTCTCCAGAGATGCTGCCTGTCCCGCTGAGTTACTCCAGCATTTTGTGTCTACGTTTGATATAAACCAGCATCTGCAGTTCCTTCCTACACATTTTGTCCGGACCCATGTAGAGGGTGGGGAGGGGTGGAGTTGGGGGATAGAGATAGACAAAAAAAGATGCAGATGGAGCTAATAGGAGGTTGAAGGTGGAACACAAATGCTGTCAATGCTGGAATCTGAGAAGTAAGAAAGGTGATGTAAAAGCATTGACTGCTGGGATTACTTCAAATGAGTCCACAGAGTGTTCATACTGTCTGGAGCAGCGCTGATGCATCTGTCTTCTGTAGCAATATACTTTTGTCTTTATTTCTATTTGTAGAAATACTGTGGAATTATTTTTTTTTAAACCTAATCTTTGTAAAAGGACTTTGTGCAACTAGGCTTATATCCATAATATGACTGGTTAAAATCTTATATTTTAAAGAAGAAATGAATAGCTAAAACTCTTTCAATCACATCTCAAATATTATTTTAATCCATGCTTTGATCACTACTTAATTTTTAAATGCAGTAAAGTTGCAAGACTTAAAATGGAACGCTGAGGCAGACAATAACGTCTGAAAGGATCTTAATTATTTTATAATCCAACAAATTTGAGTAAAATTATTTGAAATTTATTTTTAAAATATTGAGATAAAACAATTTAATCTTTTGCCGAATTGTTGCTGTTCATGGTTACAGACCTCATAATTTCTTTGAACCCCTTTTATACGGGTATAATAGATTGATTAATAACAATCAAAGGCAAATCTTGCTTGGAATGATTACAGGTATTTTTTAATTGGGAAATTGAACTTATATCCATCTTTGTGCTGTGCTTTTATTTTTATGTTCTAACGATTGTTTCCAGAATTGATATCAGTTGATATTTAATAACGAGGTTTTAACCAGTATTTTGGGGGGGGGGGGGGTTGTGTTTTTTGTAAGTTCCATGATGGTAGTGCAGTTATTTTATCATGAGGTCAGAAATAAACATGAACTCTGCTTTCCATAGCGATATGAGAGAAAACCTGATGGTAGTGTGGTATTTGACTTTATGTGACAACGAAGGTTCTTGACAAAATTGAAATCATTGTGAATTGAGGGGATATCTTTTCATTGGCTAGAGTCCAACCTGGCATAGAAACATAGAAAAATAGGTGCAGGAGTAGGCCATTCGGCCTTTGAGCCAGCACCGCCATTCAATATGATCTTGGCTGATCATTTAAAATCAGTACCCTGTTCCTGCGTTTTCCCCCATATCCCTTGATTCCTTAAGCCCTAAGAGTTAAATCTAACTCTCTCTTGAAAATATCCAGTGAATTGGCCTCCACTGTCTTCTGTGGCAGAGAATTCCACAGATTCACAACTCTCTGGGTGAAAACGTTTTTCCTCATCTCAGTCCTAAAAAAAGTTATAAGATAAAACTGGCATAAAGACAGTGTGATTGTTAGAAATTATACATCACAATTCTCAGACACCCACCACTTCGGAAAAATATCTTGAGCCCTACCATTAACAGTGTTTCATCAATAAACTTCCTGCTATCATAAGGTCAGGAAAGGGAATGTTCACTCATCCTGTTGCTGCCTGACTTGCTGAGTTCTTCCAGCACTTTGTTTGTTGCTCCAGGTTACAGCATCTACTGTCTGTTATGTCATGTTGATTGTAGCCACAGAAACTCTGCACATGCAAGTAGCAAGACAAGGACAGCATTGAGTTGAATAACGTGGGGTGACAAGTAAATTAGGTGCCAGGTCGTGATCATCTCCACCATTAGTGCCCCTTGGCCAGAATGTGTACTATATATAAAATATGCTATAGTATTTCTCCAATGCTGCTCCAACAGAAAAAAATGAACAAATTAAGAATATCCAGTTATACTAACCCCTATATTTTCTCTTTAAAAGGGGTATCAAGAAAAGAACAAGTTTATAGCAGCACAAGGTAAATAGATATTAAAATGTAAATATCATTTTCCGTGCATAGCTTGTTAATAATATCTTGCAGCGAGTTGTATAATTAATTGAAGTCAATGAATAGCAATTCCACAACTGAGACATCCTGACAAGTGTGAGGTGGTGTATTGTGGAGAGCCACAAGTGTAGGGTATGGACAGTACAAGGTAGGGCCCTAATGAGTGATGATGAATACAGGGACCTGGGTACAAGTCAAAAGATTCCTCAAAATGGCAGCTCTGGTGTTTAAGGTGATGAAGTCAGCACATGGAATACTAGTTTTTTTGACCGTGGAGTAAAATAAAAGATCTGGGATGTAATGTTGGAACTTTATATAGCATTGCTTGGGCTGCAGCCTGCAGTATTATTATGGCGTTCTGATTGCCAACATTGCAGTTATAGGAGAGACTGAGTAGGCTGGGTTTTATTTCCCTGGCATGTAATGTAACAGATGAGCATGTAATATTATTAGAGGGATAGATAGGGGCAATAGCTTTTTCCTTGATTTGGGTGCCACAAGGCAGGGCATAGATTTAGATGGGATCTGAAGGGAAATTTTGCACACATGATGATTGAATTGGAGAAGCGGTCAAGGCAGGCTCTCTAGAGACATTTAAGAAGTAAGAAGAGCAACTTGAATCTTCAATGCGTAGGTGACCTGACTAAATTGGGTAAATAGGATCAGTATAGATAAGTACAATGGTCGGCATGGACATGGTGGATGGAATGGCTTGTTTTGTTCCCTTCATTGAATGAGAAGAAACTACTGTCAGTAATTTTAAGTATAATAGCAGATGCATAGTTCATAATTTATATATGGGTTTAGAGAGAAATTAAAAATATAAGTAACCGCAGATGCTGGAGTCTGGGCAAAAAACAAGTTGCTGGAGCAACTCAGTTGGTTAGGCAGCATTTGTGGAAGGAAATAGACCGTTGAGTTTTGGGGTCGAAACCCTTTAGACTGATCCAGATGATCATAGTCATAGAACAATGCAGCATGGAAACTGGCCCAACTTGTTCATGCTGACCAAGATGACATTTTGGTCGTCTCATTTCCCAATATTTGGCCCATATCCCTCTAAACTTTCCTATCCACATAGCTGTCTCAATGTCTTTAAAAGTCGTCATTTTATCCTCTTCTGTCGAGGGGTCTCTACCATAAACATCAACTGCCCATTTCCCTCCACATTTGCTGCCTCCACCTTCTGACCTCCAGCAGTTTGTTTTTCAGCTAGAAGTTAAATGTCCAAGATAAAGAGAAGTAATTTAGGAAAAAGTTTGAAAGGCAAATTTAAACTTGTGTTTTGTTACAAAATTAGTTTGCATTTGAAGGTTTGGGTTTGACTGATTTATGTTTCAAGATAAGATTTTGTTTAACAAGTGAATTTTTTTTTAAATATATAATTTTATTTTCTCTCTCTTGTTCAGAAGAAAGAATTCAAACAAACTTGTGACTTTTGCTTACATCAAACAAATCATTCAGTTTTTCTGCTGATATATTTCAGGGCCTAAAGAAGAAACTGTGAATGACTTCTGGAGGATGATATGGGAGCAAAACACTGCAACAATTGTTATGGTCACAAACTTAAAAGAGAGGAAAGAGGTGACCTTATTACCTTGTCTTACTGTGGCCAAATGTAGTAGACCAGATAAATGTGTACTTTTTCTCCATGTTTATGATATTTGAACGAAGAACTAAAAGACAAAGTAATTCTAACCTGTTTCTTTTTGATAATTTCTGTCTCCAAAAAACATAAAACTCTTGCATTAGCTCATTGTGAAGATACATTAATGAACACATCCAATTGGTTTAAAAGACTAACTTTGACAGCAGAACTTAAATCACAGCAAGTATAAAGTGAGTCAAGTGAAAAGTTGATCAGAAATGGAACATTTGTCTACTAGGACTGTAGATGTTGGTTTACATCAAGTAAAGCAACATTCATATACTATTCTTTAAAGTATAATTTTAAAAATAGTATAGAGGAATACAATTTAGATGTCATCATTTACGAAAGGTGTCAGGAAGATTGTGGCAAAACCACATCTGAAAGGATATTTGATCAGGATAGTTATTTTGATCATCCTGTACACATAAACAATTGTTTTGAACTTCTGATTAAAATTGTGCACAAAGACAGAGTAGTAAAGTAAAATTTCAATTTTTTAAAATTTATTTCACGCTCGTCATTTAATAATAGTTATGTTGTGAACTCTACTGTCAATGTTAGTATGAAGGCAAAATGGAAGTGCTCATTCTTACAGCTCCACATTGAGATTCATTATTCTGCTTCAAATGACTTGAAGTTTCTGTCTGCATTCACTTTGTAGCAGTGGCTACTCGATACTATTTCTGAAGGAGTTCTGTTATGTTTTTGATTTGCAGTATGCAGTATTACAGTAAGCATTTGTATTTTAATAATGCAAAGTTCTGAAAACTCACAAATATCAGTGAATTAATCCGGGTCTTCAAGGTGCTGAGTAGCATAGGTAATTGTCTAGCTTGCGTTTGACTACTGTCTGTATTTTGTGTTTTGTTACAAAATTAGTTTGCATTTGAAGGTTATCGTGTGACAGTTTGCACATTTAATTGGGTTCTACTGACCCTGTCCTTTATCAAAATACCTGTCCCACAAGCAGCTCTTTCAGCAATGGTTCAAATGATACTGCAACATTTGTTCTGAGAATGAGTTGTCTGAGTACTGTAAATGCTCTAATTTGTGTTGCAGTGCAAATGTGCCCAGTACTGGCCAGACCAAGGTTGTTGGACTTATGGGAACATTCGAGTTTCTGTGGAAGACATGATGGTGTTGGTGGATTACACCATTCGCAAGTTCTGTATTCAGCAAGTAAGACAACCTTGCTTTTACAGTTTGTTTCGTTGTGCAGTGCCAATATTTGAAAATAAACTTAAATTATTTTTAATGTTTCATTTTACTTATTGTTAAATGTGTTTCAAGTTACCATATTCTAGTCAAGGATTGAGGTAGACCAAAGTGACGTGAATGAATTATTGGAATTGCTTGCCAAAGGACTTGCTAATCAATTCTGTCAGCCCTGAGCCATAAAACACCAGGCAACATGATTTAAGAGCAAGTGTAGACCACTCAGCCACTCAGGCCTGTTTCGTCATTTACAAGATCATGCTACCTCAGTTTCACATTCTTGCCTACTCAATCACAATTACAGGCAAAAAAGCAACGTCACATTGAGATAGGTTGAAAAGTGGGGCCTATACCCTAGCTTATTGAAGAACTGTTCAGTAATCTGAGAACAGTGAGGAAGAAGTTGTTCCTTAATCTGGTGGTACGTACTTTCCAGATTTTATATCTTTTGCCTGATGGGAGAAGTGGGAATGACTGGGGTGAAAAAGGTCCATGATTATGTTGGCTGCTTTCCCGAAGCAGCGTGAAGTGTAAATGAGGACAATGGTGGCGGGGCTGATCACTTTGATGGATTGGGCTACATTCATAACCCCTGGCTCTAAGTGGCTCTAGAAATCGTGGATGCATTGGTGATCATTTTCCAATGTTCTACAGATTCAGGATCTATGGATTGGAGGGTGGCCAATGTTATCCCACTTTTTAAGAAAAGCGGTAAAGAGAAAACAGGGAATTATAAACCAGTTAGCCTGACATCAGTGGTGAGGAAGGTGCTGGAGTCAATCACAAAAGATGAAATAGCGGCACATTTGGATAGCAGTAACAGGATCGGTCAGTCAGCATGGATTTACGAAGGGGAATTCATGCTTGACTAATCTTTTGGAAATTTTGAAGATGTAACTAGGAAAATGGCCAAGGGAGAGCCAGTGGATGTAGTGTACCTGGACTTTCAGAAAGCATTTGATAAGGTCCCACATAGGAGATTAGTGGGCAAAATTAGGGCACATGGTATTGGGGGTAGATTGCTGACACCTCCAATTTACCTTTCTCCCTCTCATATTGTAGATTAAAACTTATCATATTATGGTCACTACCTCCTAATGGCTTCTTAACCTTAAGTTCCCTTTTCAATTCCGGTTCATTACACAACACTAAATCCAGAATTACCATCTCACTGGTATGCTCCAATACAAGCTGCTCGAAGAATCCATCACGGAGGCACTCCACAAACTCCCTTTCTTGGGGTCCAGTACCAACCTGATTCACACAGTCTACCTGCATGTTGAAATACCCCATAACAACTGTAGTATTACCACATACGACATGCCAATTTTAACTCTTGATTCAATTTGCACCTTATATCCAGGCTACTGTTTGGGGGCCTGTAGATAAGTCCCATTAGGATCTTTTTACCCTTGCAATTCCTCAGTTCTATCCATACTGAATCTCCTGATTCTATGTCACCCCTCTCAAGGAATGAATTTAATTCCTCACCAACAGAGCTACCCCACCCCCTCTGCCCACCTGCCTGTCTTTTTGATAGGACGTATACCCTTGAATATTCAGTTCCCAGCCCTGGTCCTCTTGCAGCCATGTCTCTGTAATTCACACAACATGAATGACTTGTAGACACAAGGACTGTTGATGCTGTAAACTTGAGCAAAAAAGAAAGTGCTGGAGGAACTCATTAGGCCAGACAGCTTCTGTGAAGGGAAAGGATAGGTGATGTTTCGGGTGAGGACCCTTCAGGTAGTTGTTCAGAGTCTGAAGAATGGTCCCAACTGAAATGTCACCTGTCCATCCACTCCACAGATGCTGCTTGAACTGCCGAGTTCCTCCAACACTTTGTTTATAGGATGAATTACTTATTTTAATAATTTATTTCTTCCTTTTATCTCTACAGGTAGGAGATGTAATGAATAAGAAACCCCAGAGGCTGGTTACGCAGTTCCATTTTACAAGTTGGCCTGATTTTGGAGTTCCATTTACTCCAATTGGCATGTTGAAATTTCTAAAGAAAGTCAAAACCTGCAATCCATCCTTTGCAGGTGCAATTGTTGTGCATTGCAGGTGAGCATATCTTAAATATTATATGGTGGAAACTGATCACAAATGCGTTTTATCTTTTTCTATTTTAATATTCCACCATAGAATGAAGATCGGGATCATTTACTCTTGCAAGAGCTCTGCATGAAATAGTATTGAAATACAAGTAAAATGGAATAGTTAAATGTACATATTTTTATTGAAGGTTATGATCTAACTTTGCATGTCAAAATTGCAATTGGGCATCTCTGGAATATAACTATTCCATGCATAAGATATGATAAGAAAACTGAGAATATTAATTACAGGCATGATTAGTAAGTTTGTAGATGACTCAAAAGTGAGTGGTATTGTCGATAGTGAAGATGGTTGACAGAAATTGCAGCAGGACCTTGATCGGTTGGGCAGGTCGGCTGAGGAATACTCCAGAGGACATTTTTGATGGAATTTAATACAGAGAAATGTGAATTGTTGCATTTTGGGAAGTCCCAACATGGGCAGGACCTACACAATGAATGGTAGGGCTCTGGGGGATGTTGTGGAGCTGAAGGATATTGGAGTCTAGGTACATAGTTCCTTTAAAGTTGGGGGGGGGGAGGGGGTCATGTTGCAGTTACTGTATATAAGACATTGGTGAGGCCACATTTTGAGTATTGCGTTCAGTTTTGGGCACCATGTTATAGGAAAGATGTCGAGCTGTAAAGGATGCAGAGAAGATTTACAAGGAAGTTTCCAGGACTCCAGGGCTTGAGCTATAGTGAGCGGTTGAGCAGGCTAGGACCACTCAACCGCTCACTAGAGCAGCAGCAGGATGAGGGGTGATTTTATAGAAGTGTACAAAATCATGAGAGGAATAGATCGGGTAAATGCACAGAGTCTCTTGCCCAGAGTAGGGAAATCGAGAACCAGAGGACATAGGTCTAAAGTGAGGTAGGAAAGATTTAATAGGAATCTGAGGGTGTAGCAGACACGGAGCTGTCCGTTAAAGAACGAGGCAGGACACGAAGTTTGTCCAAATATGCGATTCTTTATTGTTGCTACTAGACTCCTAACTCCACACACCGTGCGCGCACGATTAACACCTTAAATACTCCCCAGGGGCACCCGTGACCACTACATGACCCCAGACTCGTCACCGGGACACATGACCCTCCCCCCTAGAGCTGAAGGTTATGTATAGTGTGTGGCCCACCACCAGGGGCCGCCACAGGGGTAATTTTATTTACACACGGTGGTGGGTATTTGGAACGAGCTGTCAGAGGAGGTAGATTAAATGGCTACTACGGCTATCTTGTTCATCTCTATCAACCATTCCCCTTTTATACCAATTACTCAAGTAAATCTTGTCAAAAGTTATCATAAATTTGAGAATATAATCCTTTGAATGTGGAAGCTGATTGTGTCGAAGTGAGTACTGGGGAAACTTTACTCTGTGGGAGCAGAGGGGATGAAAAAAGTATAAACAATGCAAGGGGCACTCAAGACCCTCTGTCTTCTATGGTGGGGAGAATCCACATTTGAGGAAAAAGGCCAAGCACTAGTTTGATAAGTCTCACTGTCGCACTTGTCAGAAAAGTGAAAAAAATCTTCAGTTCAGGTTACAGCGCCTGCCTGGCTGTGCCTGAAGGTATTGTGTACTTGTGTTTCATCACATTGGTTTCTGTCTCAGCCATAGCATCTAAACAGCTGTAATTAATATCAGAATAGAATCATAGAAAGCAAGTAGATGATCTGAGTTTTACGTGGGGCAAGGATACATTCTGAAACTGGTTCCTGTAAAAAGTATGCATTGATTTTATCTCCAGAGAAAACAATCCAGGTTTGTCCAACCTCTCCTCACAGCTAATACTCTCTAATCTTGGCAGCATTCTGGTAAAGCTCTTCTGCTCCCTCTCCAAAACTTCCACATCCTTCCTATGATCAGGTGACCAGAACTGCACACAACTGCACTCCAAATGCAGTCTCACCAATGTTTTATAAACTCGCTAAATAAAATCAATACATGCTTTTTACAGGAACCAGTTTCTGTACTTAATAAACTGACTTATAGATGGTGCCACAAAGCTATTGCATAGGTGCAAAAGAAAATGAGGTACAGGAATGGAAAATCTACCATCCTTACCCAGTCTAACCTTTGTCACTCTTACTGCCTTTGAAGTGCTCTAGCAATCTAAGTAGAAAGATGACTTGGGAGTGGATTATAATTGCTAGTGTCACTTATTTTGAAGCCAATGAAAAATTTATTTGTAATTGCTATTTCACATGAATGTCTATGTTAAAAATGTTTTGCAATTTTCAGTGCTGGTGTTGGTCGTACAGGCACTTTCATTGTTATCGATGCCATGCTGGATATGATGCATGCAGAAAGGAAGGTGGACGTTTTTGGATTTGTGTCACGGATTCGAGCTCAAAGGTGTCAAATGGTTCAGACGGATGTAAGTTTGAAGATTGTATTTTGGTTAATTAGTGTTCCCTCAATAATTTGAATTATGTAGAATACAATACATAATGAATTCATGGTAAGGAGGCTGGGAAAATGATGTTTGCTGAAATAGAACATAGCACAGTACAGCGCAGGAACAAGCCCTTTGGCCCACAGTGTTTGTGTTAAACAAATATTTTCCTGCACGTAATCCATTTCCTTCCATTCCCTGCATATCCATGTCCCCATCTAAAAGTCTCTTAAATACCATTATCATATCTGCTTCCACTACCACCCTTGGCAGTGCATTCCAGGCACCCACCATTCTATGTTTGTAAAGCGAAACTTGCCCTGCACGTCTTCTTTAAACGTTCTGTCTCTGACCTTAAGCTGTGCCTCTAGTCTTTGATATTTCCACCCTGAGGATAAAGATTCTGATCATATCCTCTTTCATTTAGTTTAGAGATACAGTGTGGAAACAGACACTCGTTCTATGTTATCCCACTTTTGCATCCTACACATTGTGGGCAATTTATAGAACTAAATTAACCTATAAACTTGCACATCTTTGGAATGTGGGAGGAAGCCGAGGCACCCGGAGAAACCCACACGGTCACAGGGAGAACGTACAAACTCCGCACAGACAGCACCCGTAGTCCGTATTGAACCCAGATCTCCTGCTCTGTTATGGCAGCAGCTCACCACTGCGTCACCGTGCTGCCCAAATGGCTCATAATTTTATATACTTCTATCAGGTTTTCCCCTCAGCCTCTGATGCTCCAGAGAAAACAATCCAGGTTTGTCCAACCTCTCCTCACAGCTAATACTCTCTAATCTTGGCAGCATTCTGGTAAAGCTCTTCTGCGCCCTCTCCAAAACTACCACATCCTTCCTATAATCAGGTGACCAGAAATGCACACAACTGCACTGCAAATGCAGTCTCACCAATGTTTTATAAACTCGCAAAATAACTTCCCCACTCTTATACTCAATGTCCCGACCGTTGAAGGCAAGAATACTAAATGCTGCCTTTACCATTCATTCTAGTGTGGTCAGTTTCAGGGAGGTATGGACGCCATCCAAGATCCCTCTGTGTATCAATGCTGTTAAGGGCCTTGCCAATAATTGTATACTTTCCCATTACGTCCGTCCTCCCAATGTGCAGATTGGAACAGATTAAACTCCATCTGCCATTTCATCATTGATATCTGTGACTGATCAATATCCCACTGAATCCCACGATAGCTTTCCTCACTGTCTGTATCTCCAACAATCTTGGTGTCATCTGCAAAACTTACTAACCAACCCATCCACATTTATGTCCAAGTCATTTATGTATATCACAGACAATAGAGGTCCCAGCATAAATCCCTGTGGAAAACCATTGGTCACAGACGTTCAGCCAGAATAACACCCACTATCACCCTCTCTTCTGTGGTAAAGGGAGTTTTCAATCCAAATTAACATGTCAGTATAGATACCATGCATCTTAATCTTTTGCAACAACTATCATGAGGGACTTTATCAAACACCTTACTAAAATCCGTCTAGACCTGCGTTGGGTGGCATAGTGGCACAGCGATAGAGTTGTTGCCTGACAGTGCTCACAGCGCCAGAGACCCGGGTTCGATCCCGACCACAGGTGCCGTCTGTACGGAGTTTGTACGTTCTCCCGTGACCGCATGGATTTTCTCCGAGATCTTTGGTTTCCTTCCACACTCCAAAGACGTACAGGTTTATTAATTGGTTAATTGGCTTGGTATAAGTGTAAATTGTCCCTTGTGTGTTTGTCGGATAGTGTTAATGTTCAAGAATCGCTGGCCGGTGCAGACTCGGTGGGCCGAAGGGCCAGTATCTCTAAACTAAACTAAACTAAGCAGCATCCACTGCCCTTCCCTCATCATGGGGAAAGATGTAGGTAGTGAGGAAAATCTAAGACTTACTCAAAAGCCAACTTGGGAACAGGATGAGAAATGGAAAGTTGAATTCAAAAAGGGAAATGTAGTGGCTATAGAGTTGCAATTTTAGATGGAATGAACCTGATGGAACCCACAGCAACAGATATTGTTAGGACATGGCATCTGAGAGAGATATAAATGAAAGATTCAATAAGGTCAGATAAGAGAAACCATGGAGAGAAATAAAAACAAGAAAATATGTTATGATGCTATTGATATTTTGGCGAGGTCATGTTTGATCATTTTATGGGACACAAGGTGGAAGAACACACTAGGTGAAATGCCGTTCCAGATGAATTGCTAGTGGATTGTTTATGTGCAGAGATCGATTCAGGGGCTTTGAAGAATTTTAATTCAAGGTAAAGAAGACGTGGATAATTCAGCAGCAGGTGCTGAAAGTATTTAGGTCAAAGAAACTGCTTTTGGTATTGAATTGGATTTGACAATGAAGTTCAGCTTGGGGATGAGTCAATATTGATCAATGCATATAGGACATTGGTAACCGCACCTAGAACATTATGTACAGTCTGGTTGCTGCGCTGTAGGAAGAATGTGACTATGTTAAAGAGTGTGCAGAAAAAATATCACAAGGTTGTTGCCAGGACTGACAGGTTTGAGTTAGGATAGTCTGGTTAGGCTGGGACTTGTTTTCCCTGGAGCAAAGAGTTGACATAATAGAGGTTTATTTAAAAACATAAACGGCAGAGATAAGATGGATGGTCACAATTTTTCCTCAAGGTAGGGGTGTCTAAGGTTGGAGAGGATAGGTTTAAAGTGAAAAGGGAACGATTTAGAGGCGACTTGAAGAGCAAATTTTTTAAAAGATGGTGATGGAACGAGTTGCCAGAGGAGATATTAGAAGTAGGTACAATTACAGTGTTTAAAAGACATTTGGATAGATCCATGGATAGGAAATGTTCAGAAGGATATGGGCCAAATACAGCAATGAATTGACTGGATAGCACACAAAACAAAGTTTATCAATGTATCTTGATACAAGTGACGATAATATATCAATACCAAACGGGACTAGCCCAGGAAGGACCTTGGTTGGCATGACGAGCTGCCCAAGGGTCTTGTACAGTTCTGTTTAAGTTTAGGACTCTGATTGATCTGAAGTTCAGTGTCGTTGCTCAATACCAATATCAATGATCTGTTTTTGCATATTTGGCAAGTGTTAATAAACGTTGCTTGTTACATTATAGATGCAGTACGTATTTATATATCAAGCACTATTGGAACATTATTTATATGGGGACACAGAACTGGAAGTGACTTCACTCGAAAGCCACTTGCAAAAGCTTTACAACAGAGTATCTGGATCAGGCTGCAATGGTCTGGAGGAAGAATTCAAGGTAAGAGACAGAAACATGAGCCCATCTAATAAATGGGACCTTGTTTAAAAAAAACAATTTTAATACAATTTCATGGCAAAAAAAAGGTAATTGATCAGTTTGACACCTGTTATCAGATTCTTGCTGACCTGTATTATATACTAGGGATGAATTTTCCTGTCTTCTATGCTATGTCATTATAGTCTTTGCTTTTTTTCATATACTCTTTCTATGTAGCTGTAACATATTCTGCGCTCTATTTATTTTTTCTTTACTGGTGAAATCATAGAAGGTATAATTTCCCTGTATAATATGGAAAACAAAGTTGTTCACTATTTCAATGTATGTGACAATAATAAACAAAACAAAATAATGCCAATGACTGTACTTGATGGAAACAAAATACATCCTGTAGGTTGCATCAAACAAATCTCCAATCAGCCTTGCAGCTAAAAATCCCTCATCTTTTATGCATGGAACTATTGTAGTCCTGTATATCGGCGAGACCAAGAGCAGCCTCGGCGATCATTTCGCTGAACATCTCTGCTTAGTCCGCCTAAACCTACCTGATCTCCTGTTTGCTCTGCACTTTAACTCCGCCTCCCAATTCCCAATCTGACCTTTCTGTCCTGGGCCTCCTCTCAGTGCAAATTGGAGGAACAGCACCTCATATTTCGCTTGGGTAGCTTACACCCCAGTGGTATGAACATTGACTTCTCTAACTTCAAGTAGCCCTTGCTTTCCCTCTCTCTCTCTATCCCTTCCCCCTTCCCTGTACTCCCACCAGTCTTACTGTCCCCGACTACATTTTATCTCTGTACCGCCCATTCTTTCTCTCCAGAGATGCTGCTGTCCCGTTGAGTTACTCCAACATTTTGTGTCTACCATTGTAGCAATTCTATGCATCTTGTCAAGGATGATATAGGGAGAGGTTGAGTAGGCTGGGTCTCTATTCCATGGAGCATAGGAGGATGAGGGGAGAGCTTATAGAGGTATACAAATGAGAGGAATAGATCAGGTAGATGCACAGAGTCTTTTACCCAGAGTAGGGGAATGGAGGACCAGAGGACATAGGTTCAAGGTGAAGGGAAAAAGATTTAATAGGAATCCGAGGGGTAACTTTTTCACACAGTGGGTGGTGGGTGTATGGAACAAGCTGCCAGAGGAGGTAGTTGAGGCTGGGACTATCCCATCGTTTAAGAAACAGTTGGACAGGTAAATGGATAGGACATGTTTGGAAGGTTATGGACTAAGAGCAGGCAAGTGGGACTAGGGTAGCTGGGACATTGTTGACCGTTGTGGGCGGGTTGGGTCGAAGGGCCTGTTTCTCTTCGAAATTATAATGGCCTGAACATGCTAGTGAGGGTAGGAACAGGAAGATAGGACAGATGCGTGGCTGAGGTTTGGTGCAGGAGGAAGGGATTCCGATTTTGGGATCATTTGGAACCTCTTCTGGGCAGAGGTGACCTGTATAAGAGGGATGGGTTGCACCTAAACTGAAGGGAAACCAATATCCTAGCATTGTTTGCTAGGGCTGCGCATTGGCTTTAAACTAGATTGTCAGGGTGCGGGATCCAAAGCAGAACTGAGGCAGGTTGAAAGACTGGAGGTCAGTATGGAATGTGGATGAAAGAAATATCAGTGGACAGAATAGGCAGGAACAGGGCAAGGTAGCAAAGATAGTAGTTATCAAAAATTCTAGCAGGTTTTGATCAATTGGGCAAGTGGGCTGAGGAATGATGATTAATGCAATTAAGTGCAAGGTGTTGCATTTTGGGATGTCAAACTAGGGCAGGACATACACAGTGTATGGCCGGGCCCGAGGGAGTGTTTTAGAACAGAGGGATCTTGGAGTGCAGGTACATAGTTTATTGAAAGGGGCATCACAGGTACATGGGGTGGTCAAGAAGGGTTTTAGTACATTGGCCTACATCAGTCAGGGTATTGAGTACAGAAGTTGGGATGTTATGTTACAGATGTACAAGACGTTGGTGAGGCCTCGTTCAGTTTTGGTCACCTTACTATAGGAGCAATGTTGTTAAGGTGGAAAGAGAGAAGAGAAGATTTATGAGACCGGGACTTGAGGGCTTGAGCTATAGAGAGAGGCTGTGCAGGCTGGGTTTTATTTCGGAGCGCAGGAGGATGAGGGGTGATCTTTTTGAGGTGTATAAGATCATAAGGGGAATAGATAGGGTAAATGTACAGAGTATCTTACCTAGAGTAAGAAGCAGGGGACATAAGTTTAAGGTGAGAGGGCAATAGGAACCTGAGGGACAACGTTTTCCACACAAAGGGTGGTGGGTGCATAGACTGGCTGTCAGAGGAGTTTATGTCATAAGAGTAGAATTAGGCCATTTGACCCATCAAGCCTTCTCCACCATTCAATCATAGCTGATCTATCTTTCCCACTCAACCCCATTCTCCTGCCTTCTCCCGTAACCTTTGACATGCTGGATAATCAAGAACCTGTCAATCTCCAATTTAAAAATAGTTAAAGAATTGGCCTCCACACCCGTCTGTGGCAACGGATTACTGTTGAGGCAAGTACTATCACATAATTTAAAAGACGTTTGAGCAAGTACAAGGATAGGAAAGATTTAGAAAGATATGGGCCAAACACAGGCATGTGGGACATTTGTAGGTGGGGCATCTTGGTCGGCGTGGGCAAGTTGGGGCAAAGGGCCTGCTTCCACGCTGTCTGATTCTATGACTGACGGTAACCAGGACTTCAATGCTGCAGATGTTGTCTTGATGAAGCATTAATGTTCTTTTTCCAATGTCTTGAAATGCCTGATGCAGTTATTCCACATCTTCAAAGAACATAAGAAAGTAGTGATCGCTGCTTCCCAGCAGATCCTGAGTTTTGTGCCAGTTCTGAGGTCTTGAAGAAAACATCCTATTATTGAGTCAACCAAATGTTGGTGTGTCATATTGAAGGCATATCCTGTCATACCAGAGGCCCAAGAGCCATAAACCACTGCTACATAATCATCAAAGATGCCTTCCCCAACCCGCATTTTGGAAAATGTGACTACCTGGCTGTGCTCCTCCTCCTTGTCTTCACCTGAAGTGGGAGGATCTGGTACAGAAAGTCATTAAGGTTTTGGACTGAGGACACTGATGAAATCCTCCTTGACTATTCAAGATTTATATGGAGCAGTTGGCAGGACTGCAGTATTTTCCCATTGTCAGAGATAAATAAAACTAGAGGACATGTATTTAAGATAAGCGGTAAGGGATTTTAGAAGGAATCTGGTGGAACAATGGACGAAAAGATAGGGGCGGACTGTTTTCGTTAGAATAAAGGCTGAGGAGTGACCTTATCAAGGCATATAAAATCATAAGGAGCATAGATAAGGTGGGTGGTCGCATAAATTAGCACAGTGTGTGAGGGAGAGCTAAACCACTAACTGCAGTTGTTTTTAATCACACATAAACTGAAATCTCAAAATTATCATTGCTTTTACAATACCATAACAATACGGTTTTATTCGTCACATTGCACATAAAGTGCAAGTGAAATGAATTTGCCAGCAGCGGTACAATGAGAAAGAACACACAAAAACACAATAAAAATTTAACACAAACATCCACCACAGCATTCATCACTGTGGTGGAAGGCACAAAATTTGGCTAGTCCTCCTCCATTTTCCCCCGTGGTTCGGACCTCAACCCTCCGCAGTCGCCGCTGCAGGCGTCCAGATGAATGAAAGTCAAGGTAAGTCCTGAATCGGTGCCTCCCCCACCGGAGACCGCGGCTTCAAGTTGGTGTAGGCCGCAGGCCGGCGGTCGGTGATTTAAAGTTCGCGCCGCAGCCAGAAGCACCGCAGGGCCGGCGGTCGAAGTCGAAGCACCCCTCCAGTGATCCCCAGCGGGGGACCCCGTTCCCGAAGGTAAGTCCATGCCGCGCCCGCAGTAGAAGTTGGCCGCGGGACGGCAGTCGGTGTGGAAGCCTCTTCTTCCCCCGGGTCCCCCACGAGGGATCCCGGGCTGCGGACGCCGCGCCAGCTGGAGCTCTGCAGACCGCGGCTTCAGGCAGCCTCGGGCCAGCGAAACGGAGTGCTCCCCTCCGGCGAGCCCCGGCGAGGGCTCGCCCGCTCCACGCCGAGAGTCCACACTGCGCCCGCCGCTGAAGCCCCGGGCGCGTCTCCGGGAAAGGCCGCACCCGATCCTCGCTGTTAGGCCACGGGGAGGCAACATGGAAAAAGTCGCCTCTCCGTGGAGGAGGCGACCGAAACGGCTTCCCCCTTACCCCCCCCACACCACCCCCCACACAAGACACACAAAGAAACATTAAAAACATACATTTAAACATACTAATTTATATTGCAATGATAGTGAATGCTTGTGGTTGTCTAACATTACAACTTGAAAATTCAAGTATGTAATAGAAGAACATTTTTCTAACTTATGTACTGAAACTGTTGCTATCAAGTTTAAAAAGCAATTAAATTGTGGTTATGAAAACCCCCCAATGAAGAGCAGCACTAACTTTAACCTGAAAAAGTTTAAACAGTGAATACCTAATATGTACAGCTGCTAGTTTCTGTATCTTAAAGGACGAAAGCTGACTAATACATTTGGAATTGCATGATATAAAACTCATATGCTGAGAGAATGGAGCGGCTGGGTTTGTACACTCTGGAGTTTAGAAGGATGAGAGGGTATCTCATTGAAACATATAAGATTGTTGAGGGTTTGGACACGCTAGAGGCAGGAAACATGTTCCCGATGTTGGGGGAGTCCAGAACCAGGGGCCACAGTTTAAGAATAAGGAGTAAGCCATTTAGAACGGAGACGAGGAAACACTTTTTCTCACAGAGAGTTGTGAGACTGTGGAATTGTCTGCCCCTGAGGGCGGTGGAGGCAGGTTCTCTGGATGCTTTCAAGAGAGAGCTAGATAGGGCTCTTAAAAATAGCGGAGTCAGGGGATATGGGGAGAAGGCAGGAACGGGGTACTGATTGGGGATGATCAGCCATGATCACATTGAATGGCGGTGCTGGCACGAAGGGTCGAATGGCCTACTCTTGCACCTATTGTCTATTGTCTATATTTTGATGCTGGTGACCAACAAGAAATTATTATTTTTAACAAAAAATATATAAGCAGGAATAGAATATTCAGCCACTTGTGCCTGCTCTAATCACCGCATCACTTTCCTGCACAAATTTTGTATTCTTGATTCTCTTAATATCCGAAAAATGCCTTGATTATTTTCTTAAATATGCTCAACAACTGAGCTCCACACTCCTCTTGGCTAAAGCTTTCTGAAGCTTTACTTCCCGAGGGTGCAAATTTCTTTCATCTCAATCCTGGATTGCCATTTCCTTTCTTTGAGACTGGCCACAAGTTCCAGGGATTTGGCCAAGGCAAACATTCCTGCATTTACCCTATCAAACCATGTAAGAATTAGATCATTTAGTGAACAAGTATCAATGAAATTTATTTTGCATGTTTAATGTAAATCTTAAAAACTGTCACGGTTATTTATAGGCACAGACTTGATTTTGGTTATTCTCCCTAGAAGTTGACATCAATCAAAATTCAGAATGATAAGATGAGGACGGGAAATTTGCCAGCCAACATGAAGAAAAACAGAGTTCTTCAGATCATCCCATGTAAGAAGTTTTTTTTAATTATAGTTTATTTCTTCTTCAGATTGAGTTTTTACATGAAAGCCTGAATTGTTAATATGATTGAAATTGCACTGCCTTGGCACAGAAGGTTAAATGGTTATTTTTTATTGTTTATGATGATTAGATGATTTGATTGCATAAATAGAAAATATTTCTTCTGTTGCAACAATACTGAATAAAGGAACATAACCTTAACATCACAGCTGCTATCACATATAACTTAAAATGAGGTGTCAGCTAATGTGGAACATGCTCCCAAGAAAACATGTTGGAAAAACTTGAAAGCAGTATTGATAGATTTATAGAACTAAGGCAACACTGAGTCATGTTATAGGACACTAATATTGCAGTTTGAGGAACCGATCAATTTGCTCCTGTTCTTGCAGTGCCAAATATGACAAAAGCATAGAACAGATTTGAAAGCCTACATGTTGTGTAACACCAGGGTCGAACAGAAATACAGGAAGTTATTTATCCATAAAATGTAGGAATATATTTGGTTTGCTGAACTCGCTCCGCCGGTCATCAAGAT
Organism: Malacoraja senta; assembly: GCA_038087875.1. NCBI lineage: Eukaryota > Metazoa > Chordata > Chondrichthyes > Rajiformes > Rajidae > Malacoraja > Malacoraja senta. The sequence continues at coordinate 385,218,025 of CM075977.1, read as the reverse complement.
CACGCTAATGAATATCCAGAAATCTGTGTCTCAGTTTTGGTTGAACACGATTACTGAGACTCCAGGAGAGGGTATGCCAAGGATTCACCCCCCTGTGAAGACATTTCTCCTCTTTATTGTTTTAAGAAGCCTGTCCCATGACATGGCACTGATTCATGGTTCCTCACGCCTCACTCAGGGGAAGTAGCTTCCCTGAATCTATTCTGTTGAGCCTTGTATGAATTTCACTGAGATTTCATTCATCCAAATTCTACGAATGTAGACCGAGTCTACTCTTCCTCCAATATTCCGCTGGAACAAGTGCAGTAAAAATTATTTGCAGCTTTAATTGCAAGTATATCCTTTCATTCTTAGGCAAAAGACCAATATTGTATATACAGTGCCCTGTATATGTTTGGGACGAAGACCTCTCATTTATTTATTTGCCTCTGTACAATCTCCACAATTTGAGATTTGTAATAGAAAAAATCACGTGGTTAAAGTGCACATTGTCATATTTTATTAAAGGGTATTTTTATACATTTGGTTTCACCATGTAGAAATTACAGCAGTATTTACACATAGTCCCCCCATTTCAGGGCACCATAATGTTTGGGACACAGCAATGTCATGTAAATGAAACTAGTCATGTTTAGTATTTTGATGCATATCCTTTGCATGCAATGACTGCTTGAAGTCTGCGATTCATGGACATCACCAGTTGCTGGGCGTCTTCTCTGGTGATGTTCTGCCAGGCCTGTATTGCAGCCTTTTAGCTTATGCTTGTTTTGGGGGCTAGTCCCCTTCAGATTTCTCTTCAGCATATAAAAGGCATGCTCAATTGGGTTCAGATTGGGTGATTGACTTGGCCACTTAAGAATTTACCATTTTTTAGCTTTGAAAAACTCCTTTGTTGCTTTAGCAGTATGTTTGGGATCATTGCCTTGCTGTAGAATGAACTGCCAGCCAATGAGTTTTGAGGCATTTGTTTGAACTTGAGCAGATAGGATGTGTCTATACACATCAGAATTCATTATGCTACTACCATCAGCATTTGTATCATCAATGAAGATAAGTGAGCAAGTACCTTCAGCAGCCATACATGCCCAGACCACCGTGTTTCACAGATGAGGTGATATGCTTTGGATCTTGGCCAGTTCCTTCTCTCCTCCATACTTTGCTCTTGCCATCACTCTGATATAAGTTCATCTCATCTGTCCACAAGACCTTTTTCTAGAACTCTGGTTGTTTTTTTAAGTACTTCTTGGCAAACTGTAATCTGGCCATCCTATTTTTGCGGCTAACCAGTGGTTTGCATCTTGCAGTGTAGCCTCTGTATTTCTGTTCATGAAGTCTTCTGCAGACAGTGGTCATTGACAAATCCACTCCTGAAGAGTGTTTCTGATCTGTCGGACAGTGTTTGGGGATTTTCATTTATTATAGAGAGAATTCTTCTGTCATCAGCTGTGGAGGTCTTCCTTGGCCTGCCAGTCCCATTGTGATTAATAAGCTTACCAGTGCTCTCTTTCTTCTTAATGATGTTCCAAACTGTTGATTTTGGTAAGCCAAAGGTTTGGCTGATGTCTCTAACAGTTTTATTCTTGTTTCTCCGTCTCATAATGGCTTCTTTGACTTTCATTGGCACAACTTTGGTCCTCATGTTGACAAACAGCAATAAAAGTTTCCAAAGGTGATGGAAAGACTGGAGGAAAGACTAGGTGCTGAGAGCTCTCTTATACCTGCATTACGGAGGCATTTAAACACACTTGAGCAATAACAAACACCTGTGAAGCCATGTGTCCCAAACATGATGGTGCCCTTAAATGGGGGGACTATGTATAAACACAGCTGCAATTTCTAAATGGTGAAATCAAAATGTATAAAAATACCATTTAATAGAATCTCACAATGTGCACGTTAACCACATGTGAATTTTTCTATTACAAATCTCAAATTGTGGAGTACGGAGGCAAATAAATAAATGACGTGTCTTTGTCCCAAACATTATGGAGGGCACTGTAATACTCCATGTGTAATCTCATCAAGACTAAATAATTACAGTAAGACATTGGAGATACAAGGGACTGCAGATGCTGTAAACGTGAGCAAAACACAAAGTGCTGGAGTAACTCAGTGGGTCAAGCAGCATCTTTGGAGGACATGGATAGGCGACGTTTCAGGTCAGGGTCATTCTTCAAACTTACGTACAAGTACCTGTACATCCTTTTATTAATATTACTTTTGCGTAATATTGAGATGCTGCTCTATTATTATTGAGGAGTTGGTAAGATGGCCAAAGCAATGGCAAGGAAATACCGTGCATTCAGAAAGTATTCAGACCCCTTCACTTTTTCCACATTTTGTTACATTACAGCCTTATTCTAAAATGGATTAAATTCTTTTTTTTAATCATCAATCTATACATAATACCCCATAATAAAAAAGTGAAAACAGGCGTTTAGAAATTTTTGTAAAGTAATTAAAAATAAATAACTGAAATAGCACATTTACATAAGTATTCAGACCCTTTACTCAGTACTTTCTTGAGGCACATTTGGCAGTGATTACAGCCCCACATCTTCTTGGGTATGATGCTACATGCTTGGCACACCTGTATTTGGGTAATTTCTCCCATTCTTCTCTGCAGATCCTCTCAAGCTCTGTCAGGTTGGATTGGGAGTGCCGATGCACAGCTATTTTCAGGTCCCTCCAGAGATGTTCGATCAGGTTCAAGTCCGGGTTCTGGCTGGGCCACTCATGGACATTCACAGACTTGTCACGAAGCCACTCCTGCGTTGTCTTGGCTGTGTGCTTAGGGTCGTTGTCCTGTTGGAAGGTGAACCTCTGCCCCAGTCTGAGGACCTGAACGCTCTGGAGCAGGTTTTCATCAAGGATCTCTCTATACTTTGCTCCGTTCATCTTTCCCATAATCCTGACTAGTCTACCAATTCCTGCCGCTGAAAAACATCCCCACAGCATGATGCTGTCACCACCATGCTTCGCCGTAGGTATGGTTTTGGTCAAGTGATGAGCGGTGCCTGTTTTCCTCCAGACGTGACACTTGGCATTCAGGCCAAAGAGTTCAATCTTGGTTTCATCAGACCAGTGAATCTTGTTTAGGTGCCTTTTGGCAAACTCCAAGCAGGCTGTCATGTGCCTTTTACTGAGGAGTGGCTTCCGTCTGGCCACTCTACCATAAAGGCTTGATTGGTGGAGTGCTGCTGATATAGTTGTTGTTCTGGAAGTTTCTCCCATCTCGACAGAGGAACTCTAGAGCTCTGTCAGAGTGACCATCGGGATCTTGGTCACCTCCCTGACCAAGGCCCTTTTCCCCCGATTGCTCAGTTTGGCCGGGCGGCCACCTCTATGGTGGTTCCCAAGTTCTTCTATTTAAGAATGACGGAGGCCACTGTGCTCTTCGGGACCTGCAATGCTGCATAAATTGTTTTATACCCTTCCCCAGATCTGTGTCTCGACACAATCCTGTCTTGGAGGTCTACGGACAATTCCTTTGTCTTCATGGCTTGGTTTTTGCTCTGACATGCACTGTCAACTGTGGGACCTTGTATAGACAGGTGTGTGCCTTTCCAAATCATGTCCAATTAATTTAATTTACCACTGGTGGACTCCAATCAAGTTGTAGAAACATCTCAAGGATAATCAATGGAAACAGGATGCACCGAAGCTCATTTTGAGTGTCATAGCAAAGGGTCTGAATACTTATATAAATGTGATATTTCAGTTTCTTTTTAATTACTTTGCAAACATTTCTAAGCACTTTTCCCTTTTTTATTATGAGGTATTGTGTGTAGATTGATGATAAAAAAAATTGAATTTAATCCTTTTCAGAATAAGGCTGTAATGTAACAAAATGTGGGAAAAGTGAAGGGATCTGAATACTTTCTGAATGCACTGTATAATCCTAAAAAACTACTGAGGTTAAGACACACAAAAAAACATGGTAGGGCCCTTGAAAGCACTGAATAAGAAACATTGCTTATCCGTGCCATCCAAAAACGAACTGTTGAAGGAACTTTTTATGTTACCCTGCTTAGTTCCTTCAGCATTTTGTTTTTTGTACCTTAGAGCAAAACAAAGATCAATACCAGCTTATCTCTGCTGAACCACCACCTCACCCCCTCTCCAAAATTTCTTGGAGCAATAAAGATATAAAGGTCCACAAGTAGATCCTAGAAAGAACGGACCATGTTCCTTATCTGATGAATTTGGCATCACTGTGTGGCAACAGAACATTTGGCCAGCTGAGGAAAATGGCATGGAAGGTGACACAAACACATGGTCTACCAAGCAAAATAATTTGGCTTTCCTATTTACACGTGAAAAATGGTCTACTTAGAGGAGTCACTTCTGGGCAATAGAAATCCTGTTTCAGCATTTTCCAAATCTACTGCAAGACTCAGCATTCTCTCCCAGGTCAACATCCACAGCAATTAATAAAATTAATGAAAATAAAATTTGTATAATAAGGTTTTTTTTGTTTGAATTGTGTTGAGTTTAATGCATGTTACAATGACGCTAACATTTTTCTTACCATGTTGTTGCAGATGAGTTTAATCGAGTTATCATTCCTGTGAAGAGAGGCGAAGAGAACACAGATTATGTAAATGCATCATTTATTGATGTAAGTGTTTAGAAATAAGCAAATACAGCATCTCTAATGTTAAATTGCAGTTTACAAAGTAAAGTTTCTCTTATTTTCATATGAAAGCCGGTAGCATTGAGTATGAAATTAGGCTTGCTTTTGCCTGAATGAATTCCTTAGATGTTCACCATTTTTATACTGCGTTATGATAAAGTAGATTTCCATAAACATACTGCATCTACTGCAGAACAAAACTTACATTTTCATGATAATGTTTGGTAGAACACCCATACCACAAATTTGGTGAAATTAGTGCAGCACAACATGAGGTCTATCAAGTCCATGTTTCATCAAAGTACACCCAAGACGTTAGTTGCCCTTTTACCAAAATATTAGTGACGTCTAATTTAAATATATTTTTTAATTTGTTGAATTGTTATTTCTTTTATTCCTTCTGTATTTTGCAGATATATTACACAAAATAGTCAGATTTTGACCCCAAGCATCAAGCATGTATTTATGAATACTTGTTTTGTTGAAGGAATTATTCAGATATAGGTTAATTAAATTAAATTGTCATGAAGAATTGAGATTATTTTCCAAAAGCATATTTTATCTACAAAAATAGTCAAGAATTATTGACTATCAATGGCAATATTTGAAGTACAGCAGTGGAGATTTTTTTGGGGGTTGTAGCACAATCAGGCCCTTTGGCCTCCCACCCCCTCATCCATTCAGGCCAGCAAGTACCCATCTATAATAATTCATCTTTATCAGAACTTGGTCCATAGCTTCACTGCCTTGGCGATTCAATTTCTCATCGAGATAATGTTGTGAGAGTCTCTGCCTCCATCTGAGATAGTGCATACAAAACTCCTCAGTCCAATTCACCTCTGCCTTTTCTGCTCTAGAGGAAATTGTAATTTAACAATTTTCGCATTAACTAAGTATTGCAAGTCAAAACTTTTCATTTAGATTTACCCTGGAGACTATTGTTGGTATAAATATTGAAGATTATTCTAAGCAGTGAGACATGTCATTCAAGCTGCTTTTATAATGGAATTTCTTTGAATGTTGGCAAACACCATAAAGCTACTTTATTTATGTTCCTAGGGATATCGACAGAAAGATTCATACATAGCCAGCCAGGGACCTCTTCAGCATACATTAGAAGATTTCTGGAGAATGATTTGGGAATGGAAGTCTTGTTCCATTGTAATGTTAACAGAATTGGAAGAAAGAGGCCAGGTATGTACTTACGGTTAGAAATATGTCAATTATACAGATAATTTGACATTTTTAAATGGATTATCAATCTTGTGTTTCTTACTCTGAAGAAAGGTCCCGACCCGAAATATCACCTGACCATTCCCTCTCAGATGCTGCCTAACCTGCTGAGTTCTTCCAGCACCTTGTGTTTTGCACAAACATCTGAATCTGCAGTTCCTTGTGTCTCCATTAGGTTTCTTCATTTATGTTAACTGGTAAGCCAGTGGTAACAGAGCCATTGGTGTAATTGCCTGACCCAGATGGGGAAAACACTTGGCTTCTGTCCACCAAATGAATAACTTAAATTCATTTGGTGGACAGAAGCCAAGTTAAAAGAATCACCTTATTTTATATTAATTTAGTTTTGTATCTCTGCAGGAAAAATGTGCACAGTATTGGCCATCAGAAGGATCAGTCTCCTATGGTGATATTTCTATTGAAATAAAGAAGGAAGAGGAAAGTGAAAGTTACACAGTGCGTGAACTACTGGTAACTAACACACGGGTAAGCTCCAATTAATGTTATTTTATATGAAACCTAGAACAGTACAATTCTGCCATAAGGTTCCAGCAACACGCACCTTTATTAACATGTAAATTTTGCCTCCCTTATCTAACCTTCCAGAGCAGCCTACCTTGAAGAACCTTATCAAATGTCTTGCTGAAGTCCATAAGGACAATGTCTATGGCTTTGCCTTCGTCAACCTTTTTTGTTACTTCTCAAAAAACTCAATCAGATTCGCAAGATACGATTTCCCACGTACAAAACCATGCTGACTATCCCTAATCACCCACTGTCTATTCATATACATATATATCTTATTCCTCAGAATTCTCCCCAGTAACTTGCTTATCACGGATGTTAGGCTTACTGGTCCATAGTTCCCAGGCTTTTCCTTGCAGCCCTCTTCAAATAAGTTATTTTTGCTTAATATTCCAGCATCTCGGGTATAGGCAACTGGGATCAAGTGAATCCCTTGAGTGTAGGGGTGTATTTAAGAGGGAAATCAGGAGGGCAAAAAGGGACATGAGATAGCTTTGGTAGATAAAGTAAATGAGAATCCAAAGAAATTCTCAAAGTATTTAAGAGAAACCAAGGAGAGAGTAGTTCCTGTAATGATCAATGAGCTTGTCAGTGTGTGGAGGCACAGGATATTGGCGAGGATTTAATGAACATTTATCATCTGCATTTACCCTGATAAAAGGCAAAGATACTCAGGAACTTAGTGAAGTTAATAGTGATACCTTGAAGAGAGTACACATTAGGAGTTGTTAGTTGTGAAGTTAATAGTGATACCTTGAAGAGAGTACACATAAGGTCCCACATAGGAGATTAGTGGGCAAAATTAGGTCACATGGTATTGGGGGTAGTGCCGACATGGATAGAAAATTGGTTGGCAGACAGGAAACAAAGAGTAGGGATTAACGGTTCCCTTTCAGAATGGCAGGCAGTGACTAGTGGGGTACCGCAAGGCTAGGTGCTGGGACCGCAGCTATTTACAATATGTATTAATGATTTAGATGAAGGGATTACAAGTAACATTAGCAAATTTGCAGATGACACAAAGCTGGGTGGCAGTGTGAACTGTGAGGAGGATGCTATGAGAATGCAGGGTGACTTTGGCAGATTGGATGAGATGGCAGATGCAGTTTAATATGGATAAATGCTAGGTTATCCACTTTGGTAGCAAAAACAGGAAGGCAGATTATGATCTAAATGGAGTCAAGTTGGGAAAAGGGGAAGTACAATGGGATCTGGGGGTCCTTGTTCATCAGTCAATGAAAGTAAGCATGCAGGAACAGCAGGCAGCGAAGAAAGCGAATGGCATGTTGGCCTTCATAACAAGAGGCCTTCATTCCTTCACTCCATAGATGCTGCTGCACTCGCTGAGTTTCTCCAGCACTTTTGTCTACCTCATAACAAGAGGAGTTGAGTATAGGAGCAAAGAGGTCCTTCTGCAGTTGTACAGGGCCCTAGTGAGACCCCACCTGGAGTATTGTGTGCAGTTTTGGTCTCCAAATTTGAGGAAGGACGTTCTTGCTATTGAGGGAGTGCAGCGTAGGTTCACAAGGTGAATTCCCGGGATGGCGGGACTGTCATATGCTGAGAGAATGGAGCGGTTGGGCTTGTATACTCTGGAATTTAGAAGGATGAGAGGGGATCTTATTGAAACATGTAAGATTATTAAGGGTTTGGACACGCGAGAGGCAGGAAACATGTTCCCGATGTTGGGGGAGTCCAGAGCTTAAGAATAAGGGGTAAGCCATTTAGAACGGAGATGAGGAAACACTTTTTTTACACAGAGAGTTGTGAGTGTGTGGAATTCTCTGCCTCAGAGGGCAGTGGAGGTCGGTTCTCTGGATACTTTCAAGAGTGAGCTAGATAGGGCTCTTAAAGATGGCGGTCCGGGGAGATGGCAGGAACAGGGTACTGATTGTGGATATCAGCCATGGTCACATTAAATGGTGGTGCTGGCTCGAAGGGTGGAAGAGCCTACTCCTGCACCTGTTGTCTATTGTCTATACCGAAGAGGAGGTGCTGGTGCTCTTCAAATGTATTAACGTAGATAATTCTCCAGGACCTGATCAAGTGTATCCTCGGTATAGTGGGAAGTGAGGGAAGAAATTACCGAGCCTCTTGCAGAAATATTTTGTATCATTGATAACCACAGGTGAGGTGCTTAAAGATTTGACGGATGACTAATGCCTTGTGTCTGTTTAAGAAAGGCTCTAAGGAAAAACCTCGGAACTAGTCTGGTGAGCCTTACATTAGAAGTGAATAAGTTATTAAAGGGCATTCTGTGAGACAGGATTCATAGGTATTTGCATAAGCATGGACTAATTAGTGATAGTCTAGTGATGGCTGTGTGCATGTGAAAACATACAAGTTGATTTATTTTTTACGAGATATAAAGAGCATTAATTAGTTAGTTTATTATTATTCCCATGTGTACCAAGGCTACATTGGTTTACCTGCTATCCAGTCAGAAAAGACTATATATGAATGCAATCAAGCCGAGATAACATAGAAACATAGAAAATAGGTGCAGGAGTAGGCTATTTGGCCCTTCGAGCTATCAATATGATCATGGCTGATCATCCAAAATCAGTACCCTGTTCCTGCTTTTTTTCCCAGATCCCTTGATTCCGTTAGCCCTAAGAGCTAAATCTAACTCTCTCTTGAAACACCCAGTGGATTGGCCTCCACTGCCTTCTGTGGCAGAGAATTCCACAGATTCACATCTCTGGGTGAAAACGTTTTTCCTCATCTCAGTCAAAGTGGCCTGCCCCTTATTCTTAAACTGTGACCCCTGGTTCTGGACTCCCCCAACATCGGGAACATTTTTCCTACACCTAGCCTGTCCAATCCATGAAGATCCCCTCTCGTCCTTCTAAATTCCAATGAATACAAGCCCAGTCGACCCATTCTTTTATCATGCATCAGTCCCGCCATCCCAGGAATTAACCTTGTAAACCTACGCTGCACTCCCTCAATAGCAAGAATGTCCTTCCTCAAATTAGGGGACCAAAACTGCACAAAAAAACTCTAGGTGTGGTCTCACCAGGGCCCTGTACAACTGCAGTAGGACCTCCTTGCTCCTATACTCGACAGTGGAAGGAACAGCTTTTCCCCCTCTCTTATCAGGCTTCTGAACGGTCCTTCCATAAGCTATGATACTGTCCGATTCACCTCTACCCCATTGCGAACATTAGACTTTGTCTCTGGAACTGATGCGCCACAATGCTGAGAATTATATTCTGCACTCTGTATCTTCCCCTTTGCTCTACCTATTGTACTGGCGTTTGACCTGATTGTACTTAGGTGTGGTATTATCTAATCTGACTGGATAGCATGCAAAAGCTTGCTGCAGCAGAGCTTGATAGGGCTCTTAAAGATAGCGGAGTCAGGGGATATAGGGAGAAAGCAGGAACGGGGTACTGATTGGGGATGATCGGCCATGATCACATTGAATGGCGGTGCTGGCTCGAATGGCCTACTCCTGCACCTATTGTCTATTGCGTATTGTCTATTGCGTGTACTCATCCTTTCGCTATGAAAGGGTACGACATTTAGTGGCAGATAAAGTCAGATTAAAGGTAGTTCAAAGGTCTTCAATAAGGTATATGGGAGGTCAGCATCGCACTCTAGCTGATGAGAGGACGGTTGTTGGGGACTTGGTTTGACTTCTAAAGTAGAGGCATGTGCTTGGGCATAGATTCTATGTGGCTGGTCCAGGACAAATTACTGGTGATATTTATTACTAGGAACTTGAAACTTTCGACAATCTTTATTTCTGCACCATCAATGTTGACTGAGATGGGTGCAATGCTTCACTTCCTGATTGATTAAGGTGGTGCAGTACATATTGTCCAGTGGAACTTGAGCAAGGCCTTTAACAATGTACCGCATGTTAAGCTGGTCTGGATAGTTAGTGGTATAGGTGCATAGTTCCTTGGAAGTCTGACACAGGTGGACAGTGTGGTGAAAAAGGCATATGGCTTCCTTTCACCAGTCAGGTTATTAAGTACAGGAGTTACAGCTGTACAACATATTATTAATACCAAGTTTGGAGTCATATGGTCCTGGTCACACTGCTATAGGAAGAATGGCATTAAACTGGAAATAGTACGAACAAGATTTACCAAGATGTTACCGGGTCTGGAGCATTTAAGTTATACAAGGAGATGTTAGATTTACCAGGTCTTTTTTTCCCCTGGATTGGAGGAAGCTGAATGATGACCTCATAAAGTTATATAAAATCATGAGGGGTTTAGATAAGGTAAATAGCCACAGCATCTTCCCATGGGAAAGTAAGTCTAAAACTAGAGAGCATTGTTTTACAATAATGGGGATACTGAAAGAAACCTGAGGGGGCAACATTTTCACACAGAGGGTCATGCGTATATGAATTAACTTGCCAGAGGAGGTGGCAATGGCAGGTACCGTTACAACTTTTAAATAAAACTGACAGTCACATGAATAGGAAAAGTTTGGACGGATAAAGGCCAGGCGCAGCAAGTGGGACTTATTCAATTAGGCAACTTGATTGGCATGGATGAGTTGGGCCAAAGGACCTGTTTCCATGCTGCATACCTCAATGACACTTTAAGAGTTCAAAACTATCTATTAAAGTGTAGTCTATTTTTTACTCTCAAGGAAAACAAAATTCGCCAGATCAGGCAGTTTCACTTCCATGGTTGGCCTGAGGTGGGTATTCCTGCTGATGGAAAAGGAATGATCAACCTGATTGCAGCAGTGCAAAAGCAACAGCAACAGTCAGGAAACCATCCAATCACCGTGCATTGCAGGTAAGCCAAAAGCTACTGAAATGTTTGCTTTTAACATAATTATTCGTTAATTTATTATAGCCATGTTGAGATCTCTAGAATAAATCATCAGTGCTGGTTAACTCATCCCTTCCCACCCAAACCACCCGCTCCCCAGGTACCTACCCCTGCAACTGCAGAAGATGCAACACCTGTCGCTATACCTCCTCCCTCGACTCTGTCCAGGGACCCCAACAGTCCTTTCAGGTTAGGCAGAGGTTCACTTGTACCTACTCCAACCTCATCTACTGTATCCGTTGTTCAAAATGTGGACTCTTATACATCGGCGAAACCAAACGCAGACTGGGCAATCGTTTCGTGGAACACCTTCGCTCAGCCCACCTAAACCTACCTATCTCCCGGTTGCTGGACACTTTAATTCTCCTTCCCATTCCTACACAGACCTTTCTGTCTTCGGTCTCCTCCATTGTCAGAGTGAGGCTAAAGGCAAATTGGAGGAGCAGCGTCTCATGTTTCGCTTGGGCAGCTTACAGCCCAGTGGTATGAATATTGATTTTTGTCACTTCAGGTAGCCTCGGCATTCCCTCTCCCTCTATCCCTCCCCCACCCACGTCACACTAGCCTCTCATTTTCACCCTACAAACAGCTTACAATGGCCTGCTTCCTTTAACATCATTACTTTTTTGCATATCTTTCAGTCATTGTTCTTTATCTCTCCACATCACCATCTATATCTCTCGATTCCCTTATTCCTTCTCTCCAGAGATGCTGCCTGTTCCGCTGAGTTACTCCAGTTTTTTGTGTCTATCTTCAGTTTAAACCAGCATCAGCAGTTCCTTCTTACACATCAGTTCTGCAGTTGGGTTATTGCCTCATTCTATAATTTTGCTGTTTCAATTGTTCTTAACTGCTTCTTGCTATTGTGCAAAGACTCTTTTTAGTTTAGTTTTAGAGATACAGTGCGGAAACAGGCCTTTTGCCCACCGAGTCCGTGCTGATCAGCGATCCCTGCACACTAACAGATCCTGCATACATTACATTTGCATTTATAACAAGCCAATTAGCCTACTAACCAGTACATTTTTGGCGTATGGGAGGAAACCGGAGCTTCTGGAAAAAAACACGCAGGTCATGGGGAGAATGTACTAATTCCGTACAGACAAGCACCCGTAGTTAGGGTCAAACCTGGCACTGTAAGGCAGTAACTCTACTGCTGTGCCACCATGCCGTCTTCTGTGACAAATCTCGGGGGGAAGCCATGATGGACTTTTCGACACTTTTGACCGAACATGGTCGCTTACACTTTAGTCTTGCCTTTAACATATTCTATGCACAGTTAATCCATTAAATAAAAAGCACATTGTTTAGGACATAATAAGAGTGATAAATCCAAGTGACAAGGATTTTGACAAATCATCTTTTGACAAATTATGATTTGGATGATATTACCAAAGAGTTTGGTGCTACGTTTGTTGATTACACATAAAGAGGTTGGAACGTAGTTAAGACGTATACAGTGGGACGACTGGGAGCATTTTGGCAGCAACAGATTTTAAATCTAAACCAGACCAACTGGGACCCGTTGGGTCCCTGTCACACGGGAGGTGTGGTCCCCAAACGCAACCCGTTCCCCCAACGCAATATTCCACCACTCACCCGTTTCCCCAATGCAACCCGATTCCCAATGCAATATTCCACCACTCACCCATAGCCCCCAACTGTGCAGGGGCGGCTCATTTTCCCTTATCCCCCAGCATCCCTCCCCCTTCTCTTCATCCTCTTTTTAAACTTTAAAAAATAATGCAGGCACTTGCTGCCATGACTTTAAAAAAAAAATCCAATTCCACTTCCCCCTGCCTCTCTCAGCACTCCCTCCCCCTCCTGTCCGTCCTCCCTCTGCCAGGACTCAGTGTTTTGTGATTACAACATTGTTGCAAATGAGATCCCATTGTGACATCATAGCTGTAACTGCCAGCAACTGCCACTGCAGTGTTCAAGTCATTATTTCTCAAATTGGATTTTGTAAACTGTAAAATGTGATAATTTGTACAATATAACATCAATCTAAACAAAACTTGTTGAAAACACACCACAGGACAATTGTGAGTAAGGTGATGCAAAAATTGTAACGCTATCGTGTAACGTTTTGGCATAATTTTGGGATCTCACTCACTCACTCACTCACAGACAGACAGACATCCAAACAAACAAGATGAGAGTTTTAGTAATATACTAGTCTAAGTGGGACCCGTTGGGTCCCAGTCACACGGGAGGCCTGGTCCCCCCCCAACGGAACTCATTCCCCAACGCAATATTCCTGCCACTCACCTGTTTCCCCAACGCAACCCGTTCCCCCAAAGCAATATTCCACCACTCAGGGGATGGGGGAGGGAGGGGTGTGGGAGGGGGATGTGGGGGAAGGGGGGTGTGGGCAGTGGGGGAGGGGGTGTGTGGGGAAAAGGGTGTGGGAAGGTGGGGTGGGGAGGGGGGGCTTGCACTCTGCTCACTCCGCACTTTCAGCTTCCGGCCTCATGCAGCAGATCCCAATCCCACTTCGGCTTCACTCAGAGGCTTGCGGTTCAACTCATCAGCTTGCGGCTGGTCGTAGTGGTCGCCGCAGAAGCAGCCCGCGAGCCGCTGACTCTGCGAGCCGCTGACTCCCTGCGAGCCGCTGACTCTCCGCCAGTCGCTGACTCCCTGCGAGCCGCTGATTCTCCGCCAGCCGCTGACTCCCTGCAAGCCGCTGACTCTCCGCCAGCCGCTGACTCCCTGCGAGCCGCTGACTCTCCGCAAGTTGCTCAACACACTGCGTCCCTTCAGCTTTTTATTCTCTTCGCCGCGTTATTGACAGCGGGTTCCAGAAGGGGCGGTTTTTACGATTTTTAAATCTTCATAACTTTTGCACTATTTCAACGATCGGAACTTAACTTATTTGACTTGCAGCACAGGAGAATGGTAAGTAAGATGGCGAAAAATCATAGAGCCGTGGGGGATCGTTTTTGCGCAAATTTAATTACAACGCAGACCGGAAGTGGTCAAGATGAGAGTTTTAGTAATAGTATAGATAGAAGATATATTTTATATATATACATTCATCCCAGGGGGGGTGGGGGTGATGAGAGTTCACTCCCCCCCCCCCCCCCCCCATTGGCCCTCCCATTACCTGCCTTGTGACCAATCACCAGGATCGTGGGCAACAACCTCCTTACGTTGCCAACGTCCCATTGTGATGTCATTGTGGCAGTCGGCAGCTTGAGAGCCCATTGTGATTGGTGCAGTGTGAGTGGAGTGTGACGTCATCACTGGAAGTTCCGGAAAAAGGGCTGTCTGTGAGAGGGCGGTTTTGGCTTTTTTTTAATCCTTGATCATGAATAACTTTTGAAATATAGCATGAAATCTGAAGTGAACCTGATTACGGCACGAAGGGGAATCAGGAACAGCCCCTTCAGATATTAGTACAGTGGCAGCAACCTCGTTACCATTGGCAACATCCCATTGTGATGTCATTTGTAAATGAGATCCATTGTGATTGGACGTCTGTGAGATGGCATTGTGACATCATCATTGGAAGGTGCTGCAAGAGTGCCACTGAAAAGCAGTTAATTTTTTTTTCAAATTTGGCTTTTTTTTAAACTTTAGTCATGAATAACTTTTGAAATATAGCATGAAATCTTAAGTGAAGAGTATGGTGTGGGACCAAAATGCAACCAGACTTGATGAGCAGCCTCAGATATTGGTAGAGAGGCAGCAACCTCGTTACCTTTGGCAACGTCCCATTGTGATGTAATTGTGGCAGTTGGCAGCCAGCTTGAGAGCCCATTGTGATTGGTGCAATGTGAGAGGCATTGTGACATCATCACTGAGAAGGCTGGAAGCTGTCTGTGAGAAGGCAGTTTAGGCTGATTTAAAAAATTCAACGATTAATAACTTCAGAAATATTGGTGGAAATGGGACGGGAAAATGTTTATCGCCACCATGGGGAAAATATGAGTAGGATGTGTGAAAATGGGAAGGCTGTGGCCTAGCATTTGGAAGAAGATAGGAATTAACCAGATTTTCTCTCTCTCTCCCCCTCTCTCCCTCTCCCTCCCTCTCGCTCTCCCTCTCACTCACTCTCTCACTCACTCTCTCACTCACTCACACATACACACGCACACACAAGATAATGACTTAGTTATATAGAGAAGAGATATATAGATGGTAAGGGACTGCAAAGAATCATAGAGCCATACAGCATGGAAACACGTCGATCAACATGCCCCATCTACATTAGTCTCATCTGTCTGCATTTGGCCCATATCCTTCTAAACCTATTGTATCCATGTACCTGTCACTGATCATCTTATAAAATAGCATGACAGGCCTGAGGAGCTGACTGAGCTACTCCTGCTGAAAAATAGTATACCCATGGGTGAACAAAGGGAGATTCTTGTAGCCATAGTTGTTTTGTGGGCCGTAAATCAAGTGCAGCCTGCAACTGTTCCACGTGCCAAATAATCAAGTGCATCTCAAATGAAATAAAGACAAAATATAGTTGAACATAAAAATACATGACATGTGATGTGTGACATTTCGGGTCGGGATCCTTCTTCGGACTCTGAAGTCAGAGAGTTCTTGAGTCTGATGAAGGGTCCCAACCCAAAACGTCACCTAACCATGTTCTCCAGGATTCAGTCTGACGTGTTGAGTTACCACAGCATTTTGTTTCTTTCCCTGGTAAACTGGCATCTGCAATTCCTTGTTTCTTCATCACGAATAAGAGAATAGTTTAAGATCAGATTAAGTTATACGTCAATAATTTCTAATAAGCTGCATGTACAACAATAAGCAATTTACAGTGAGTTGCATGCTTGTGGAGATGGACAAAGGGAAGTGGTTAAAGATATTGACAGGACAAGAGCGGTAGATTTGCTGCTTTAGAGCGCCAGATCGGGTTTGATCCCGACCACGGGTGCTGTCTGTACGGAGTTTGTACATTCTCCCCGTGACCTGCGTGGGTTTTCTACGGGTGCCCTGGTTTCCTCCCACACTCCAAAGACGTACAGGTTTGTAGGTTAATTGGCTTTGGTAAAATTGTAAATTGTCCCTAGTTTGTGTAGGATAGTATTACTGTGCGGGGGTGTCTGATCGGCGTGGACTTGGTGGGGGGAAAGGGCCCGTTTCCACGCTTTATCTCTAAATTTAAAAAAAACTAAAATAAATTAAATGGCTTTAGCATGCACCTTCCATTTTAAATCAGTATTTTGCCATGTTATTGTTTCCAAAGTTACAATGCAAACTTCATATTCTCACAGTGCTGGAGCTGGAAGAACAGGAACTTTCTGCGCCTTGAGTACTGTTTTGGAAAGAGTGAAGGCTGAAGGTATCCTGGATGTATTTCAGACAGTAAAGAGTCTACGGTTACAGAGACCACACATGGTGCAGACACTGGTAAGTGTTGTGAACTAAACAACAGTGGTGGTTTGATACACAAGGACAGAAATTGTGGCCAAATTAACTTTAATTGGGCTCAGGAACATTTGAAAATGGTGTAAAAGACTTACAACTTAATTTTCTTAATGATATGTGAACTTTGGTATTTATTAGCATTTCCCCCTTTTCCCGATAAACAAGATGCAGGCTTGACGTCTACGTTAAATGACGTGGCAAATATTTTTGTGAATTTTAATACCTTTATTATAGTGATCTAGTATTTTGACCTGCAAGTCAAGGCATATGGGTAAATTCCCATTATATGCTTGAATGTTGTGTTGCTCCTTTTGTTAACTCTTAGCTATTAAATTACAATAACTGAATATTAATATTACAGTATCTAAATTACAATAAATGACATTTTTTAATAGAGTTTGACTCCAAATCAAATGTATGATGTTGTTTGAGTGAGTGGAGCTGCCATTTTCTCTTCTGTGGCAAAGCCTAGCAAATAATGGTTGAGCTTTTCTTGGACTAAATTTCATCTTCTTTGATCGTCCCTGTGGGCTGATAATATCTTGAGTTGCATACTTGTGGACAAGTACCCAGGGCTGAGTGAGATCAGTCCCAAAATGTCCTGGGAAACAAAGGTTGCTTGGGACCTGATGAAGATTTTTGCATCTTCGTGAGCCAGAGGCAAAGTATCAGAAGACTGGATGAGGGCTAATGATGTTCCTTTATTTAAGAAGGGAACAGGATAAATACAATCGATTTGGTTTTATGATGGTGGTAGAGCAAATTCCAAGGGACAGAATTTATGTGCATTTGGAAAGTCAAGGACTGATGAGGGATAGTCAACATGGGGGAAATACCTGCCTCACTACCTTGTTTGTGGAGGTAACAAAGTGATTGATGAAGGCAGGGTGGTAGATGGGGCGAAACATTACCTATTTCCTTCACTCCATAGATGCTGCTGCACCCGCTGAGTTTCTCCAGCATTTTTGTGTACCTTCGATTTTCCAGCATCTGCAGTTCCTTCTTTAACCATTTGACACAGTAGCCTGCTTTAGAAGGTTAAGACACAAGGGATCCATGGAATGCTAGATAATTGGATCCAATATTGGCTTGGTGATTGGAGGCAGAGGGTGGAAGGATGTTTCTGATTGGAAGTCTGTGATTTGTGGAGTTCTGCAGGGATCAATGCTGAAACCATTGCTGTTTATGAAGTATATTAATGATTTGAAAATGAATGTGGGTGCTATGATAGTGAGTTTGTGGATAACATGAAAGTTGGTGGTGTGGCTAGTGAGGATAGTTGTTCAAGTCTACAGCAGGATATTGGTCACTTAGAAAGTTGGGTGGAGCGTTGGAAGATGGAATATAATCCTGACAAATCTAAGTATTTTCTCTGGTATGATAGAGGCAGAGGAGTGACCTGGTAAGAGTATATAAGATTATGAGAGACATAGATGCAGATTGCAAAAAATCTTGTGCCATGTTATTGGTATCAACAAGTTGGGATAGGTTTAATGTGAGAGGAAGGAGTTTTGAAAGGGATCTGAGGGATAAGTTTTGTTTACATAGATTGGTTGATATCTGAAAATTGCTGCCAGACAAAGTGTTGGAATCAGAGCCTTTAAGCGCCATTTACACAAACACCCTGAATAGGCAGGGCACAGAAGGATACAGTCCTGCAGGCAAATGGGATTCATATATACGAGCTAACATATGTGTGAATGTAGTGGGACAAAGGCCAGTTTCTGCTATACCACTCTGCATCTGATCAGTATTCAATGTGCTGTACTTATAGACATTTGCACACTTTTATATCAGGTAATGTCAAACGTATCAAGTAAATGTATAATTTCACCGCACTTTCGGGTGCATGTGACGAATAAAATTGACTTCGATTTTGAATACTACCAATCTTTCAGACTAAGTCAAGACATTTCTTTGGGACCAACCAACTTGTAGTTTTCCTCCGTTTCAAAAAATGTTCTTCAGAACAGTGTCTTTGTTGTGATTGAAAGATTATTAGACATCTGGTATACTGATGTTTATTGAACCAGCCATTTGGGGTTTTGCACAAAACAAGTCTGTGCTGTTCACGTTTGCAGACTTTGTTTCCCTGATTGTTCTACACCTCTATTGGAAAAGTGCTAATCTTCAACTTGTCACTTCACAACAGCAACACCTTTAGTGAAATGTGATCAAACTTATCTTCACTATCGTGTAATGTAATTAATAAATGTTGGAGGTTGTCATATCATCAATCATTATTTTAGTATTCTTTTACTTGAGATTTATAATTAGAAATATACTTTAAAAACTAGTTGAATGTTTTGGTTGATAATATATCTAAAATATTACAAATTTTGATCATTGTTATTTCCTTCTACAGGAACAGTATGAATTCTGCTACAAGGTTGTGCAAGAGTACATTGATGCATTTTCAGATTATGCTAACTTCAAGTGAAAAATGGACT
This sequence comes from Malacoraja senta, assembly GCA_038087875.1. Lineage (NCBI taxonomy): Eukaryota > Metazoa > Chordata > Chondrichthyes > Rajiformes > Rajidae > Malacoraja > Malacoraja senta. Next base: position 385,198,988 of record CM075977.1, on the reverse strand, counting down.
TCGTAATTTTTTGTAATATTCTATTTGTTAATATACCGAAACCAGTGTACATATCTTATTGGTTTTAGAGGTTGGTACAATAAGGCTTTCATATTAGCTTGAGATTTTTTTAATGTAGCAAACAGCATATTAGTCTCATTTAAGCAATTTTATTGAGTAACGTGGCCTGATGTTTGGATTAATGTTGATTAAATTTATTTAGTAGCTGCTTCAAAGGGTATTCATTGAATTCAAAGGTGGTGGACTGGATTTTTTTTTAAAGTCGCCATTACAAAATCTGTGGTGTTGATCAGTTGCTGCCCTTGAATCCAATTTGCTGTTGCCAGTGCTTTCTGTTATTTCAGCTATAAGTAACCAAGTTTGGAATAGCCTCCTGTCATTAACTGATCAGTGCCATTTAGATGTAATGCCATTCACGGAACATTCTCCATCTCAGGCATTTAACAACTTAGTAATTGTACACTTTATAACTGTACACTTTATATTTTCAATCTCATACCATTTTATTTATCTGATTTGAGGTAGAAACAGTACTTTATTGAGTTGTGTAGATAGCCAAGGCGTGTTCACAAACGCTTAATGCGCTACTATATAGTAGAAATGCTGACCTGTAAAGGGAATACAATAAGAAAATACTGCTTTTAAAAAAAGCTTTTTTTGGTGTGGAGCCTACACTGGCTGAACTGAAAAGTACTGGATATCCTACCTGTATTATTTTTCCACATATCCCAAAATCTGTGTAATGTCCAGGTTTAGTTATAAGTAACCATGGTCTTGTACAATGAACACATCTCTCAACTGTTTTTGCATTAAAAATACATGGGACTTGTTATAAAGTTCTGTACGAATTTTTAAAAAATGTATGGGCTTTGAGAAATAAATTTGGAAATAAATTCTTGATAGGACAATATAAAATAATATTCTTTAGCCAAAGCCACTGTGTACTGTACATATGAGCTGTAACTTGAAGCGTATTGGATTATTTGTTACATACGTTTTTTAAATCTACTTGTTTGAGCTTCTGTCTTAAGAAGTGGAAAAGTAACTGAAATACTCTGTTGGATGTTTCAAACATGTGAAAGATTTGTCTGGGATTTACCATCATTATTGAGTCACTGCTGCCCCATTTCCTAATTTTATTTTCCCAGTTAACATTCACCTCTGTGCAAAAAGGTGATCTGAATTATAGTAAGTTGCACAAGAGGGCGGTGGGATAGAGAGGAAGAAGAGTTCAGTGATTCACATTATCATTTGTGTCTAATCTGGACCAAAAATAATCAGATTATGGTTTAAAAAAAATCTCAATTTAGTTTTAAAATTAATAATTGTTTTAAAAAGAATAGTTGATAAATGTCTTTAGTTAGTTATTCGCTCCTAACAATTATATTTTTTCTTAAACTGTACAAATAACTGCAATTTCTTAACCTGTATTTATTTTTTTATGATGAGGAGAAAATTTGGTGGAATTTTTTTTTTAATTTTATCTTTTAGTAGCTTAGGAGCACTTGTTAGATAATCCAAGATTGGGTCATTGATTGGATAAAAATAACTTGCAATATGACCTGTATACCATACAGTGCACAGTCCCATTAAGTTATTGAGATTTTGGTCATATCACATTTGGGAAACATGACACGGCTGTTTATCAAGTTCTCTAATAGTGCATTCAGTAGATAGACTATGACAATTTACTATATGTTAAATGGATTTAATGTCAGCTGCCTATTGTCAGTAATTCTGATATCACTGATTGCACTACTGTAAATAGGTATTGTCTGAATCCCTGACTCTTGAAACTTCGGTATTTTGGGACAATGGCAAAGCTAAAGCTATAATCAGAATAAATGTGCTCATTACCAAAAAAGTTCATTTGTTTCTCTTTGTTATGAATAAATTAATAGACACATTTTAATTACAAGTTTGAAGATTTTTTGACATTTCACTGCATAGGGCTGCAACTTGAGTAACCTGTTGTCGCAGTTCATATCTTGATAAGTACTTGAGTAGCTAAATATGAAGCATTTATTTCACATTGCCAACAATGACTATGTAAACAAAGTATCAAAACATAAATTGAAAGTGATTATTGCCGACCTGTCATACCATCAGGTTTATTTTATAAACTGACCAATGTTTCACAGAAAGCGTTCTGTGAACATCCAGGACAGATGCCGAATGAATGAATTAATGAATTAATACGTTTATTAGCCAAGTATTCACAAAGAAGGAATTTGCCTTGGTACTACGCCCACAAGTCACAACATGACATACAGTGACAGTTAGGAATGACACATAAAACATTAAACATTAATAATAATACATTATCGATTAAACATATGAATCAAATAAAATACCTGAGCAAAAGGGCACTACAGATTTTTGGTTATTGAGTAGAGCTACTACTCGTGGAACAAAGCTGTTTTTATGTCTGGCTGTGGTGGCTTTGACAGTCCGGAGTCACCTTCCAGAGGGAAGTGATTCAAAGAGTTTGTGGCCAGGGTGAGGGAGATCAGATATGATCTTACCCGCTCGCTTCCTGGCCCTTGCAGTGTACAGTTTGTCAATGGAGGGAAGGTTGCAGCCAATAACTTTCTCAGCTGATCGGACGATTCGCTGATGCCTCGGATATCGTGCTTGATGGCTGAACCAAACCAGACCATGATGGAGAAGGTGAGGACAGACTCTACGATGGCCGTATAGAATTGGACCATCATTGCCTGTGGCAGATTGTGCTTCCTCAGCTGCCGCAGGAAGTACATCCTCTGTTCTGCCTTTTTGACTGGAGTTGATGGTAGCCCCCCATTTAAAGTCCTTGGAGATTATGGTTCTCAGGAACTTAAAAGACTACACAGATGTGACTGTGGTGTTGTTGATGGTGAGTGGAGTAGGGTGAGGGGAGAGGGAGCTCTCCTAAAGTCTACAATCAATTCCACTGTCTTAAGAGCATTGAGCTCCAGGTTGTTGCGATGGCACCAGGACACCAGCCGTGTCACTTCCTGTCTACAGGCAGATTCCTCCCCATCCTGGATCAGTCCAATCAGGGTTGTGTTGTCCGCAAACTGGAGAAGCTTGACAGAGGTGGCTGTGGAGGTGCAGTCATTGGTGTAGAGGAGAGGGGAAAGTACGCAGCTCCTATGCTGAAGGTCTGCTGATCCGAGGTGTGCTTTCCCAGCCTCACATGCTGCTTCTTGTCTGTCAGGAAGCTGGTGATCCACCGACAGAGGGGTTCAGGCACAGTCAACTTGGAAAGTTTGGAGTGTAGTAGCTCTGGCACAATGGTGTTGAATGCAGAGCTAAAATCAACAAACAAAATCCTCGCATAGGTCCCCTGGCGGTCTAGGTGCTGGAGGATGAAGTGCAGGCCCAGGTTGACTGCATCATCCACAGATCTATTGGCCCGATATGCAAACTGCAGAGGGTCCAGCAGGGGGTTTGTGATATTTTTCAGCTTGGCCAGCACAAGCCTTTCAAGGATCTTCATGATTACAGAGGTCAGTGCGACAGGTCTGTAGTCATTAAGACTAGTAATCCTTGCCTTTTTGGGTACAGGGACAATAGTGGAGACTTTGAAGCAGGCAGAGACTACAGGTTTGCAGGTACCAGTTGTTCGGCACAGCTTGAGAGTAGAGGGGGAAACATTGTGTGGTCCTGGAAATTTCTGGCTTTTCTGTCTTCTGAACAGCCTCTCCACCTCTATTTTTATTGTTGATGATGGAGAAGTGATGTTGTGCAGCACAGAGGGGGTGGGTAGTATACGAGGCCGCAGTCTTTTGCAGTCAGGCTGTAATTGGGGGTTAGGTGGTGATTGGAGAGGGGTGGGTGGGGACGGGTTCAGTCTTTTCAGACTGTAGTCTTGTTTTAAGTAGGTGTGAAGTGGTGTTGGGGAGGAGTGGGTGTAAAAGGGTCCATTCTTTGCAGACTGGAGTCTGGCTGTGTTGTTGGGGATGGGGTACCAGGGTTACGTTTCTGCTTATCAAACCTGCAGTAGAACTCATTCAGGTCGTTGGTCAGCTGATTGTCCAAAGAGCGGGGGGATTTCCTCTGGTAGCTGATGATTTCTTGCAAGCCCTTCCAAACTGAAGAAGAGTCACTCGCTGAGAACCTGCTCCTCAACTTCTCAGAGTACCTTTCCTTGGCAGCTCTGATTCCTCTTCTCAGCTTGTACTTGGCCTGCCTGTTGAGGTCTGGATCCCCGCTCCTGTAGGCTTCCTCTTTAGACTGTCGGAGCTGTCTGAGTTCTGCAGTAAACCAGGGCTTGTCGTTGTTGAACCAGGTCCAGGTCCTAGTTGGAATGCAACTGTCCTCACAAAAGCTAATATATGATGAAACAGTGTCTGCATACTCATCGAGGCGTGTGGTTTCTTCCCTGAACACATTCCAATCCGTTCAGTCAAAGCAGGATTGTAGGTTCTCAATGCCCTCGCTTGTCCACCTTTTCGTTGTTCTGACCACAGGCTTAGCAGATTTTAGTTTCTGCCTGCAGGTTGGAATAAGGTGAACTAGACAATGATCAGAGAGACCCAGACCCGCCCGGGGAACTGCGATATGCATTCTTGATTGATGTGTTACAGTGGTCAAGTGTTCTCTCCCCCCTGGTTGGACAGGTAACCTGAAGTCTGTACTTTGGAAAGTCACGGCTGAGCTTTGTTTGCCCGGAGCTTTGTTAAAGTCCCCCAGAACAATGACCATGGAGTCCGGGAAGTAACTCTCTACCCTCATTACCTGGTCAGCGAGTTGCGTTTGCGCCTCACATACGCCGGCATGGGGGGGGGGGATGTAAACTCCAGCGAGAATAAAGAAGTTAAATTCCTTCTGAGTGTAGAAGGATTTGTAATTTATAAAGAAGGATTCTAGGTTGGGAGAGCAGAAGTTTGACATTACTGTGATGGTATAGAAGCATATTCCACCGCCTCTTGATTTTCCCCGCTGCCTCCATTTCGCGGTACGCTCTGTGAAGTTGGAAGCCAGCCAGTTGCAGCGTGCTGTCCGTGATCGACTCACACGGCCAGATCTCGGTGAAGCACAGGGCAGCGGCTCGAGAGAAGCCCTTGTTTGCCCGGAGCAGAAGTTGCAGTTCGTCCACTTTGTTATTGAGAGAACGTTTGTTTGCCAGAAATATGCTCGGGAGTGGTGTGCGTGATCCTCGTCGCCGGAGTCCGGTGAGTGTTCCAGAGCGCTTCCCACGGGTCCACCTCCGTCTCAAAGACCTTGAACGCAGCCACAGCCCACCGACGAGTATGTCCAAATAATCCAGCGAGTGAGAGAAATCTGGAACGATGTTTGGAGGTACTGTATGTCCGATGTTCTTGAGTACCTCTCTCGTGAAAATAATCTTTGTAGGGTTTTCACAGACAACAGAAACAAACAAACGCATACAAAACATCAAGGGGCAGTACACCGTGGCAGTCATCGTCAGTGCCAGCAGCAGCAAGCAACTCTGTTTCAAGTTCAGAAATCTATATTACTAAAACTCTTCTCTTGTTTGTGTGTATGTGTGTCATCTGGGCACAATTTGGTTAATTCCTATTTTCTTCCAAACGCTAGGCTACAGCCTTCCCATTTTCACACATCCTACTCATATTTTTCCCCTGGAGGCGATAAACATCTTCCCGTTGCATTTCCACCTATTTCTGAACTTTTTGAGCCTTGAGGTTTTAAAAACAGCCCAAACTCAACCATTTTGAGAAAAAAAAAATCCGAAATGCACTCGCAAGGCAGGACGGGACACTCCAGGAGGGAGGGGCACTGTAGCGCTCGCGTTCCGATGCCTGACGCCCAAGTAACGTCACAATGCACGCGCAAGGCCGAACGGGACACTACGGGAGGGAGGGGCACACCAGCGCTCTCGGTGAACAATGAGTGGCGGGGACTGCCGGCCGCCCGGTGCCTGGTGGGGAGGCTGCTGCCGCGGGCAAAGCCCGGCGATGGCCTGAGCTGGAGCAGAGCCTGGAGCTTGAGTGAGGGCCGAGCCCGGAGCTGGAATGAGGGCCGAGCCCAGGGCTTGGGATGGGGCCATGACCGGGGCCGAAAAAGAAGCCACTGCTGGAACCCAAATAGAGAATGCTATTAGACAGTGTGAACCCAAATAGAGAATGCTATTAGACAGTGCAGGAGGCAGAGAAGGAAAGCACTCCGACCCAACATGTAGGGGGGGAAGAAGAAAACAATAATAAACAGAGAATAAGAGGTGGTGGGGTTCTTAAATGGGTGAGCAGAGAAACAGACGGGTGTAAAATGCGGGCGGAAGCAATAGGTAGCAAGGTGAAAAGTAAAAGTGGCAGGCAGACAAATCCAGGGCAAAAATCAAAAAGAGACACTTTTCAACATAATTGTATAAGGGGTAAGAGCGTTGTAAAAACAAGCCTGAAGGCTTTGTGTCTCAATGCAAGGAGCATTCGTAATAAGGTGGATGAGTTGAACGTGCAGATAGCAATTAATGATTATGATATAGTTGAGATCACGGAGACATGGGTCCAGGGTGACCAAGGCTGGGAGCAGAACATCCAGGGATATTCAATATTCAGGAGGGATAGAGAGAAAGGAAAAGGAGGTGGGGTAGCGTTGCTGGTTAGAGAGGAGATTAACGCAGTGGAAAGGAAGGACATTAGCTTGGAGGATGTGGAATCGGTATGGGTAGAGCTGCGAAACACTAAGGGGCAGAAAACGCTGGTGGGTGTTGTGTACAGGCCACCTAGCAGTAGTAGTGAAGTTGGGGATGGCATCAAACAGGAAATTAGAAATGCGTGCGACAAAGGCAAAACAGTTATAATGGGTGACTTCAATCTACATATAGATTGGGTGAATCAAATTGGCAGGGATGCTGAGGAAGAGGATTTCTTGGAATGTATGCGGGATAGTTATCTAAACCAACATGTAGAGGAACCAACGAGAGAGCAGGCTATTCTAGACTGGGTATTGAGTAATGAAGGGTTAGTTAGCAGTCTTGTTGTGCGTGCCCCCTTGGGCAAGAGTGACCATAATATGGTTGAGTTCTTCATTAGGATGGAGAGTGACATTGTTAATTCAGAAACAACGGTTCTGAACTTAAAGAAAGGTAACTTTGACGGTATGAGACGTGAATTGGCCAAGATTGACTGGCAATTAGTTCTAAAAGGGTTGACGGTGGATATGCAATGGAAGGCATTTAAAGACTGCATGGATGAACTACAAAAATTGTTCATCCCAGTTTGGCAAAAGAATAAATCAGGGAAGGTAGTGCATCCGTGGATAACAAGGGAAATCAGGGATAGTATCAAAGCAAAAGATGATGCGTACAAATTAGCCAGAAAAAGCAGCATACCAGAGGACTGGGAGAAATTCAGAGACCAGCAGAGGAGGACAAAGGGCTTAATTAGGAAAGGGAAAATAGATTATGAAAGGAAACTGGCAGGGAACATAAAAACTGACTGCAAAAGTTTTTATAGATATGTGAAGAGAAAGAGATTAGTTAAAACAAATGTAGGTCCCTTGCAGTCAGAAACAGGTGAATTGATCATGGGGAACAAGGATATGGCAGACCAATTGAATAACTACTTTGGTTCCGTCTTCACTAAGGAAGACATAAATAATCTGCCGGAAATAGCAGGGGGCCGCGGGTCAAAGGAGATGGAGGAACTGAGTGAAATCCAGGTTAGTCGGGAAGTGGTGCTGGGTAAATTGAATGGATTAAAGGCCGATAAATCACCAGGGCCAGATAGGCTGCATCCCAGAGTACTTAAGGAAGTAGCTCCAGAAATAGTGGATGCATTAGTGATAATTTTTCAAAACTCTTTAGATTCTGGAGTAGTTCCTGAGGATTGGATGGTAGCAAACGTAACCCCACTTTTTAAGAAGGGAGGGAGAGAGAAAACGGGGAATTACAGACCAGTTAGTCTAACATCGGTAGTGGGGAAACTGCTAGAGTCCGTTATTAAAGATGGGATAGCAGCACATTTGGAAAGTGGTGAAATCATTGGACAAACTCAGCATGGATTTACGATAGGTAAATCGTGTCTGACGAATCTTATAGAATGTTTCGAGGATGTAACTAGTAGAGTGGATAGGGGAGAACCAGTGGATGTGTTGTATCTGGACTTTCAGAAGGCTTTCGACAAGGTACCACATAAGAGATTAGGATACAAACTTAAATCACACGGTATTGGGGGTTCAGTATTGATGTGGATAGAGAACTGGCTGGCAAACAGGAAGCAAAGAGTAGGAGTAAACGGGTCCTTTTCACAATGGCAGGCAGTGACTAGTGGGGTACCGCAAGGCTCAGTGCTGGGACCCCAGCTATTTACAATTTATATTAATGATCTGGACGAGGGAATTGAAAGCAACATCTCCAAGTTTGCGGATGACACTAAGCTGGGGGGCAGTGTTAGCTGTGAGGAGGATGCTAGGAGACTGCAAGGTGACTTGGATAGGCTGGGTGAGTGGGCAAATGTTTGGCAGATGCAGTATAATGTGGATAAATGTGAGGTTATCCACTTTGGTGGCAAAAACGGGAAGGCAGACTATTATCTAAATGGTGGCCGATTAGGAAATGGGGAGATGCAGCGAGACCTGGGTGTCATGGTACACCAGTCATTGAAAGTAGGCATGCAGGTGCAGCAGGCAGTGAAGAAAGCTAATGGTATGTTGGCCTTCATAGCAAGAGGATTTGAGTATAGGAGCAGGGAGGTTCTACTGCAGTTGTACAGGGTCTTGGTGAGACCACACCTGGAGTATTGCGTACAGTTTTGGTCTCCAAATCTGAGGATGACATTATAGCCATAGAGGGAGTGCAGAGAAGGTTCACCAGACTGATTCCTGGGATGTCAGGACTTTCATATGAAGAAAGACTGGATAGACTTGGCTTATACTCCCTAGAATTTAGGAGATTGAGAGGGGATCTTATAGAAACGTACAAAATTCTTATGGGGTTGGACAGGCTAGATGCAGGAAGATTGTTCCCGATGTTGGGGAAGTCCAGGACAAGAGGTCACAGCTTAAGGATAAGGGGGAAATCCTTTAAGACCGAGATGAGGAAAAAATTTTCACACAGAGAGTGGTGAATCTCTGGAACTCTGCCACAGAGGGTAGTTGAGGCCAGTTCATTGGCTATATTTAAGAGGGAGTTAGATGTGGCCCTTGTGGCTAAGGGGATCAGGGGGTATGGAGAGAAGGCAGGTACGGGATACTATAACCATATAACCATATAACCATAACAGCACGGAAACAGGCCATCTCGGCCCTTCAAGTCCGTGCCGAACAAATTAAAAATAAATACTTCCCCCTAGTCCCATCTACCTACGGGATACTGAGTTGGGTGATCAGCCATGATCATATTGAATGGCGGTGCAGGCTCGAAGGGCCAATTGGCCTACTCCTGCACCTATTTTCTATGTATCTATGTATCTATGTAACCAAGGACGAGCCTGGGTCCGTGGTCAGGGACGAGCCCGGAGATGAAGTAGCCTGGATTATAGGCCATCGGCAGCCGAGCTGACGGCTGGAGTCTACAACCAGGCCGAGTTCCAGGCCCTGGCGCTGTTCTATGACCTGGGTAGGTCTTGGGGCAGGGAATGGGAGTGAGGGGAGGAGGATGAGGGAAATGAGGAGGAGGAGGGAGATGGGGTGGGGAGTTGTGGTGGTAGAGGGAGATGGGTGGGGTGTGGAGGGAGATGCCCCGTCCCAAATTACCCTCCCTCTGTACCCCCTCCCTCTCTCTCTACCCCCCTCCGTCTCCACCCGCTCCCTCTCTACCCCCCTCTCTACCCTCCCTCCCCCCCACAATCAACAGTTTGGAACATCATTAAGAAGAAAGAACACTGGTGAGTTTAACTAATCGCAAAGGGACTGGCAGGCCAAGGAAGACCTCCTCAGCTGATGACAGAAGAATCCTCTCTAATAAAGAAAAATCCCCAAACACCTGTCCGACAGATCAGATACACTCTTCAGGAGTCAGGTGTGGATTTGTCAATGACCACTGTCCGCAGAAGACTTCATTAACAGAAATATAGAGACTACACTGCAAGATGCAAACCACTGGTTCGCAGCAAAAATAGGGTGACCAGGTTACAGTTAGCCAAGAAGTACTTAAAGGAGTAAACACAGTTCTGGAAAAAGGTCCTGTGGACAGATGAGAAGAAGATTAACATATCAGAGTGATGGCAAGAACAAAGTATGGAGGAGAGAAGGGAACTGCCCAAGTACCAAAGCATACCACCTCATCTCGGAAACACAGTGTTGGGGGAGTTATGGCCTGGGCATGTATGGCTGCTGAAGGTTCACTTATTGTCATTGATGATACAACTGCTGATGGTAGTAGCATAATGAATTCTGAAGTGTATAGACACATCCTATCTGCTCAAGTTCAAACAAATGCCTCAAAACTCATTGGCCGGCGGTTCATTCTACAGCAAGACAATGATCCAAAACATATTGCTAAAGCACCAAAGGAGTTTTCAAAGCTAAAACATTGTCATTCTTGAGTGGCCGTCAATCACCTGATCTGGACCGAATTGAGCATGCTGAAGAGAAAAATGAAGGGGACTAGCCCCCAAAACAAGCATAAGCTGAAGATGGCTGCAATACAGGCCTGGTAGAGCATCACCAGAGAGGACACCCGGCAACTGGTGATGTCCATGATTCGCAGACTTTAAGCAGTCATTACCTGCAAAGGATATGCAACAAAATACTAAACATGACTACTTTCATTTCTATTGCTGTGTCCCAAACATTATGGTGCCCTGAAAATGGGGGGTGGGGGGGGGGGGGGGTATGTATAAACACTGCTGTAATTTCTACATGGTGAAACCAAAATGTTAAAAAAATGGCCTTTATTATAATCTGACAAAGTGCACTTTAACTGCATGTGATTTTTTTCTATTACAAATATCACATTGTGGAATACAGAGGCAAATAAATAAATGAATGGTCTTTGTCCCAAACATCATGGAGGGCACTGACTATCTTCCTCTTGCATTTATTTCACAGTGCAACACCTCACGCATGCTTGGATTACACTCCATCTGCCATTTCTCCGCCCATTTCTATATTTGATCTATATCGCACTTTACACTTTGACAGCCTTTCTCATTGCCTGCACTCCATCAATCAAAGGTGTCGTCTGCAAACTTACAAAGTAATCCATCTACATTTACATCGAACTTACACACCAGCAGCCAGAACACTGCCCTTCCACCAAAACACTCTTCTATGACTATAGGCCCCGACCTTGGGTGATCACAGAGGAAGAGGACTGAACTTTCTGATGCCTTTCCCCACTGGAAAATGTTGATTCTGTTGTGGGGGGACGTTCATGTTGAATTCTATAATGTGTTGTCATTTTTATTTATTGTTTATTTTTCTATGGATGTACGGAAACGTAATTATTTCTTCTATGTAAAGCACTTTGGTTTCAACGCGAGTTGATTTAAACGTGCTATATAAATACAATTTACTTCCTTACTTACTTACTATGACAACTCTAAAGGCAACTCTAAATCTATACAACCAAGTCACTATGAATCCTGTGCATCTTAATTCTTTTTCACACAGAGAGTTGTGAGTTTGTGGAATTCACTGCCTCAGAGGGCGGTGGAGGCCGGTTCTCTGGATACTTTCAAGAGAGAGCTAGATAGGGCTCTTAAAGATAGCGGAATCAGGGGATATGGGGAGAAGGTAGGAACGGGGTACTGATTGGGGATGATCAGCCATGATCACATTGAATGGTGGTGCTGGCTCGAAGGGCCAAATGGCCTACTCCTGCACCTATTGCCTATTGACTATTAATCTTCTGGATCACCCTACCATGGGGGATTTTATCAAATTCCTTACAAAAATTCCTAACCCTCATCGATCAACTTTGTCATCTCATCAAAAACTCAATCAAGTTAGTAAGACACGACCTGCTGCATACAAAGCCATCCTGACTGTAACTAATTTGGCCTTTCCATTCAAACTGGGAATAAATCCAATCCCAAAGAATCCTCCCCAAGAGCTTCCCTACCATTGGCCTGAGGCTCACCGACCTATCATTCCCTGGATTATATCAACCACCCTTCTTAAACAGAGGAACAACATTGATTACTCTGCAACCTTGCCTGTGACTAGAGAAGTTGTAAAGATCTGTGTTAAATCCTCTCTTACTTCCCAAGCTAACCTGGGATAGATCCCAAAAGACCGGGAAACGGAGAGGAGTTGGAGGGAGTTGACAGCTGACGCTGGCCAAGGGGCCGGTAACCGTGGGTCTTACCTTCTGCACTGTTAGGGACTGCTGTGGGAGGACCCTGAGGTCCTTTGTAGCACGAAGGTTAAAATTGGCTCAGCAGGAGAAGGATAATGGTTTCGGGATGACTAGATGGGGGCACCAACTGGCAATAAAACATGACAACTATTACATATATGTGTAAAAAAAACTTCAGATGCTGGTTTAAATTGAAGGTAGACACAAAATGCTCGAGTAACTCAGCGGGACAGGCAGCATCTCTGGAGAGAAGGAATGGGTGAAATTTCAGGTCAAGACCTTCTTCAGACTGATATCAGGGGAGTTGGTGGGACAGATAGAATGTAGTCAGAGACAGTAAGACTGATGGGAGAACTGGGAAGGGGAATGGGATGGAGAGAGAGGGCAAGCAAGGGCTATTTGAAGTTAGAGAATTCAATGTTCATACTGCTGGGGTGTAAGCTACCCAAACGAAATATGAGGTGCTGTTCCTCCAATTTGCACTGGGCCTCACTCTGACAATGGAGGAGGCCCAGGACTGGAAGGTCAGATTGGGAATGGGAGGGGGAGTTAAAATGCTGAGCAAACGGGAAATAGAAACATAGAAAATAGGTGCAGGAGTAGGCCATTCGGCCCATTCGGCCATTCAATTTGATCATGCTGATCATCCAAATCAGTCCTTGTTCTGGCTTTTCTCCCATATCCCTTGATTCCCTTAGCCCTGTGAGCTAAATCTAGGTAATTCTCTCTTGAGAACATCCAGTGAATTGGCCTCCACTGCCTTCTGTGGCAGAGAATTCCACAGATTCATAAATTGTTGGGTGAAAATGTTTTTCCTCATCTAAATGGCCTACCCCTTATTCTTAAACTGAGACCCCTAGTGAATATATGAATAAGTTTATTGGACAAGTATTCACATACAAGGGACTTACCTTGATGCTCCGCCCCCAAGTGACAACGACATACAGTGACAGTTAGGAATGACACATAAAACACTAAACATTAATAATAAAACATTATTGATTAAACATGTCAATTAAATAAAATACCAGAGCAAAAGGAGGCTAGATATATTTGGTTATTGAGTAGAGCTACTATTCGTGGGAAAAAAAGCTGTTTGTATGTCTGGCTGTGGCAGCATTGACAGTCCGGAGTCGCCTTCTGGACTCCCCCAACATTGGGAAAAATTTTCCTGCATCTACCGTGTCCAATTTTATGTTCCTATAAGATCCCCTCTCTAAATTCCCTTCTAAATTCCAGCGAATATAAGCCAAGTCGACCCATTCTTTGATCATATGTCAGTCCCGCCATCCCGGGAATTAATTATGCTGCCCTCAATAGCAGTAATGTCCTTCCTCAAATTAGGAGACCAAAATTGCACACAATACTCCAGGTGCAGTCTCATCAGGGCCCCGCAGTGGAACCTGCTTGCTCCTAAAATCAAATCCTCTTGCAATGAAGGCCAACATGCCATTATCTTTCTTCACTGCCTGTTGTACCTGCATGCTTACTTTCAGTGACAGATGTACAAGCACACCCAGATCTTTCTCCTAATCTGACACCATTCAGATGATAATATGCCTTCCTGTTCTTGCATCCAAAGTGGATAATCTCACAGTTATCTACATTACTGCATCTGCCATGATTCTGCCCACTTACCCAACCTATCCAAGTCGCCCTGCAGCCACACAGCATCCTCCTCGCTGCTCACACGGCCCCCCAGCTTTGTGTCATCCGCAAACTTAGAGATGTTACATTTAATTCCCTTGTCTAAATTGTTAATATATATTATAAACAACTGGGGTCCCAGTATCAAGCCTTGCGAAATCCCAAGATCAGGTAGGTTAAGGACTGAGCGGAGCCGTTCAGCAACACGACTTGCGCTTGGTCTCGCCAATGTACAGAAATTGACACCTGGAACAGGAAATACAGTAGATGAGGTTGGAAGAGGTGCAAGTGAATCTCTGCCTCACCTGAAAAGACTGTCGGGGTCCTTGGATGGAGTCCCAACATATATGATTATTAAGGGTTTGACACACTAGAGGCAGGAAATATGTCCCCGATGTTGGGGGAGTCCAGAACCAGGGGCCACAGTTTAAGAATAAGGGGTAAGCCATTTAGAACAGAGATGAGGAAATATTTTTTCACACAGAGAGTTGGGAGTCTGTGGAATTCTCTGCCTCAGAGGGCGGTGGAGGCCGGTTCTCTGGATGCTTTCAAGAGAGAGTTAGATAGAGCTCTTAAAGATAGGGGAATCAAGGGATATGGGGAGAAGGCAGGAACGGGGTACTGATTGTGGATGCTCAGGCATTGAATGGCGGTGCTGGCTCGAAGGACCGAATGGCCTACTCCTGCACCTATTGTCTATTGATTCAAGGGGGGAGGTAAAGGGACAGGTGTTGCATCTCCTGCGGTTGCAGGAGAAAGTACCTGGGGAGGGGGTTGTTTGGGTTTGAAGGGATGGTTTGACTAGAAAGTGGTGGAGGGAACGGTCCCTGCGGAAAGCAGAAAGGGGTGGAGATGGGAAGATGTGGCCAGTAGTGGGATCCCGTTGTAGGTGGCGAAAACGTTGGCGGATTATATGCTGTATGCGACGGGCGATGGGATGGAAGGTGAGGACAAGGGGGACTCTGTCCTTGTTACGAATGGAGGGAGGGGGAGTTAGAGCGGAGCTGCGGGATATCGAGGAGACCCTAGTGAGAGCCTCATCTATCATGGAAGAGGGCAAAATGCTGGAGTAACTCAGCGGGACAGGCAGCATCTCTGTAGAGAAGGAACGGGTGATGTTTTGTTGTCTCGATCCGAAACATCACCCATTCCTTCTCTCCAGAGTTGCTGCCTGTCCCGCCGAGTTACTCGAGCATTTGGTGCCTACCTTTGATTTAAACCAGCATCTGCAGTTCTTTCCCACAAATGGAAGAGGGGAATCCCCGTTTCCTAAAGAATGAGGACATCTCCGATGACCTGGTATGGAAAACCTCATCCTGGGCGCAGATGCGGCGTAGACAGAGGAATTGGGAGTAGGGGATGGAGTCTTTACAGGAAACAGGGTGGGAAGAAGTGTAGTCTAGATAGCTATGGGAGTCAGTGGGTTTGTAATGTAACTATTACATATAGACTCAGTGGGCTGTTTCTATATATTGTGTACTTATGTATGCAAACTTGTTAGGTGTTAGAGCCGAATTTGGCCGTACAGTCATGTGTATATAGGGAGTATAGTAGGTGACTGAGATTGAGGCTCTATAAGGTGCTGCTAAGGCCACATTTGGAATATTGTGAGCAATTTGGGGCACCATATCTGAGGAAGGATGTGCTGGCTCTGGACAGGATCCAGAGGAGGTTTACAGCAAATGATCCCAGGAATGAGTAGGTTAAACTATGATGAGTGTTTGACTCACTGGAGTTTAGAAGAATGAGGGGTGTACCACATTGAAACATACTGAATAGTGAAAGGCTTGGATAGAGTGGACATGGAGAGGATGTTTCCACTAGTGGGAGAGTCTGGGACTAGAGGTCATAACCTTAGAATTAATGGATGTTCTTTTAGGAAGGAGATGAGGGGATATTTATTTAGTCAGAGGGTGGCGAATCTGTGGAATTCTTTGCCATAGAAGGCTGTGGAGGACGTCAGTAGATATTTTTAAGGCAGACATGTATAGATTCTTGATTAGTACGGGTGTCAGAGATTATGGGGAGAAGCCAGGAGAATGGGGTTAGGAGGGAGAGATAGATCAGCCATGATTGAATGGTGGAGTAGACTTGATGGGCCAAATGGCCTAATTGTACTCTTATCCCTTATGACCTTATGACCCTTTCAGGACATCGGGTGTTGAGAATTACTGTGGAGGAGGTGTGGTCACCTATCCTCACTGATTGTGGTCTGTGCGTCAGAAAGTTGAGGATCCAGTGGCAGTTTTCAGACGGGTGCATGAAAGAATATGTTTTAAGGTTGTTTGTGTTTTATAATCTTTAATAATAAATGTTATCCACATTAAGGGTTTTTTAAGTTGTGGCGGAACTCAATGAAGAGATAATGTTGCAACTTACGTTGTCTCTTCACTGTAGCAGAGCTCACTAGTTGCAGCTCCCCCTTCCCCCGCCACCTAGTTTCCTTCCCAGGCCATGGGGGGAATAAGCTCGCAGATAAACTAGAGTATCAACATTTTGGTGAGCAGGTTAAATTGCTTAGACCACTATTTTTAAACGTCACCCATTCCTTCACTTGACAGATGCTGCCTCGCCCGCTGAGTTACTCCAGCATTTTGTGTCTACCTATATGGGTACTTAATGTCAGGTTACTGCGGTTGACATTACCATTTACTTTGCTAACTTATTCACATTACCTAATCAAAGAGGGAGTATCTTGTAGCAAAAATCAAGTCTTTTCTACCCAGCTCCCTTACTCCACCATGCACACCCCCTTCCCCCACCATCCAGTTTCCTTCCCCTCCTCCCCCCCTTCATCTACTCATTATCCCTACTCTGGGTCGCCCATTTTTCTACCATCCCCCGCTACACCATAACCATCCCGTTCCTTACAACCTAGCAGAATGAATATTGATTTCTCTAACTTCAAGTCATCCTTGCTTTCCCTCTCTCTCTCTCTCCGTCCCTACCCCTCCCTAGTTCTCCGACTAGTTTCACTTTCCTCCTGATTAATTTTACTGTTTGTAACTCTCCTTGTCACCTTCCCCTCAGCTAACAATGAACCATTCTACATATTCCTTATCATCTGTGTCATTTTCTCTGGCCCGCTGAATTACTCCAGCATTTTGTGTCTATCTTCGGTGTATTACCCGCATCTGCAGTTCCTTCCTACACCCCATTACCTTCTGCCCACATCTCTCTGGTTCTATATTTCAATCCTGACCTATTTTTTAAATCAGATTGCACTATGTGATCTCCTTTGTCCTCTATTGATCATCTCCAGTTTTAGTGACTATCTCCCCCCCCACCCCCCCCCACCCCCGTCCCCGTCCCCCCGTCCCTCCCACCTGATTCACCTGCCACCCAACCCCTCCTTATCTGGATCCAACTATTGCTTGGCAGCTTTTGGCCCAACCCTCCCTTTCACCTCTTCCCAGCAGCTAGTGGAATAGGGTGGTGGGAGAACCTATATGTTTGACACTCAGGTGGTAGGGCACTGGAAGTGTTCTGGGGGGTTTATAGTCAGAATCATACAGCATGGAAACAGACGAATCAAGTACACACTGAACATCAACTGTGTATTCATACTAATTCTAGATTATTATCAATTTGTATTCGCCCCTCATTCTCAACAAGTCCAGACTCCTCCACCTCCCAACACTCTGGCTCTGGGGTGTGGTGGGGGGCGGGGGGGGGGGGGAGTGGGAGGACTAGCAGAGGGATTGGGGATTGGGCGTTAATGAGAAGAAAACAGCAGCGTTTTAATAATGCCAGGAACTATTGATGCTGGAAATCTGGAACAGAAGCAGACAACACTGGGCGCCCCGTTTCTGGTAAGTAGTTTAGTTTAGTTTAGTTTATTGTCACGTGTTCCAAGGTACAGTGAAAAGCGTTTGTTACATGCTAACCAGAAAGACATTACATGATTACAATCAAGTGTACAGTTACATGATAAATGGAGTAACGCTTAGTGCAAGATAAAGTCCGATTAAAGATAGTCTGATAGCCCTTATAATGTATCTGTACACTGTGAATAGCTCGATTGTGATTATGTATTGTCTTTCCGCTGGTTGGTTAGCACACAAAAAAAGCTTTTCACTGTACCTCAGTACAAAGGATAATAAACTAAACTGGGACTGAAATTAAACCTGAACGAGGGTCTCCAGTGAGATAGTTAGTAGCTCAGGCCAAGTAATGAAGACTAGGTTGTCCTGGGGATGTCCAGTGACAAGTTAACATGGTTCAACCTCCCCTGCAGTGCTCCAGTGCAGGATAGAACATCTTGCCACATGTCCCCATGCAGAGATGATGCCGGAGAGGCTGATGTTTGTAAGTGCCCTGTTTTTCAAGTATGCCAAATGACCCCGAGATCTAGAGACAAGGAATTGCAGATGATGGTTTACATATAATGACACAAAGCACAGGAATAACTCAGCGGGTCAGCCAGCATGTCTGGAGAACATGGATGGGTGGCGTTTCTGGTCAAGACCCTTCTGCAGACCGAGATGGTTGTTAGCACATTTCATTTTAAATTCAAATCAATAATGCTGAAGGAGCTAGCATTGTGCAAAATAATTTTTGGGGGGAATTTATATCTCAATACACCTTCATTGATATGTGTTTGTGTGATGTGTTCCTTGAGGGAGAATGTTATTAACTAAAACCCACACTTAAGTGACTTCTTTAAGAAGTCTTGTTTTATCTTATCAATAAAGGGCTATCTAATCTATCTTATCTCTCCTGGCATCTCTCAAGTCCCTGCATCTTCCTGTACTCCTCCTTACCACAGAACCTACTAAATAATTATATTTGAATCAATTATTGCAACCTAGTGGTGTATTTATTCACAAGCTGCTGCAACTCGATAGACACAGTAACGTCGTTATATTTTGTCACAATACAGTAAGTTGGAAAACTCCATCAGGAAGATACCTAAATATTTACATTTTATAAATAGACAATGTAATTGAAATTTACAAACTTGATCTTATAATGCAAAATGAGAAAGTATAAAATTGAATGCAATGGTTGCTAAATGTGGCTTTAGTTGAACTGTAATAATAAAGACTTTATAACCAGCTTTGAATTAGGTTTGGGACAAATTTATATGTTATCTCAATATTTAAGGTATTTCATCCACCAAGTTGTGCCTTTAAGCAAATCTTTGAAAAGCTCATTGGAGTTTTGTTACCTGAACCTTGACTCACCAATACATGTCAATAATAATTACAACCAATACATCTCAACACAGAATAATTAAAGGAAATGGGTTATTGATTTGTTTCTTTATGACATTGCCCTTCAGATCTTCTGTCAACAATTCTCCGTGGCCTTTACACTTCAGAGTTATTTGTTTAGACCAGACTTGGTTTCCTACCAGGATCTCAATGAGGCTCTAATTCATTTCAGTAAAGACCTCACTTCCATGGGTACACAAATCACTCTCAGTTCCATTTCAATTTGAACATTGATTCAGAGTAGCCTACGTATTTCATAGTCACAGACATGAACATCAGCAATCATTTTGTACTTCTGATGGATAAAGTTTTCCAAAATATGGAGCATGTATCAGACATAAATGCAATCTTTTTGCACTAAACTCTGACAATATAATCCCTCAAGGTTTGGGTTTGTGTTAATTCTGTCACGTACCAAAGTACAGTGAAAAACTTTGTTTTGCATGCTGTCCATCACAGATCATTTATACCATACATAAATACAATCGTCAAACTCAAGTACAATGGATAGAGCACATTGTGCAGACTGCAGAATATAGTTCTCAGCATTGTAGTGCATTGTAGTACATCAGGTCCAATGGGGTGGAGGTGAATTGGACAGCACCCTACCTGATGAAAGGACCGTTCAGATGCTTGATAACAGAGGGGATGAAGCTGTTCCTGAATCTGGTGGTGCAGGCTTTCAAACCTCTCTACCTTCTGCCAGATAGGAGCAGGGAGAGGAAGAGAGGGCGGCACGGTGGCGCAGCGGTACAGTTGCTGCCTTACAGCGCCGGAGACCCAGGTTCGATCCTGACTACTGCCGCTGTCTGTATGTTCTCCCCGTGACCTGCGTGGGTTTTCTCCGGGTGCTTCGGTTTCCTCCCACACTCCAAGGACATGCAGGTTTGTAGGTTAATTGGCTTGGTATAATTTAAATTATCCCTAGTGTGTGTAGGATCGTGTTCATGTGCGGTGATCGCTGGTCGGTGTGGACTCAGTGGGCCGAAGGGCCTGTTTCCATGCTGTATCTCTAAACCAAACTAAAACTAAACAAAGTGACTGAGGCGTGATGAGTCTTTGATTATATTGATCAAGGCAACGTGACATTGTGGATTGAATGGTTGGAAGTCTGGTCTCTGGGATGGACTGGGCTATATATGCAATTCTGCAATTTCTTACGTTCTTCGGCAAAGCTGTTCCCCAACCTAGCTGCGATGCAACCCGACAGTCTGCTTTCCATGGTGCATCAGTAGAAGTTTGTACGAGTCACTGGAGACATGCTGAATTTCCTCAGCCTCCTCAGGAAGCAGAGGTGTTGATGTGCCTTCTAGGCTGTCGCATCAATGTGGTTGGTCTATGATAGATCATTGGTAATATTAACACCAAGGAAAATGAAGCTCTCAACCATTTCCATTTCCAAAACAATAATAGTGAATTCTCATTAAGAACAATCCACCCCATCAACTATTTGGCCAGCTTCGCCTGTCCATTTTGATGCTCACACCCTCGTAAGCCAACAATCTCTAGCAGAGCAGGGCTAGATGACCACAAGATTAGGCATTTTTGTCCCAACTCATCCATCTTGACCATGATGCTATGACACATAGAAACATAGAAGATAGGTGCAGGAGGAGGCCATTCGGCCCTTCGAGCCAGCACCACCGTTCATTGTGATCATGGCTGATCGTCCCCTATCAATAACCCGTGCCTGCCTTCTCCCCATATTTCTTGACTCCACTAGCCCCTAGAGCTCTATCTAACTCTCTCTTAAATCCACCCAGTTACTTGGCCTCCACTGCCCTCTGTGGCAGGGAATTCCATAAATTCACAACTCTCTGGGAGAGAAGTTTTTTCTCACCTCAGTCTTAAATGACCTCCCCTTTATTCTAAGACTGTGGCCCCTGGTTCTGGACTCGCCCAACATTGGGAACATTTTTCCTGCATCTAGCTTGTCCAGTCCTTTTATAATTTTATATGTTTCTATAAGATTCCCCCTCATCCTTCTAAACTCCAGTGAATACAAGCCTAGTCTTTTCAATCTTTCCTCATATGACAGTCCCGCCATCCCAGGGATCAATCTCGTGAACCTACGCTGCACTGCCTCAATCACAAGGATGTGCTTCCTCAAATTAGGAGACCAAAACTGTACACAATACTCCAGATGTGGTCTCACCAGAGCCCTATACAACTGCAGAAGAACCTCTTTACTCCTATACTGAAATCCTCTTGTTATGAAGGCCAACATTCCATTAGCTTTCTTCACTGCCTGCTGTACCTGCACGCCAACTTTCAGTGACCGGTGTACAAGGACACCCAGGTCTCGCTGTACCTCCCCCTTACCTAACACTATTTCCCATTTATTTACACAGAACATAAAACATAGAAAAGTACATAGAACTACATGGAAAAATAAAGGGCAGCACGGTGGAGCAGTAGTAGAGTCACTGCCTTACAGCGCCAGAGACTCAGGGTCGATCCTGACTACGTGTGCTGCCTGTATGGAGTTTGTACGTTTTCCTGTGACCTGCATGGGTTTTCTCCAGGTGCTCTGGTTTCTTCCCACACTCCAAAGACGTACAGGTTTGTAGGTAAATTGGCTTGGTATAAAAATGTAAATTGTCCCTAGTGTGTAGGATAGTGTCAATGTGCGGGGATCGCTGGTCGGCGCGGATTCGGTCGGCCAAAGGGCCTGTTTCTGCGCTGTATCTCTAAACTAAACTACATATGACAATAAACTTGAAATTAAACTTGTAGACTGCAAACTGTGACACTTCACACCAGCACTGGGGCTTTAGAATTACAAATCGTTTGCAGCAGGCTGCAGTCTAAGTCTGTCCTGAGAAGGGATCAATGAAGAGATTACTTGAAGCTCGATGACTTACGATTCATGCTTCCCTGTTGTTTATTTGCCGTGGTCTTATCCTTCTCTAAGATTGACACGTTAATCCAGCACTTGCTAAATGCTGGCTAGTCTTCCATCTCATTACCAGGCTGATGGGAGAAAAGGTTTTTGTGACTTTCTGCATATTTAAAAGATTCCATTTATAATGTTGAAACAAGGAACTGCAGATACTGGTTTACAAAAAAAGACACAAAGTGCTGGAGTGATTGAGCAGGTCAGGCAGCATCTCTGAATAAGTTTTTGGTCAGGTGATATTTTTTGGGGCAGGAACCTCTATGTTCTCCAGAGATGCTGCCTGACATGCTGAGTTACTCCAGCACTTTGGGTCTTTTTTTAACATAAATTATAATATTTATAGGTTTCATGTTGGTTTCAACATAGGAAGAGGCCATTTGGTCCATTTAGCTCTGCTGGTACTCCCATCAATCCCACAATAACTGGCAGTACACGAAAATGGAGGGTGTTTTTAAATTATGGAAGTTGACCACTAATCAATGGGAATGCTGATGTTTGTTGCAGTATATAAAAGGCTGGAGCTACCGGAGCCCTTCTGGATATGGTATCCACCATATTGCTTTAAGTAGGGAGTTCCAGAATTTAGACCCAGTGACAATGAACGACCAGCAACATATTTCCGAATTTCCGATAGTGTGTCACTTGGATGAGAACTTGCAGGTAGTGTCCTGGATGGTATGGAGTTACTTGAGAATTGTTGTCAGCCTTTGATTGAGTGTCCTGAGATTTATCAGAATGCTTAGGTTTCGGTTTATTATTATTGTGCATATCAACCCAACCTTCCAAGATGGGGCCCAATCCATTTGCATATTAGCCACAGAAGCAGATCTACAAACTCACATTAAAATCGCTCCACACTCCTCAATCTCTATTCCTACAGCAACATTTCTTACTATAACTAGGATCTTCTTAAACTCCTTTCAGATCTGTCCTTACTTTGACTATTTAGCTCTTTGATGACCCTTGGACTATTCTTGATCTGTTAGCCACGGTGTTTATGTGGCAGGCAGGTCCAGCAGAGTTGTTAGCAATGGAAATGCTCAGCATGTAGAGAGTGCAGGACTCAGTTCCCTCCTGTTGTTATGCCTACTACTCTCATGGTTCAAATGTCAATTGCCATTTATCGGCATATTGCTGGGATGGGCAAGGACTGAGTAAGGATAGTCAATAGACAATAGGTGCAGGAGTAGGCCATTCAGCCCTTCAAGCCAGCACTGCCATTCACTGTGATCATGGCTGATCATCCACAATCAGTACCCAGTTCCTGCCTTCTCCCCACATCCCTTGATTCCGCTATCTTTAAGAACTCTATCTAACTCTCTCTTGAAAGCATCCAGAGAATTGGCCTCCACTGCCTTCCGAGGCAGAGAATTCCACATATTCACAACTCCTCTGGGTGAAAAAGTTTTTCCTCATTCTAAATGGCCTAACCCTTATTCTTAAACTGTGGCCCCTGGTTCTGGACTCCCCCAACATCGGGAACATGTTTCCTGCCTCCAGCGTGTCCAATCCCTTAATAATCTTACAGTATCTGACTGTTTATAACGGTCAGCATGGCTCTGTGTGTGGGAAATCGTATATCATGAATTTGACTACGTTTTTTGAAGAGGTGATCAACAGGATTGACGAGGGCAGGTTAGTAGATTTTAGCCAGGCTTTTGGCAGGGCAGGTTGTTCGGAAGTTGAGATCACATGGGTATTCCCTTTATCATGTATTTGTACACTGCAAATGGCTCAATTGTAATCATGTATTGTCTTTCTGCTGACTGGTTAGCTCGCAACAAAAGCTTTTCACTGTAATGCTGCTGCTTAACAGCGCTTGCAGCATGGGAGACCCGGGTTCGATCCCAACTACCGGTGTTGTCTGTGCGGAGTTTGTACATTCTCCCTGTGACCTGCGTGGGTTTTCTCCGAGATCTTTGGTTTCGTCCCACACTCCAAAGGAGTGGACCCGACAAACTATAAACTAAACTAAACTAAACACCCTTCCTGAGGTCATTTGTTGCCAGTTCTGGCTTTTCCCCACCTCCAGTCCACCACCACCCCCCCCCCCTCCCCCTTACCCCACCCGCCCTCCCCCTTACCCCACCCCCCTCAACCCCCCCCCCCACTTCATCTTACAGTTAAGTGTTAGTGTGCGGACATCACTGATGGGCTTGGTGGGCCAAAGGACTTGCTTTTTTTGCTGTTTCTAAACTAAACTAAACTAAACTAAACTACTCAAGCACCTCCTGGTCCACCCATGGCAGAGTGTGTGCGTCTGCCATCTCAGATCGCAAAAACTGGGATGAAAGTCATCTTTGACACGAAGGGACTGCCAAAGACAAATGTATCAGGGACAGAGTGGGACAGAGTTAGTTAGTTCTCTCCCCAGCTAACTCTAGCACTGACAGATTTAGTTGGGGAGAGACAGGAGGAGGCTTCAGTGGAACATTGAGTGGACGGATCGAGTGTCCTGTTTCTGAGCTGTATATTTTCTGTAATCCTGCATAGAATGTGGGATGCAGTTTGCACGGTTCTGAGCAGGATCCACAGTACATACGAGCAATCAGTAATCCTTCTCAAGAATAATCAGTTCTTAGAGATATAATATGACAAACGTTTGGTGTGTTTTGCTCAGTGACGAGGAGAGATCAGCTACATTTAGTGAATGTTGTTTCTAACCTCTCCTGACAGCGACAGTGTTCGTTCTAATGTGTAAATATGAGGAATCAGTCTCCAGGGACAGAGAGAAGGTAAGGTCCCCGATTGGAACACGATCAGAGTTAGGCACTGTTTACACACAGCCATCGTGCACCAATTATTCTTCACAAACAGGATAATTCCAAATGGAAACTATGACAATCATCCAAAAATACCCCCCCCCACCCCCCCCCCCACCCCCCCCCCCCACCCCCCCCCCACCTCCTCCACCCTCCCAGAACACTATATATATAGAGAGAGAGATCTGATCAAACTCTCATTAGCACCTGAAAGAAACCAACTTCGATCTCCTGGACACAGGTGAGTCTGACTGCCAAGTATTTGATTCTTCCAGATGTAATAGTTGTCAAACATTTTACAATGGATGGAATTTTTCAGTTTAGTTAGGATGAAATTTTTTCATTCAAAGCATATAATCAGTCAACAATTGATGCTTAAATACGAATGATAAAAAAAGATTCAATAATTTATTTTCAACATGTTTTTGTGGTAAACAGACATTGATGATTATTACTTGTAGGATTTATTTTGTACCAACAGTAGTAGTTTTTTATAGTCATACGGCGTGGAAACAGGCCCTCCAGCCCAACTTGCCCATGCCGACCAACATGCCCCATTTACACTAGTCCCACCTGCCTGCGTTTGGCCAACATCCCTCTAAACCTATGCTATCCATATACCTGTATAAATGTTTCTTAAACGTTGTGATGGTATCTGTCTCAACTACCTCCTCCAGCAGCTCACTCCCTACCTACCACCATCTGTGTAAAAAAGTTGCCCCTCAGGTTCCTTTTAAATCTTTCTCACCTCACCTTAAACCTATGTCGATTCCCCTACTCTGGGTAAAATACTCTGTGCATTTACCCTGTTTATTCCTCTCATGATATTGTACACCTCTATCAGATCAAAGTTAAATCCTTTTAAGATCAATAAATTGTTACTTCTTAACCCGGCAAATGTTAAGCTGAAGTTTGGATTTTGCAGAATGCGTATTATCATCACAGTGCCTTTAACTATCAACAGTTCTTTAAACTACAAGGGCAGATAATCCTAGTCACTGCATTAAAATAGGAATTAAGAGACCAAGGGTTCAGCTCACCTGAGAAATAATGGTAGATACACTGTGGTTTTGTGGATGTGCATTTACACGGCACGGTGGCGCAGTGGTAGAGTTGCTGCCTTTCAGTGCCAGAGACCTGGGTTCAATCCTGACTACGTGTGCTGTCTGTACGGAATTTGTACGCTCTCCCGTGACCGTGTGGGTTTTCCCCGGGATCTCCTGTTTCCTCCCATACTCCAAAGACATGCAGGTTTGAAGGTTATTGGCTTGTTATAATTGTAAATTGTCCTTAGTGTGTGTAGGACAGTATTAACGTGTGGGGATCGCTGGTCGGCGCGGTCTCGTGGGCTGAAGGGCCTGTTTCCGCGCTGTATCTCCAAACTAAACTAAACTAAACACATTGATCGTAGACTCAACTGAGCTCTCCATGTGTCCAGCACTACCCAAGAAAATAATTAATCGTTCAATTGTTTCAGTTGTCGTGTGTGAGCACATTTGTGTTTTCAAATCCTTGCCCATTTGCAAACTCAATGACCTGAGCTCTGGGAATCACTGTGACCTCTTCACCCAGTCACCTGGTTCACATTCCCTAGGGGGCAGTTCGCCCCATTAAGAGTTAAGGCTTGCAAAACCTACCCTAACACACCCATTCTAGTCTTTACAGAGCCGCTGGTTGGAACCTGACAGTGCCCTAGGAACAGCATCTGTTGCAGCTCCCTTATTGAATGTTTCTCTAGGCGGGTGATGTTGAGTTTAAAATCCCACTCCAGGATTTGAGCACATAATTAAGGGCTAAGATTTCAATTGATTAGGGAGGGTGGACACCATTGCTGGGAATCCGGTCTTTGAAATGATTTGTGAAACTGAATCCGTGTCAGCCTGATCAAAGGTCTCGTGAGCATTCTCACAACTGACACTACCCAAGAAAATAACTAACCATTCAATTAGTTTCAGTTGTCGTGTGCGAGCACATTTGTAAGAGGTGCAGGCAGAGACCCTTGTCATTCTTTCCTAAGGCACTAATGTAACCTAAATCAAAGTTTGGGTTTAGGTTTTATTATCGTTATGTGTACCGATGGAGAGTGAAAAGCTTTGTTTTGTATGCTATCTAATTATATCTGATAATACTATCAAAAATACAATCAAGCTAAACCCAATACAATAGGTAGGGCAAAGGGAGAGATACAGAATCTGTATACAGATACAGAGTGTAGTTCTCAGCACAACTGGAAATGGTGCGAGATTTATGAGTAGAAAAGAGATTTAAAATAGAACGATTGCATCGGATGCTAGTCGATCCCCATCTGGGACCAACACACATAGAATCACCATGTGTCTTTGATTATACTAAGTGTACGCAAGATTTACACCACATCTCCGATTTCATGGTTCGTGTAGAAGATCAAATTGGCTCCCTGAAGATTAAACCACAATTTAAAGGAAGAATCTCAATGCATAAAGTTTTTTTCACCAGCTCAGCCTACCCAGAGCCAACAAGATACATTTGAAGAATTCTTGTATATTGGAAACCCTTCAGTGAGCCTCACACAGGCAACAATATGATAACGATGTGTTTTAGTAATGACATTAGCTAAAGGATAAACATAGTACAGCACAGGAACAGGTGCTTCGGCCCACAATGTCTGTGCCGAACATGATGTTAAGTTAAACTAATCTCCTCTGCCTTCTCTACATCCATATCCTGTGCTTGTGTGTCTGTAAAAGCCTCTTAAATGCAATACTATCCTATCTAGCATTAAAGGCAGAATACCAGGAAGAATCTGTCCACTGATTTTTGGGAACTAAGAGGTTATTCAGGACTCATGTTGTTCCTTATTTATCTTATTCAGGACTCATGTTGAGCAACATTCCCTCAGTACTTCATTGCAATAGCAACCGGGAAATGACACGAAGCTGGGGGTAGTGTTAGCTGTGAGGAGGATGCTAGGAGGCTGCAAGGTGACTTGCATAGGTTGGGTGAGTGGGCAAAGGCATGGCAGATGCAGTATAATGTGGATAAATGTGAGGTTATCCACTTTGGTGGCAAAAACAGGAAAGTAGACTATTATCTGAATGGTGGCCGATTAGGAAAAGGGGAGATGCAACGAGACCTGGGTGTCATGGTACACCAGTCATTGAAAGTAGGAATGCAGGTGCAGCAGGCAGTGAAGAAAGCAAATGGTATGTTAGCATTCATAGCAAAAGGATTTGAGTATGAGAGCAGGGAGGTTCTACTGCAGTTGTACAGGGTCTTGGTGAGACCACACCTGGAGTATTGCGTACAGTTTTGGTCTCCTAATCTGAGGAAAGACATTCTTGCCATAGAGGGAGTACAGAGAAGGTTCACCAGACTGATTCCTGGGATGGCAGGACTTTCATATGAGGAAAGACTGGATAGACTCGGCTTGTACACGTTGGAATTCAGAAGACTGATGGGGGATCTTATAGAAACTTACAAAATTCTTAAGGGGTTGGACAAGCTAGATGCATGAAGATTATTCCCGATGTTGGGGAAGTCCAGAACTAGGGGTCACAGTTTAAGGATAAGAGGGAAGACTTTTAGGACCGAGATGAGGAAATCATTTTTTACACAGAGAGTGGTGAATCTGTGGAATTCTCTGCCACAGAAGGTAGTTGAGGCCAGTTCATTGGCTATATTTAAGAGGGAGTTAGATGTGGCCCTTGTCGCTAAAGGGATCAGGGGGTATGGAGAGAAGGCAGGGATGGGATACTGAGTTGGATGATCAGCCATGATCATATCAAATGGCGGTGCAGGCTCGAAGGGCCGAATGGCCTACTCCTGCACCTATTTTCTATGTTTCTATGTTTCTATGAAATATAGTTTAGTTTAATTTGGCGATACAGCGTGGAAACAGTCCCTTTGGTTCATCACGTCCACCCCAGCCAGCGATTCCCACACACTGACACTATCCGACACACACACAAGGGACAATTAAAAATTTTACCGAAGCCAATTAACGTCCAAATTAGCTGTACGTCTTTGGAGTGTATGTCTTTGGAGGAAGCCGGTGCACCCGGAGAAAACCCACACAGGTCACGGGGAGAACTCTATCCAGACAGCACCCTTGGTCAGGATCGAACCTGGGTCTCTGGTGCTGTAACTCTACCTCTGCGCCACCATGCCAGCCTTTTAGAGCTCAGTTCCCTCCAGTAAGCCTCGAACCCAACCTACTGCAGAGGTCAAGAGTGACACCACGGAGACATGCACATCATCTAATCTATTCACAGTGAGTAACTCAGCTTGGAAACAATATTAGGGAAGTGGAATACAACACAAATTATATATAAGAGCTTGATAAGGTCACTTGATCGCACCCCAGCCACTCCCTCTTCTCCCCTCCTCCATGGGCAAGAAGCATTGAAGTGTGAAAATGCACACCTGCAGATTCAAGAACAGTTTCTTTCCCAGCTGTTATCAGGCAACTGAACCATTCCACCAACAACTAGAGAGCGGTCCCGAACTACTATCTACCTAATTGAACATCCGTAGACTATTTTGGTTCAAACAATGATTCAGTGATTCCATTCATTGATACTTTATCGCCATGTACCTAGGTACAGTGAAAAGCTTTGTTTTGCACACAAAACCCGGTAAAACCATATAACAGACCTCACCTAGGCAGTACGTGTGTCATCACGTTTCTGGCACCTACAAAGTTACAAAAGTTAACAAACAAAATACTGGATGTTATCTTACACTAAACGTAATGCATGTTCTTCCCTTTGTCATGTATCTGTACAGTGAGGTTGGCTCAATTGTGATTGTGTATTGTCTTTCCCCTGGCGGGATAGGACACAACGAAAGCTTTTTACTGTTCCTCAGTACACATGACAATAAACTAAACTCAAACTTAAACTCAAACGGACAGCAGGATGGGACTTATCAACTCAGAGTGAACAGAAACTAAAAGAGATAGTATTCCCTGCTATAAGAAAAGAGTAGTTTATAAAATATACTAGACCAAGTCACACGTGAGGCCTGGTCCCCCAACGGATCCCGTTGCCCAACGCAATGTTGCACCACTAACCCGTAGCCCCCACGGGAGGCGTGGTTCCACAATTGAACCCATTCCCAAACGTAAGATTCCAGCACACCCTTGTCTCACTCAGCAGTGGACTTTAAAAAAATTCCGTTTGCGCTTCCCCTGCCTGCTGCAGCAGTTCCAATTGCAATACCAATTCACCCTCCCACTCCTGTAGATTCACTTGCTGTGATATCCCATTGAGGTGAAAAGTTCAGAGTGTTCCTGTATTGCAACTTTGTATCGAAGTGTGTTGGAAGCTGGCAGGAAGGATTTTAACAGTAAAAATCTTGTTAAAGTTGGCATTTTCAAAGCTTTAATCAACAAATAACTGTGACATAGCATCATCACCGGAAGCTCCTGGAAAAAGGCTCTCTGTGAGAAGCTGCAGTTACTATTGGCAATGTCCCATTGTGATGTCATTGTGGCACTCAGCAGCTTGAGAGCCCATCGTGATTGGTGCACTGAGTAGCATTGTGACATCATCACTGGAAGCTGCTGGAAAAAGGTTCTCTATGAGAAGCTGTGGTTACCGGTGGCAACATCCCATTGTGAAGGTCATTTCTAAATGAGATCCATTGTGATTGGACGTCTGTGAGATGGCATTGTGACGTCATCAGAGGAAGTTGCTGGAAAAAGGCTCTCTGTGAGAAGTGGTTTTAGCTTTTTTAAAAATCTTTAATCGCGAATAACTTGTGAAATATTGGATGTAATCTTAAGTGAACCTGAGTACGTCGTGGAGGGGGAAAATGTGAGTTATAATATGTAAACATTTAAGCGCTGGCACATAGCGTTTTGAGGAAGATACAAAACATACACACACACACACACGCACACAAGATGAGACTTTTAGTATATAGATAGATTATCCTTATGCAACAGAAGAATGTTCCAAAGTATTCGATACAAGGTTATAGGTTGCAAGGTTTATCCTCAGAGAGAGATTCGTCTGCTTATATCCCCCTGCACTTGACAACCAAAACACATTCAAAGATAATATTATGTAATAATTAAACATGCAATAATTAAACTGGAAAAATACAGCATTGCCTTTAGAACCGAGTTGGGTTTCTAGCACAGGTATCCAAAGGTCATATCATTATTTTGATGTAAACAAGCATGTCTGTGTTCACTTTGCCTGTAGACACAAAGTGCTGAAGCAACTCAGTGGGTCAGGCAGCATTTCTGGAGAAAAGGGACGGGGGATGATTCGGGTCATGACCCTTCTTCAGACCGTCCAGTCTGAAGAAGGGTCCTGACCTGAAACGTCACCTGTTCCTTTTCTCCAGTGATGCTGCCTGACCCGCTGATTGCTCCAGCACTTTGTGTCTACCATCGGTCTAAAGCAGCATCTGCAGTTCCTTCCTATGTATTCACTTCGCATGTGGCCCCTGTGTCTCACCATCACAGTCAGACGTATTCTATGTCTAACTTTTCAGTTTCATGGACTTTCTTTGCCTCTTTTCCAGAGCCGTAAGGAGGTCTCATCACCAGCCACATAATGGCCTTCCAAAAAAGTCTTTGCTCACTGGTGTTTCTCCTGCTGATTGCTAACCCTCAGTTTTCTAGAGCGCAACACTGGTCACATGGTTGGTATCCAGGGGGCAAAAGGGAACTGGATGTGCCTCAGTCTCCATTGGTGAGTTTAAAATATCTTTCATTTTGTTCACTTTCTGCAATACTAAACATACTGCAACTCCAACAGGTCTGCAACTCATTTACTTTAGAAATGCAGCGCGGAAACAGGCCCTTCGACCCACCGAATCTGCACCCACCAGCGATCCCCGCACACTAAGACCATCCTACACACACTGGGGACAATTCACAATTTTTAACCAAGCCAATTAACCTACAAACCCGTGCGTCTTTGGAATGTGGGAGGAAACCGGAGATCCCGGAGGAAACCTACGCAGGTCGCAGGGAGAACGTATAAACTCCCTACAGACAATCACCTGTAGTCAGGATCGAACCCAGGTCTCTGGTGTTGTAAGGCAGCAACTCTACCGCTGTGCCACCGTGTTGCCAATTTATCAAAATTATCAGACAATTAATATTCTTAAAAGGACTTTAATGCAAAAAAATTATGAGTTTCCAGTATAGTGAACGTATTGAAACAGTAATTAAAAAATTGATTTATCCTAGTTGCAGTTGCAAGTATTTTTTTTTAAGGAGTTCATTCCCAGGAATGGTAAAGAACAGAAGAGTTGGATTGATTGATAGCTTTTCCAGGACACAATAGTTTAGTTCTAGTTCAGAAGTATGGCATGGAAACACAGAGTCCACGTCGAGCAATGATCACCCACACTAGTTCACTGCTAACCCAGTTGTGCATCCTACCCTCTAAAGGCAATTTACAGAAGCCAATTAACCTACAAACCCGCAAGTCTTCGGAGTGTGGGAGGAAAGCAGATCACCCGGAGAAAACCCATCCAGGTCACAGGGAGGATGTACAAACTCCGTATAGATGAGCACCCGTAGACAGGATCGAACCCGGGTCTTTGGCGCTGTAAGGCAGCAACTCTACTGCTGCGCCCATAGCAGAGCGAGAATCTATACAGGCATCAGTAGTGATGCTGGAAATGTTGCCTGACATTACCTTCCCGTGGGAAGTCACTGTCGAACCTTTGCCGTGACCCATGGAGACCCTGCAGTGAAAATGCTCCCACGCTGCTCCTGATGGAAGAAGTTCCAGGATTTATTTATCCAGCAGAGATGCTGATGTATGTACAAAACAGAAGACAGGATGGTGGAAGGCTTGGAAGGAACGGAGATAATAATTCCCAGTGAGCTGGATGCTTAAGAGCTTAAGACTGAAGTTTTGGGTATTGTTGCCAACTACCATAAACTCAGTGTATAAGTCACGGCAGTGTATCAGTAATCCTGTGGGAGGTTTCAATTTTAGAAAACCATTCAGTCTCCTCTCTAACAGTGAAATAAAATAAAAACATGTCAAGTTTTAAAACCCTATTTGTTCCATTGCTAGTATATTGTCACTTACAACTTTGTTGCTTGAAGCTTATTAATAATATAGAATATAGATATCAACAAATAACATGTGGAAAATCTAAATGTTGAATTTCACTAGGCCTGATTAACTAGATGTACAAATAACCTACAACTGTTCCTTACATCCCAAACCCCATCCAGTCTGGCCCTGATCGCCACTTTTGCCCAGAAAGTAAGCTTAAACACCATGAAGAATGCAAGTGGTAGAAAGTATTTGCTGTTAAGCTGATGTGGGAGTGACCTGATGTGGGAGTGCAAGAAGCATGTGCAGATGCTGGTTTACACCGAAGATAGACACAAAGTTGTGGAGTAACTCAGCGGATCAGGCAGCATCTCTGGTGATAAAGAACAGGTGGCGCTTCGGGTCGGAACCCTTCTTCAGACGAAAGGAGGGGGAACTGGTGGTAGGAAAAATGACCTTATGTGGAGAGGACTTGATGACGGAGTGCTGGAGGTAGTTGCGTGTTTCACCTGGATGGGCAGCACGCAAAAGAAATCTTGTAGAGCAGTGGTGAGTTTCTGGAACAAGTCGGTTTATTCAAGGCCTTAACAGGATGCATTGTGAAACACTCTGAGAGAACCCAACCAGTTTTAAAGAGTCACAGCACCCACAGTCTCTTACAGTCTGTCCTTCAATGGTAACTTACGGATTTTACATTTAAAAAATAATGCATCAGTTATCAATATTTCTTTGTGGTCATTCATCCTTGTTTACTTTCTCTGAGTAGCTCACAACTGTTTCCTCTTATTTAATTAAAAAGCCATCCTCCTATTTTGACTGACAAATGGGTGTAATAAAGAACACTTCTTATCTCATGATTTATTTTATTGCCATTCGCCTGGTTTACAACTTCCTGTGTTTATCTTTACTTCAGCTGGCTACGGCTTGTAGTCTGAACATCCCCCTAAATCTATCAATTGCCTTTCCTAACATGACCTTGTAAGTTACCTTCACTATGTTGGCCTCTTTTCCCGTCATGCTTCCCCAGTATGTATGCTTGTGTGATGCATATGACAAACCAGTCATTTTTCTTATAATTTCCAGCATTTCATCAGTTCTTGTTTGTTAGTTATAGGAATAGAATTATTAGGCCATGCGAACCTTCAAGTGGGCGGTACGGTGGTGTAGCGGTAGAGCTACTGCCTTACAGCGCCAGAGACCCGGGTTCCATCCTCACTACACGTGCTCTCTGTGCGGAGTTTGTCCGTCCTCCCCATAACCGCATGGGTTTTCTCCAAGAACTTCGGTTTGCTCCCACACTCCAAAGGCGTACAGGTTTGTAGGTTAATTGGGTTGGTGTAAATGTAAATGTATCCCTAGTGTGTGCAGGATAGTGCTAGTGTGCAGGGATCACTGGTCGGTGTGGTCTCAGTGGGCCCAAACGCCTATTTCTAAACTAAACTAAAACTAAACTAAACTAAACTATATTTTCCTCTCAACCCCATTCTCCTGCCTTTATCCCATAACCCCATGACCCCATGACCCCATGACCCCATGACCCCATGACCCCATGACCCCATAACCCCATGACACCTGAAATAATCAAGATTCTATTAATCTCTGCCTTAAAAAATATCAATTGAGTTGGCCTCCGCAGCCTTCTGTGGCAACAAAGCCACAGATTCACCACCCTCTGACTCAAGAAATTCCTCCTCATCTTTCCAAAAGTATGTCCTTTTGTTCCAAGGCTATGGCCTCTGGTCCTAAACTCTCCGACTAGTGGAAACACCCTCTCCACATTCACTATATCCAAGCCTTTCACTATTCGGTGAGTTTCAATGCCGGTCCCCCTCATCCATCTAACCTCCAGCGAGTACAGGCCCAGTGCCGTCAGACACTCATTAAACATTAACCCAGATATTTCCTACATCAAGGGGTGGCTTGATGTGGGGCAACCTTTCACTTCATGGTCAGAATGGGAAGTATTGAAATGGGGGAAGCAGAAGAAGCCAGCTCCATTGAGATCATCGTATCTGAGGCAGCTGTTGGACAAGAGTGTGGAGTACTGAGGATGGATAAAGTTAAGATACATAGCAGCCATTAGCTATATAAAATGGGGCAGGCCGCTCAACCATGGCTAACGAGGGAAATCAAGGATAGTGTTAAATCCAAGGAAGAGGCATATAAATTGGCCAGAGGAAGCAGCAAACCAGGGGACTGGGAGAAATTTAGAATTCAACAGAGGAGGACAAAGGGGTTAATTACGAGGGGGGAAAAAAGAGCATGCAAGAAAGCTTGCGGGAAATATAAAAAATGACTGTAGAAGCTTCATTAGATATGTAAAAAGGAAAAGATTAGTGAAGACTCCCTTACAGTCAGAGACAGGTGAATTTATAATGGGAAACAAGGAAATGGCAGAACAGTTAAATGAGTACTTTGGTTCTGTCTTCACTAAGGAAGACACAATCTCCCAGAAATACTAGGGGACCGGGGATCTAGCAGGAGGGAGCAACTGAAGGGAATCCACAGTAGTCAAGAAATGGTGTCAGATAAACTGTTGGGACTGAAAGCAGATAAATCCACACGGCCTGATGGTGTGCACCCCAGAATACTCAAGGAGGTGGCCCTAGAAATCTTGGATGCATTGGTGATCATTTTCCAATGTTCTCTTGACTCTGGATCAGTTCATGTGTACTGGAGGGTAGCCAATGTAACTACAATTTTTAAGAAAGGAGGGAGAGAGAAAACAGGGACTTATAGACCAGTTAGCCTTACATCCGCAGTGGAGTTTATTATTGAAGATGTTATAGCAGCATTTGGAAAGCAGTGACCGGATCAGTCAAAGTCAGCATGGATTTATGAAGGGGAAATCAGGCTTGACTAATCTTCTGGAATTTTTTGAGGATTTATAAGGGAAAGCCAGTGGATGTGGTGTATCTAGACTTTCAAAAAGCCTTTGACAAGGTGCCACACAAGAGATAAGTGTGCACAATTAGAGCACATGGTATTGGGGGTAGGGTATTGACGTGGATAGAGAACTGGTTAGCAGACAAGAAGCAAAGAGTAGGGATTAACGGGTCCTTTTCAGAATAGCAGGCAGTGACTAGTGCGATGCCGCAAGGCTCGGTGCTGGGACCGCAGTTATTTACAATATATATTAACGATTTAGACAAGGGAATTAAATGTGACATCTCCAAGTTTGCAGATGACCCAAAGCTGGGTGGCAATGTGAGCTGTGAGGAGGATGCTATGAGGCTGCAGGGTGACTTGGATAGGGTGGGTGCGATGCAGTATAATGTGGATAAATGTGAGGTTCTCCAATATGGTGGCAAAACCAGAAAGGCAGATTATTATCTGAATGGTTTCAGATTAGGAAAAGGGGAGGTGCAACAAGACCTGGGTGTGCTTGTACATCAGTCACTGAAAGTAAACTTGCAGGTACAGCAGGCAGTGAAGAAAGCTAATGGCATGCTAGCCTTCATTGCGAGAGGATTTGAGTTTAGGAGCAAGGAGGTCCTACTGCAGTTGTGCAGTAGGACCTGGTGAGACCGCACCTGGAATATTGTGTGCGATATTGGTCTCATAATTTGAAGAAGGACATTCTTGCTATTGACAGAGTGCAGCGTAGGTTCACAGGTTAATTCCTGGGATGGCGGGACTGACATATGATGAAAGAATGGGTCGACTGGGCTTGTATTCACTGGAATTTAGAAGGATGAGAGGAGATCTTATAGAAACATATAAAATTCTGACAGGCTAGATGCAGGAAAAAAATTCCCAATGTTGGGGGAGTCCAGAACCAGGGAGTCACAGTTTAAGAATAAGGGGTAGGCCATTTGGGACTGAGATGAGGAAAAACTCTTTCACCGAGAGAGTTGTGAATCTGCGGAATTCTCTGCCACAGAAGGCAGTGGAGGCCAATTCACTTGATGTTTTCAAGAGGTAGTTAGATTTAGCTCTTAGGGCTAAAGGAATCAAGGGATATGGGCAGGGCCGGATTTAGATGAAGAGAAGCCCTAGGCTATTCCACTTGTGAGGCCCCTCCGAATCCCCCACCCCCACAATGAGAGGAAGATGGAAGAGTTCACCAGATTGATACCGATGTGCAGCCGAGCGTGGCCAATGAGGTAAGGGCTGGAAAGCTGTACTTTTTATTTATTGCCAGTGCTAGTATCGAGTTATCGGCTTAAAACACTATTATTCTGAAATGGAGGGCAAGGAAAATTACTGAAGTATTGTTTAGAGACTACAGTGCGTTGTGACAGCATATGTAAGAAAGGCCTATGACAGTGTCAAAAATATTATGCACCAGGCCCTTACGAAACATTTCAAAAAGGGGGGTTGAATGGCAGGATTACAAAAATTTTATGTGAAATAAGTGCATGCAGCGCATGTCACAAGCGCGAAGGTCAAAGACCCTTGCGGCCGTTCCAGGGCCTGCTTAAGGGCCATGGAAGCTCTGGGGTTTTAGATGCTCTCTGGTGCATTCTGAGCCGTATTTTGGAGTATTTCTGCACCAAATTTATGACCAATATTTCAGAAATAATTTTGGTTGAGTCAAGAGTAATGAGTGGTTGGAATGGGATGATTGGGGTCATTGTTGTATACATTTTTTAAAATAAAGAATTGAAGCTGTCCTTGTTTTAATAATCAAGTTGTACTGTAAGATGTTATGTAAAATGTTATAAAGGAGCATGCAAACACTGCAAATAAAATACTGTACATTTTTGCAGTAAATAAAACCTTTTTTTAGAAAATGTTTTGTGTGTTGATTTGATTGCCTGTTACTGTTCGACTGTGTTAGTGTGTGCACGTTAAAAATATGATGCAAAATGAAAGTCGCAAACTATGGAATTCATATTTTTCAGTATTGTTATCAAGGAAAAGAAAGCAGTTCCAATTGTTTGATATTATTCATATGGAGGAGAAAATATAATTGCTCTAAAACCTACCTTAATTTTGCAATCTCACTAAAGATAATCCCCCTTTCCCTCTCGCCCCTCCTCCTCCCCCCTCCCTCTCCCTTCACTCCCCCCCCATCTCTCTCTCCCCCCTCCCCCTTCCCATCTCTCTCTCCCCTCCCCCTCCCCCTCTCTCTCTCCCCCCTCCCCTCCCTCTCTCTCCCCCCTCTCTCAACCCCCCCTTTCCCCCTCTCACATCCCCCCTCCCTCCCCCTCTCTCTCCCTCCCACGCAGCGCGGCTCTGACTCCGCGCCGCAGACACCGCAGACCCCCTCCCCCCGGCCCGGAGAAACGGGCACTCCCGCAATGCAATATTCCACTACTTACCTGGAGTAGACACCTAGGATATTTGGTAGACACGAGGCATCGAGGTGATTGTGTGGAGTGCAAATGGAGATCTGAACCCACCCGGGCCCACTGCGCACGCGTGGAGAGACAGCGTCATTTTGCGTCACTATTGCGTCACCGGCTTCCCCCAACTGCGCAGGCGCGGATGGTCGCAATTTTTTCCCCCAAAACTTCCAGTGGGCTGGAACCAGAATTTGGGGTAATTTCCGTCAAAGTAGAAACACTGATAGCGCTCCAATTTTTTTTTCTTGGGATTTTTTTTACTCTGGGAAAAAACATCCTGGCCGGAGGCCACCTAGATTTTGAGGCCCCAGGCTTCAGCCTATGAAGCCTGTAGGTAAATCCGGCCCTGCCGAGGCCCCCCTAGATCTCGAGGCCCTAGGCTAAAGCCTATGAAGCCTATACATAAATCCGGCCCTGGATATGGGGAAAAAGCAGGAATGGGTTACTGATTTTAGATGATTAGCCATGATCATATTGAATGGTGGTGCTGGCTCGAAGGGCCAAATGGCCTACTCCTGCACCTATTTTTCTTTGTTTCTATGTTTCCATACAGGATGGTATAACAGACATAGGAGCCCCACAGCCAATAAATGTTACAAAACAACTTGCGCATATCATCCCTCTTCCATGCAAAGCAATGAAAATCTACCTTATGAGACCCCTCCTCGTAACCCAACCCTTTTAACCCCAAGACAGATGCAAAAAGCTGAAGTAACTCAGCGGGTCAGACAGCATCTCTGGAGAGAAGGAATAGGTGAAGTTTCGGGTTGAGACCCTTCTTCAGACTGAGAGTCAGGGGAAAGGGAAATGAGAGATATAGACGGTGATGTAGAGAGATATGGAACAAATGAATGAAAGATATGCAAAAAAGTATAAATGATAAAGGAAACAGGTCATTGTTAGCTGTGTCCGAGGTATCAATATTCATACTACTGATTTTGGTACTGATTTGGTATTGATATTGATTTCTTTAACTTCAAGTAACCCCTGCATTCCCTCTCTCTTCATCCCTCTCCCACCCAAGTTGTACTAGCTTCAAAGTCATCTTGTTGAGTCTCATTGCCTGTACTCGTACTCATCTAGGACATAGCTAACAACGACCTGTTTCCTTTATCATCGTTACTTTTATGCATATCTTCCATTCATTTGTTCTATATCTTTCTATATCACCGTCTACGTTTCTCGTTTCTCTTTTTCCCCGACTCTCGGTCTGAAGAAGGGTCTCGACCCGAAACGTCACCTGTTTCTTTTCTCCAGAGATGCTGCCTGACCCACTGAGTTTCTCCATGTTTTTGTGTCTTTCTGCAGTTTAAACTAGCATCTGTAGTTCTGTCCTACACCTTTTAACCCCAATCTCACTGGTAAACCCGTGCAAGAGTGTGTCTAGGGGTAGTGAAGTCAATGATCTGGGATAATGGAGGTACACCTAGAATTCACCATTCATTGTTTGTTTTTCTCAGGTTTCAGAAGAACTCAAGTTATGCGAAGGAGAGAACTGTGTGTTCCTGCGAAGTCCTCAAAAAGACTTCATGAGGAGTTTTCTGGTATGTAAAGACCACTTGTAGAAACAATAGTGATTTTTAACCAATTCATTTAGAACATTGTACAGCACAGAAACAGGCCCTTTGGCCCACGATATCTGTGACCAACGTGATGCCAAATTAAATAATCTCCTCTGCCTGCACGTGATCCATATCCCCCAATTCCCTGCATATCCATGGGCATATCTAAACGTCTAACACTGCCATTATACCTGCCTCCACCACCACATCTAGCTGTTCATTCCAGGCACCCACCACTATGTACATGAAAAGCTTGCCTCGCACCTGCGTTAAATTTCTCACCTTAAATCTATGCCCTCTGGTATTTGTCATTTCCACCCGAGAAAACTCGGGTTAACTTAGGACAGTCACGGTGGCTCAGCGGTAGAGTTGCTGCCTGACAGCGAATGCAGCAACGGAGACGGGTGCTGTCTATACGGAGTTTGTACGTTCTCCCCTTGACCTGTGTGGGTTTTCTGCGAGATCTTTGGTTTCCTCCCACACACCAAAGACGTACAGGTATGTATGTTAGTTGGCTTGATAAATGTAAAAATTGTCCCAAGTGGGTGTAGAATAGTGTTAATGTGCGGGGATCGCTGATCTGCATGGACTCGGTGGGCTGAAGGACCTGTTTCCATGCTGTATCTCTAAACTAAACTAAACTAAATATTCCTACTGACTTCGCTATCTATGACTCTCATAATTTGATATACTTCTATCAGGTCTCCCCTCAGTGTCCGATGCTCCAGAGAAAACTATACAAGTCTGTTCAATTTTTCCCTATAGGATCCTGGTTAATCCCTTCTGCACCCTGTCCAAAGGCTTTGCATCCTTCGCATAATGGGGTGACCAGAACTGCTAATACTCCTAATGCAACAAACCAAAGTACTACAAAGCTGCAACATGACTCCTGCTCTTATACGCAATGCCCCAACCTATGAAGGCAAGCATACCATATGCCTTCTTCACCACTCTCTCTAGTTATGTTGCTACTTCCAGAGAGTTATGGACTTGGACCCCAAGATCCTTCTGCACATCAATGCTGGTTAGGGTGGTAAAGGTAAAAATATAGGACCCCGGTCGTATTCGCACATCTCAATCGACAATAGACAATAGATCAATCCATCACGTGTCCACAAGTTTGTACATAGGCTCAGAAACCCATCGATGGACTTCGTTCAGCATTCGCACACTGCCTGGTTAGAAATGATCTTCCATTATGTGATGAGACTGGAGTAGTTGGGTTTGTTCCAGTTAGGAGCACAAAAATCCAAAGGGAAATTTAATAGGGGACTCGCAATGAGGAAGTCCATTGATCAATCCAGGAGGAATACATTCTATTGACAGTGGAGGACACAGATTTAAACTATTATTTGGCCTTCCTTTCATTCATTTGTTCTTTGTACCATTTCATATCCCAAGTATCCCTCTCCCCTGACTCTCAGTCTGAAGAAGGGTCTCGACCCGAAATGTCACCTATTCCTTTTCTCCAGGGATGCTGCCTGACCCGCTGAATTACCCCAGCAATTTGTATCCATCTTCGGCCTCAATAATGGATGGAGAAATGTCAGATGGAGTCTACTCCGAGCAAGTGTGAGGTGTTGCATATTGGGAGGACGAATGTAAGGGGGAAATCTAGAAGTAATGGAAAGACACTTAAAGAGCATTGAAGTTTAGTTTAGTTTTAGTTTAGAGATCCAGCACGGACGCAGGCCCTTTGGCCTACCGAGTCTGCACCAACCAATCCCCGCACATTAACACTATCCTACACACACTAGGGACAATTTACACTTATACCCAGCAAATTTACCTACATACGTGCACGTCTTTTGATTGTGAGAGGAAACCAAAGATCTCGGAGAAAACCCACGCGGTCACGGGGTGAACGTACAAACACCGTACAGACAGCGCCCGTAGTTGGGATCCAACCCGGGTCTCCGGCGCTTCAAGGGCTGTAAGGCAGCAACTCTACAGCTGTGCCGCCGAGCCGTCCTAGTACAGAGGAATTACTGAGGGATCTTTGGGTCCAAGTCCTCAACTCCCTGAAAGTGGCAACACAAATAGAAGGCATGTCGTATGCGTGCCTTCATTGGTTGGGGCAATGAGTATCAGAGTCAGGAAGTCATTATGTAGCCTGGTAGGACTTTGCCTTATTTGGAGTTTTGCCTGTGGTTCTGGTCAAGGAACTGCAGATGCTGGTTTACACCGAAGATAGACACAAAATACTGGAATAACTCAGCGGGTCAGGCATCATCTCTGGAGAAAAGGAATAGGTGACATTTCGTTTTGAGATCCTTCTTCAGGGACTTTTCAGGGTCTTAAAGCATCAGGAAACGTCACCTATTCCTTCTCTCCAGAGATGCTGCCTGACCCACTGAGTTACTCCAGCATTTTGTGTCTATCTTCGGTGTAAACCAGCATCTTACACAAAAAATAAAGCTTGGCTTCTCACTGTTTATTTTTAACATATACATAGAACATAGAACAGTATGTTTCCCCCAGGTTTCTTCCCCCTACTACAATCAGTCTGAAGAAGGATCCCAACGTGAAGCATTACCTATCCATGTTCTCCAGAGATGCTGCCTGACCTGTCGAACTTCTCCACCAGTACTTTGCGTCTTTTTTGGTAAACCAGCATCTGTAGTTCCTTGTTTCTATAGAACAGTGCAGCACAAGAACAGGCCGATAATGTCAGTGCCAAACATAATGCCGAGAACAACTCTTATCTGTCCGCACATAATCCATATCCCTCCATTACCTGCATATCCAAGTGTCATTCTAATAGTCTGTTAAATGTCCCATCATATCTGCTTCCACCATGCCCCTCAGCAGCACGATCCAGGCACTCACCAACCCTCCATGTAAAAATCTTTCCCTGCATATCTCCTGTAAACGTTGTCCCTCGCACCTTAAAGCTGTGTCCTGTAGTACTTGATTTTTCCATCCTGGGAAAAAAGCTTCTGATTACCTATGCTATCTATGCTTCTCATAATTTTATGTAACACCATCAGGTCTCCCCACAACCTCCTGACATTTTTTGTCTGAATGATATTCAAAATTAATTTTATTTACTTGTTGTTAGGATGTAGGATATTCTGGTTTAAAAAATGCATTTTTAGCACATTTAATAGTATCTTTCAAAATTAAAGGACAATAGGCAAAGAGCAAGAGAGGGGACTTCTGTTGTGAGATAGATTTTGCAAAGAGCACAATAAGGTGAGAGGCCTTATACAGTGCTGCAAGATTGCGTGATTGAACACTGCCATCCAGGGTCTGTTTGTGATATTCTTTTCATTCCAGCCAACATGTCATAACTGTCATTAGGGCAGTCATGGTGCGCAGTGGGAGAGTTTCTGCCTTACAGC
This sequence comes from Malacoraja senta, assembly GCA_038087875.1. Classification (NCBI taxonomy): domain Eukaryota; kingdom Metazoa; phylum Chordata; class Chondrichthyes; order Rajiformes; family Rajidae; genus Malacoraja; species Malacoraja senta. The sequence goes on along the minus strand of CM075977.1, from coordinate 385,156,044 downwards.
GAACGCAGCGCTGGAGACCTGGGTTCAATCCTGACTAAGAGTGCTGTCTGTCAGGAGTTTGTACGTTCTCTCCATGACATGTGTGGGTTTTCTCCGAGATAGACAATAGACAATAGGTACAGGAGTAGGCCATTTGGCCCTTCGAGCCAGCACCGCCATTCAATGTGATCATGGCTGATCATCCCCAGTCAGTACCGCGTTCCTGCCTTCTCCCCATATCCCTTGACTCCGCTATCTTTAAGAGCCCTATCTAGCTCTCTCTTGAAAGTATCCAGAGAACCGGCCTCCACCGCCCTCTGAGGCAGAGAATTCCACAAACTCACAACTCTCTGTGCAAGTCTTTGGTTTTCTCCCACACTCCAAAGACGTACAGGTTTGCAGGTTAATTGGCTTGGTAAATGTAAAAATTGCCCCTAGTGGGTGTTGGATAGTGTTAATATGCAGGGATCGCTGGTCGGCGTGGACCTGACGGGCCGAAGGGCCTGTTTCTGTGCTGTATCTCTAAACTAAACTCCAACAGAATTGCTATTCTGTAGAACTGCAGGCGTGAAATTGTTGCATTGGTCTTTCTTGGGGGGTACAGGTAATCCTCGGAGTCTCAGTAGATTTGAGTGTTCGTGGCTGTATGAGGTTTTGCTAACTCTGTTTTTTCTCTCCCCCGCCACCCCCCCCTTCCCACTCTGCCCCACTCTAACATCAGACTGATATGTTGATGCGACAAATTCAGAAGAAGAAATGAAGTCTACTTTCCTTACAAATTGTGTTCAAATGTGTAAATTGTAAGCCAAACTGATAATGAAAAAAACCCATTTAAAAATATGATTTTAAAATCTGCAAAGAATTTTGTGTCAAATATGTACACGAGTCCAGAACACATGGCAGTGATGAGAGGCTGTTCACGTGAACATTATATTAAACATAGAAACATAGAAAATAGGTGCAGGAGTAGACCATTTGGCCCTTCGAGCCTGCACCGCCATTCAATATGATCATGGCTGATCATCCAACTCAGCATCCCGTGCCTGCCTTCTCTCCATACCCCCTGTAGAGATGTTCCCCTCTCCTGCAAAATAAAGGACTTTATTTTGTTACATCACCACACCAACTCTGAACTGTCATTGTTCGAAAATGAAAAATATTTAAGGTATGAAGACAAACATTTTATTTATCATTAGCTCTTCTTTCAAGCTTTGGCACAGTTTAACATCCATCATAGTCATAAAGTCATTCAGCATGGAAACAAGCCTTTTGGCCCAACTTGTCCATGCCACCAAGATGCCCCATCTAAGCTACTCTGAACTGCCCATGTTTGGACCATATCTCTCCAAACCTTTCTTATCTATGTACCTGTCCAAATGTCTTTTAAATGCTGTTATAGTACCAGCCTCAACTACCTCCTCTGGCAGTTCATTCCATATCTCCACCAACATCTGAGTGAAAAAAATGGCTTTTAGTTTCCTATTAAATCTTGCCCTTCTCACCTTAAACCTGTGGTTCTTGATTCCCCTCCTCTGGGGAAAAGGCTCTGTACATTCATCCTATCTATTCCCCTCAAGATTTTATACACCTCTAAACATTTGCCTTGGAACATCTGTTCATTCCTTGACCTTTGTAAGTTATAATTTCTACCTATTCAGCATTAAAAGTTGATTGCATTAAAGGCTTCAAGCTTCAGGTTACAAAATGTTCTTTGTGATCTTGTGTTGCGGGTTGGTCTACAAAAATCTGAAGATTGAATGATGTTGGCAGCGCAGTCAGTCACAGATGAACACAACAGTTAGTGTTCCAGTTGTTAATGCAAATCATTCCCATTGCATGTATCACCTCCGACGTCCTCAACTAGGTGCTTCTTTGTATAGTAAGAAACTGCAGATGCTGGTTTAAACCGAAGACAGACAAAAAATGCTGGAGTAACACGGTGGGACAGGCAGCATCTCTGGAGAGAAGGAATGGGTGACGTTTCTTCAGTAAGTTGCCTAAGATGGATCTTTCCAAATGAGAAAATCATTGTTACCAAGCAAACGTGACAGAAGGAATAGTTTAGTTTAGTTTAGTTTAGTTTAGTTTAGTTTAGAGATACAGCGCGGAAACAGGCCCTTCGGCCCACCGACCAGTGATCCTCGCACACTAACATAATCCTACATACTCAAGGGACAATTTACAATTTTACCAAGCCAATTAACCTTCAAACCTGTACGTCTTTGGAGTGTGGGAGGAAACCAAAGCACCCGGAGAAAACCCACGCAGGTCACGGGCAGAACGTTCTAAATCCGTACCGACAGCACTTGTAGTCAGCATCGAACCCGGGTCTCGAGCCCAGGCAGCAACTCTACCACTGCGCCACCATGCCACTCTCAGTGCTTCTTTGTACATTGCCTAAGATGGATCTTTGCAGATGAGAAAATAATCATTAATCGTAAGATTATAAGATCATCAGCGATAGGAGCAGAATTAGGCCATTCGGCCCATCAAGTCTACTCTGCCATTCAATCATGGCTGATCAATCTCTCCCTTCTAACCCCATTCTCCTGCTTTCTCCCATTACCTCTGACACCCATACTAATCAAGAATCTACTGTATCTATCTCTGCCTTAAAAATGTTCATTCATAGCCTTATTTGGCAATGAATTCCACAGATCCACCACTCTCCGACTAAGGAATTTCTTCCTCATCTCCTTCCTAAAAGAACGTCCTTTAATTCTGAGGCTATGACCTCTAGTCCTAGACTTTCCCACTAGTGGAAACATCCTCTCTACATCAACTCTATCCAAGCCTTTCATTATTCTGTACGTTTCTGTTCTATTAAAGAGCAAACTCAACAGATGGAATAAGTAACATCAGGAAAAATATGGTAAACCCTTGTATTAATGGACCTCTTTACAACGGATTTTGGTTATTGCGGACGGGCCTTGCTACCCCCGGCTTGCACCATCTTCCCTGCCGCCACTTCCAGGCCACACCAGCACTTTGAGTCTTTTTGCGTAAGAGCCAGCAATTGCTGGAGAAATGGCAAATTGAGATCAATCTGAACAAGTGTGAGGTCCATTTTGGGATGTCAAATATAAGGGGAAAACATACAATGAATAACATGACCCTCGAGAGCACTGATGTACAGAGTCCAAAGTCCATAACTCTGTGAAAGTGGCAACACAAGTAGGAAAAGTAGGGATATGGTAAAGGAGTGGTAAAAAAAAGATATCTGATTGCTGACCTTTGTTGGTCGGGGGCATTGAGTATAAGAGCCAGGAAGTCATGATGCAGCTTTATAGAACTGTGGTTAGGTTACATTTGGAGTGTTGCATGTAGTTCTGGTCACCCCATTACAGGAAGTATGTGGAGGCTCTGGAAAGGGGGCAGAGGAGGTTTACCAGAATGATGCAGGGATTAGGGGGTATTATTAGCTACAGGGAGAGGTCGGACAGACTTGGATAGTTTTCTCTGGAACACCAGAGGTTGCAGAGAGACATGGAAGAAATGTGTAAAATTACGAGAGACATAGATAAGGTAGACAGTCAGAGTCTTTTTCCCAGGATGGGAAAAAAACAAATACTAGAGGCCATAGGTTAAGGTGAGATGAGCAAAGTTGAAAGGAGATGTGCGGGACAGGTTTTTTACACAGAGGGTGGCGAGTACCTGGAACGCGCTGCTGGGGGAGGTGGTGGAGGCAGGTACGATAGGGGTGTTTAGGAAACATTGAGATAAGCAGGCCGGACATGACCACAGAGATAAATGGAGAGCTATTCCCTGGAGGAGGGTTCTCACAGATCTGGATCAATCTGATCAAGAAGGAACTGCAGATGCTGGAAAAATGGAAGGTAGACAAAAGTTCTGGAGAAACTCAGCGGGTGCGGCAGCATCTATGGAGCGAAGGAAATAGGCAACGTTTCAGGCCGAAACCCTTCTTCAGACTGTGCTGTGTTCACAAGTTCACAAGTTGTAGGAGTAGAATTGAGCCATTCGGCCCATCGAGTCTACTCCGCCATTCAATCATGGCTGATCTCTGCCTCCTCATCCTATTTTCCTAAGATAGACACAAAAAGCTGGAGTAACTCAGTGGGACAGGCAGTATCTCTGGAGAGAAGGAATGGGTGACGTTTTGGGTCGAGACACTTCTTAATCTTATTTTCCTGCTTTCTCCCCATAAGCCTTGACATCTGTTCTATTCAAGAATTTGTCTATCTCTGCCTTAAAAAATACCCACTATTACATGTGTTGAAGCAACTACTAAACTTACAGGGCTCTATTTTCCAGCTTCTCTGGATGTGAGGTGAAAGCACAGGCTGTGCTCAGCAAAGCACTGAGGTCAGGAGGCTGAGGGAAGGAGGAAAAACTGCTGTCGACCCTGCATTTTTAATTCTTAAATATCAGCCATTGTCCGTCCACTGTCATGCCTTTCAACAAATCTCCCCATCTCATAGACAACTCATTTCTCATCCACTGTAACTTCTTCGTGAGTAACTGTAACATAATAGAATTCTTCTGTACGAAGGCAACTGCATGGGTTCATTTAGAAACTAGTGTCCTAAATCTAATCACGTTGTGGTCACTCTTCCCCAAAGGTCCCCAGAAAGGCAGACTATGAATTAACCCCTTCTCATTGCACGATACTCAATCTAGATAGCTAGATCTCCTGTTAGTCAGAAGAAGGTTTGTCGACCCGAAATGTCACCCATTCCTCTCACCAGAGATGCTGCCTGTCCCCCTGAATTACTCCTGCTTTTTGTGTCGATCTTGAAAAATAGTTCACTGGAATTACCAGTGCCTGGAATGAATATTGCAGCGATCTCAAGGGTAGCTTCCATTGAAGACTTTGGTGAAAAAAGGGATCAAGTCATCGAGTGAATTTGCAGTTAGGTGAACTTACAATGGTAGATTGTAATAGAGAATTAACCTGGTTGTAAAATTTCATATATGTTAGCCGTTGATAATTATGAGTTTTTTAAAAAACATTTTAGAAGGGCCAGCAATTTATATAAACATAGATACCTTTAAGAACCAAATGTACCATAGGTTTATAAGTCATAGGAGCAGAATTAGGCCATTCAGCCCAACGTGAGAGGAATTGATGCAGTCTCTTGCCCAGAGTAGGTGAATCGAGGACCATAGGTTCAATGTGAAGGGGAAAAGACTTAATAGGAATCTGAGGGGTAACGTTTTCATACAAACAATGGTGGGTGCATGGAACAAGCTGCCAGAGGAGGTAGTTGAGGCTGGGACTATCCAAAACGTTTAAGAAACAATTAGACAGGTACATGGATAGGACAGGTTTGGAGGGATATGGACCAAGCGCAGGCAGGTGGGACTAGTGTAGCTGGGACATGTTGGCCGGTGTGGGCAAGTTGGGCCGAAGGGCCTGTTTCCACACTGTATCCCTCTATGATTCCATGACTAAGTTTACTCCACTTTTAAAGAGCAACAGAAGATAACTATAAAGGCAATACGGGGAGAAAGGTTGAGGTACGAAGGTAAGCTAGCCAAGAATATAAAGGAGGATAGTAAAAGCTTCATTAGATATGTGAAGAGGAAAAAATTATTTAAGACCAAAGTTGGACCCTTGAAAACAGAAACAGGTGAATTTATTATGGGGAACAAGGAAATGGCAGACGAGTTAAACAGGTACTTTGGATCTGTCTTCACAAAGGAAGACACAAGCAATCTCCCTGATGTACAAGTGGCCAGAGGATTTACAGTGACGGAGGAACTGAAGGAAATCCACATTAGGCAGGAAATGGTGTTGGACAGACTGATGGGACTGAAGGCTGATAAATCCCCAGAGCCTGATGGTCTGAATCCCAGGGTACATAAGGAAGTGGCTCTAGAAATCGTGGACGCATTGGTGATCATTTTCCAATGTTCCATAGATTCAGGATCAGTTCCTGTGGATTGGAGGGGAGCTAATGTTATCCCACTTTTTAAGAAAGTGGGAGAGAGAAAACAGGGAATTATAGACCAGTTAGCCTGACATCGGTGGTGGGGAAGATGCTGGAGTCAATTGTAAAAGATGAAATAGCGGCACATTTGGATAGTAGTAGCAGGATCGGTCCGAGTCAGCATGGATTTACGAAGGGGAAATCATGCTTGACTAATCTTCTGGAAGCCTTTGAGGATGTAACTAGGAAAATGGACAAGGGAGAGCCAGTGGATGTGGTGTACCTGGATTTAGAGAAATCATTTGATAAGGTCCCACATAGGAGATTAGTGGGCAAAATTAGAGCACATGACATTGGGGGTAGGGTACTGACATGGATTGAAAATTGGCAGACAGGAAACAAAGAGTAGGGATAAACGGGTCCCTTTCAGAATGGCAGGCAGTGACTAGAGGGGTACCGCAAGGCTCGGTGCTGGGACCGCAGCTATTTGAATGAATGAATGAATAAGCTTATTGGCCAAGCATTCACATACAAGGAATTTGCCTTGCTGCTCTCCCCGCAAGTGATAGCATGACATACAGTGACCATTAGGAGTGACACATAAAACATTAAACATTAATAATAAAACTTTATTCATTAAACATGTGAATTAAATAAACTGCCAGAGCAAAAGGAGGCTACAGATTTTTGTTACTCGTGGATTTTTGCTACTACTCGTGGAAAAAAAGCTGTTTTTATGTCTGGCTGTGGCAGCTTTGACAGTCCGGAGTCGCCTTCCAGAGGGAAGTGATTCAAAGAGTTTGTGGCCAGGGTGAGAGGGGTGAGAGATGATCTACCCGCTCGCTTCCTGGACCTTGCAGTGTACAGAGCAGTACACCGTGGCAGCCATCGTTGGCGCCAGCAGCAGCAGCTACACTGCAAGCAACTTTTACAATATACATTAATAATTTAGATGAAGGGATTAAAAGTAACATTAGTAAATTTGCAGATGACACAAAGCAGGGTGGCAGGGTGAACTGTGAGGAAGATGCTATGAGGATGCAGGGTGACTTGGACAGGTTGGGTGAATGGGCAGATGCATGGCAGATGCAGTTTATTGTGGATAATTGTGAGGTTATCCACCTAGGTGGTATAAACAGGAAGGCAGATTATTATCTGTTAAGGGATATGGGGAGAAGGCAGGAACGAGATACTGATTGTGGATGATCAGCCATGATCACAGTGAATGGCAGTACTGGCTCGAAGGGCCGAATGGCCTTCTCCTGCACCTATTGTCTATTGTCTATTCAAACTATCTTTCTGCTGATCTATCTTTCCATCTCAACCCCATTCTCCTGCCTTCTCCCCATAACCTTTGGCACCCTTACTAATTAAGAATCTGTCAAAATCCGCTTTAAAAATACCCAATAACCGGAACCTTCTGATGAAACATCATCGAGTACCATGTGACATGGCTGATGATAAATTGTTGCACCAGACACTGTGAGAGTTTAATACCTTCAATAAAGGCTGTCGGGATTGATAGCTTTACCTGTTATTTGTCCTTGCAAATGTTTAACTAAAGAGACTATCGATATTATAAAAGATGATTGCTGGTTCCCAGTCTCAATTTGTCAATCTAGTCTGGGGTTAGTCCAGAATATCAAAAGCTGGCTGACCGACAGAAACATAGAAACATCGAAAATAGGTGCAGGTGTAGGCCATTCGGCCCTTTGAGCCAGCACCGCCATTCAATATGATCATGGCTGATCATCCAAAATCAATACCCCGTTCCTCTTTTTCCCCATATCCCTTGATTCTGTTCAACCTAAGAGCTACAGTATATCTACTGTAACTCTATCTTGAATACACCCAGTGAATTGGCCTCCAATACCTTCTGTGGCAGAGAATTCCACAGATTCACAACTCTCTGGGTGAAAAAGTTTTTCTCATCTTAGTTCTAAATGGCCTACCCCTTATTCTTAAACTGTGACCCCTGGTTCTGAACTCCCCCAATACCGGGAACGTTGGCCACGACAAGTAATATAGGCAATGCTGCTTAATACCATTGCACCATATCAAACTTAGGCCCGAACTGCAGACCTGAATGGTTCACCTTCCCCTCCCCAATACGTGCCCGTCGAACGATGGGACCACTAACCCACCCAAGGTTCGACGGACGACGGGGCCTGATCGAAGGCTCAGTGGACGACATAATTGGGAGGAAGCTGGAGACGTCGGACGTGAGGAGCAAGGGCTGGCAGGAGGGTGACCCCGGGTAATGCCTCCAGTGTCTTCAAGGTCGGCTGCAGGAGGCTCCCCTGGGGCGAGGATGGTCAGGCAAGGAGAGGAGAGGAGAGAAGAGGGACGTCAGTTAGCTGGTACTGCTCCAGTACATTAATTAGTTTAGAGATACAGCGCAGAAACAGGCCCGTCGGCACACCGAGTCCGCACCGACCAACGATCCCCGCATATTAACATTGCCCTACAAACACACGGGACAATTTACATTTACACCAAGCCAATTAACCTACACAACCTGTACGTCTATGGAGTTTCGGAGGAAACCGAAGATCTTGGAGAAAACCCACACGGTCACAGGGGGAACGAACAAACTCCATACAGACAGCACCCATGGTCGGGATCAACTCTACTGCTGCGCCATCATGCCACCCTAATAATATTATTAACTCTATTCATAATGTACCACTAAATGTTTGACATTCATTGCTTGAAATTTATTTGTTAAATACAAACACAAGTGTGAACACAGACATCAGGGAAGTATTATAGGTGCTGGCATTGTCAGTGACAGCCATTTCATGCATTCAAATATAATCTCAAAAAAGAGCAAGGCGTATGTATTTTGTTAATTTATTGTTAAATGTTATTCCAAGTGTTGCATTATTTCACATTTATTTAACACATCTGTACATGTCTGGAAAACTTTACAGATTATAATATCTATATATTCAGCATTAAAACATAATAGTATTAAACATTTATCGACTTGAGCTTTAGGTAGCGAGGGTTTGTGCTGCAGGTCACGTTTCCCCAGAGACGCGCTTTAATCTGAGGAGAAGATGGTCCTGGAGTTACACGCAGGATCCAATGTGCAGCTCTCTGCAATGAATGAACAGTACAAGTGACGTTTATTATCGACATACATTCAACCATCTCCAACAACAGCTTTACCATCGCAACGTTTAAGAAACAATTAGCCGGGTACATGATTAGGACACGTTTAGGATATGGATCAAACACAGGCAGGTGGGACTAGTGTAGTTAGGACATGTTGGCCGGTGTGGGCAAGTTGTGCTGAAAGGCCTGTTTTCACGTTGTATGATCTATGACTAAAGCTATTGAAACCATTTAAAGCATAACATTGCCATCTCATGAGACATAGAGAAGGAATTAATATCCATTTGAGCTTGGTGAATAATCCAATCCGTGAAATGGACCAGGTAATGCTGGAAGTACTCAGTAGGTTGGGCAGCATCCGTGGAGAGGGAAACAGAGTTAATTTTTCATTTCCATCACTTTTACTCACAACTGGGAAAGGTTAGAGAAGTAAAGCAGAGCATCGCTCTGAGTCAGCATCAACTCAATGGGCCAAATGACCTTATTCTATTAGCGCAACACTGTGGCGCAGATATTTGATTAGTAAGAGTATGAAAGGTTATGGGGAGAAGGCAGGAGAATAGGGTTAAGAAAGGAAGGATAGATCAGCCATGTTTGAATGGTGGAGCAGACTCAATTGGCAGAATGGCCTACTTCTGCTCCTATGACTTATGAACTTATGACCTATCATAGGCTTTTAACTGAAGGGGTCCACGGCAAAATGGACCATGCATTCCATCAGAACCTGGAAGCTTAGATTATTTGAAATTATGACAATTTGAAACAAAACCATTGGAGCAGTCCCTCAAGATTCAGGGACAGTTTCTTCCCAATTGTTATCAGGCAACTGAATCAACCAGAGAGCAGTGCTGAACTACTATCTACCTCTTTGGTGACCCTCGGATTATTCTTGATCGGACTTTGCAGGCTTTACCTTCTTCTAAACGTTATTCCCCTATCGTGTATCTACTGTATACAGGGTAAATGACTCAATTGTAATCAGGTATTGTCTTTATGCTGACCGGTTAGCACGTAACAAACACTTTTCACTGTATCTCAGTACATGTGACAATACACTAAACTCAAACTAAAAGACTTGGCCGAAACGGGGCGCCCAGCGTTTTCTGCTGCCGTTCCAGATATCTTGCATCAACAGTTTCTGGCATTATTAAAATGCTGCAATGAGTCAAAAACCTTGGCGTGATATTTGACTCAGCATTGAAATTTGACAAACAAGTCAATGCCGTGGTAAAAGCTAGCTTCTTCCAGCTACGGACGATAGCTAAAATATAACAATTCCTCCAGTTTGATGACCTTGAAAAGATCATCCACACATTTATTTCCTCCTGCCTCGTTTACTGCAACTCCCTTTACACTGGCATTAGCCAATCTTCCCTGTCCCGCCTGCAACTGGTCCAAAACGCCGCAGCGAGACTCCTGACGGGCACCCGAAAAAGGGACCCCGATTCTGGCCTCTCTCCACTGGCTCCCTGTGCGGTTCCGAATAAATTTCAAGATCCTTCTTTATGTTTACAAAGCCCTTAACGGGCTTGCCCCCACCTACAAAAGTCTGCTTACCCACCACACCACCTCCAGGTCCCTCAGATCGGCCGACTTGGGGTTACTGAACATCCCGCGATCTAGGCATAAGCTCAGGGGCGACCGCGTCCTTGCGGTTGCAGCTCCTAGACTGTGGAACAGCATCCCTCTTCCCATCAGAACTGCCCCCTCCATCGACTCCTTTAAGTCGAGACTTAAAACTCATCTTTACTCTCAAGCCTTTCTTGACGTCCTCTGAGGGAGGGCTATATGTATTTATTTATGTATGTACTTAATCTATGAACCACTGTTGTATAACGTTAGTACCTCCACCAATGTAAAGCACTTTGGCCAATGAGAGTTGTTTTTTAAATAGAGATAAATAGAAATATAGAAATAAAAGTGACTTGGCTTGACTTGACTTTCTTCCCATTAACACCCAATCCTCAATCCCTGTCCTAGTTCTCCCCATCTCCCCCACCCCAGAGCCATGGTGTTGGGAAGTGGAGGAACTAAACTGAACTGAACTGAAAGCAGTTTAAAGTGGCAGCATCTCACCAGCAGTGCAGCAGGTTCCCGCCGCGCCGCATTTTCCACCGTTCGTGCCACAGAGTCTGCCGGCAGGTTCGCAGGGAGAGAGCAGGTAGGATTCCTTCCGGCATCTCAATGTCTCCGACGTTCCGAAGAAGCAGCCGATCTCCTCCCCGCAGCAGATCTTGGCCCCGAAACACTGGCCTCTGTAGCCGGGACCACAAGGCATGCACTAGGCAAGAGCACAGAATGGATTACATCAGTAAGGCCATTCTCTGACAGAGATAAACCAGTATCACCAAACCCCAATGGCAACACCAATCTTGTTATGGAAAAGCGAGGCACTGCAGATGCGCAGGCAGGTGGGACTAGTGTAGCTGGTCCTATATCTTATATAGTTCCTATATCTTATGGGTCAGGCAGCATCTCTGGAGATCATGGATAAGTGATGTTACAGGCCAGGACTTTCGACCCGATTTGTCACCTATCCGTATTTAAGAAACATTTAGACAGGTTGATGGATAGGACAGATGCAGAGGGATATGGGCCGATGGGACTAGAATAGATGGGACATGTTGGTCGGTGTGGGCAAGTTGGGCCGAAGGGCCTGTTTCAACACGGCCTCACTCTATGACTCTGCAAAAAAAAGACACAAAGTGTTGGAGTAACTCAGCGGGTCAGGCAGACTCTCTGTACAACATAGTCATACAGCAGGGAAACAGGCCCTCGGTTACCAATCCCTATGCCCAGCCACACAAACTGGCTGTGGTGGAATTATAATACTTTGAGAAAATATTATTGGGCCCTGAATACTTTGTCTTTCTCTGAATTAATTTTGTTCCGCATTGAAAACTCCAATCTGATAACTTGAGAATTTTCCATTCTATTGAAATACAAAAATAAGTCCTAAATATTTGCTTTTGTGGTTAAACTCCCAGTTTCCAGTTGTTGCCCATTCACACTGTCAGTTCCAGTAACACACCTCTTTGCTGGACAATGCCAGATGTGGCTGCTTTGTCTTTGGGATGAATTGTATCAGTGTTCATCTGGTACAATGAACCAGATGTACCAGATGAAGTAATTTGCAAATACTTACATTCTCAATCCCATTCCCATTACAACCAGTTTGACTGCAGGCTTCTCCACTGCCGTAGTGATGTCCAACATATGGGCCAAACACAGGCAAATGGGACTAGTTTACTTCAGAGATACAGCGCAGAAGCAGGCACTTCAGCCCACCGACTCCGCACCGACCAGCGATCCCTGCATACTCACACTAACGACACACACAAGGAACAACTTACAATTAAACTAAGACAATTAACCTAAAAAACCTATACATCTTTGGAGTGTTGGAGGAAACCGGAGATCCTGGAGAAAACCGACACAGGTCATGGGGAGAACGTACAGACTCCATGCAGACAAGCACCCAGAGTCAGGATCGAATCCCAGGTCTCTGGTGCTGTTAGGCAGCAACTGAACCTGGCATCAAAACCATCAGATTTGTTGCATGTTGTTGGGCTGTCGGGCCTGTTTCCGTGCTGTAAACACCAAGTACCAATATCCTACACAGTAGCTCCACTGAGAACAACTGATCTCTGATTTCCTGAGGGCAATATTCCCTGGAACGTGAGTGTTCAGGACACATTTTTGTCAAGGATTAGTCTGGATGACACACTAAGACCACAGTTATGAACAGTGGGTTTGCATTCAACAGTCTGTACAGGACGGGTCACTAACTCTTACACCACAGCCAGTCTAGTTGGAAGCCAACTTTGGTTAAGGACTATGCCAATGCCTGTCAGAGGCTGCGGGAAGAACCCTGGGCTACGTTCAGTACGGAACAGTTGTGACATTTCGTACTCGTTCTCAAAGTGAAAATGCCATTTTGAGGAAAAAGAAACAGTGTTATTCCCTGACGAGCCATTAGTACTGGACGATGCGTGAAGAAAGCTTCTCCTTACCGGTCTGATGTCCATGTCCATGATGGATCGTTTGCCTCCTTGAGGACAGTTGTTGATGTAACAAGCCGAAGAGAAGGAGACGAGGAAGAGGAGACCGACAGTGAGGCAAGTGGAGTGCATGATGTTCTCCTGGTGTGTCTGGCAACAGGAAACCTTCCAAACTGCACTGAGCAACTTCCAATCCACTCCCTTTTTATACCCTTCAGAGTGCTCCGTGCACTGGGATGCTATCACTAATTTTTTGCTGGCTGATTACATTTTCTAAACCATTGTAATGAACACTCATACAATGCAACTCACAATTCACCTGAGGTCAGTGCATGACTTTGATGTTTTAATTTTATAAACGTTTAATTTATTTAATGCATAAAAGTGCAGGCCATTCCAAACTGAATTATCATTTACCAATTAAAAACTACTAATGTATTTTAATGCATAAAGATCATCACAATCAAGGGATGGGTGAAAATTAACTGTCCAAATTAGTGTGATTTAGGGAAAGGTTTGGGGGTCAGAAGTGTCTGGAATTGATGAGGTAACAAATTGGACTGAGCTTTCCACCAGAAAACATTAATGAGTTTGAGCAGACTCAGTAAGATGTCGTCAATGAGAATCGGATCCAGATAAACACAAGAGAGAATTGTAGAGTTGATGAATGGACCTACAACAGCTTTGGTGAAACTACTAGATCTATAGAACTTTGTATTCAAGTTCACACCACCAAGTTATAGCATCCATGGGCCGTGTTATAGGAAAGATGTTGTCAGACTGGAAAGGGTACGGAGAAGATTTACAAAGATGTTGCCAGGAGTCAGGGTCCTGAGCTATAGGGAGCAGTTGTGCAGACTAGGACTATTCGTTGGAGCGCAGGAGGATGAGGGGTGATCTTATAGAAGTGTGCAAAATCATGAGAATAATAGATCGGGTAAACGCACAGAGTCTCTTGCACAGAGAGAACCAGTGGACATACTGTAGGTTTAAGGTGAATGGAGAAAGATTTAATAGGAAACTGTGGGATAATTTTTTTACACAATGGTTGATGGGTGTATGGAACGAGTTGGCAGAGGAGGTAGTTGAGGCAGGGACTATCACAACGTTTGAGAAATATTTAGACAGGTACATGGATAGGGCAGGTTTAGAGGGATATGGGGCAAACACAGGCAGGTGGGACTAATATAGATAATAATAATAATAATAATAATCATTTTATTTACTGGCGCCTTTCTAAAACCCAAGGACACCTTACAATGCATAGAATCACAACAAAACAAAAAACACATAGATGGGACATGTTGGTCGGTGTGGGCAGCTGGGGCCAATGGGCCTGTTGCCACGCTGTATCACTCTGTGACTCCATGACTTCAGGACTAGGGGTCCCAACCCAAAACATCGTCTGGGCATTCTCTCCACCAATATTACCTGAACCGTTGAGTTCCTCCTGAACTTGTGTTTTGCTCAAGGTTCCAGCATTTGCATGTTCTTATGTAGCCCTGTGTCCCCCATTGCCGTTTGTGGATCCAGTTTGCCAACTTGGCTTGGATCTCCATGGGAGCTAACCTTCTGGACCAGATAGGTGATTGTTGATTCCGGATCTAATACTCTCTCCCTAGTCTGGGTTAGTAAACCACTGAGTCGAACACTGGAGTCCAAACCCTTCTTTATTTGTATACAACACCGCGGGGCTGGCCTTGGATCCACTCACTCGAGCCCTCAGCAGCCTCGCGTAAACAGAACAGAAGGAAAGACCACCGACACGCCCCAATGAAAGGATCGCCCTTATATACCCCTAAACAGTGGCGGGGAAACTAACGGCGTGAATGTACAGGGGGAGGCAACCCCTACAAACCAATCATGGCATCTATTCAGTACCCTGAAACAAAGTAAAACATATTCAGTGAAGTAACCCCTCTAAACCAATCACCAACACGGAACAAGCATCAGTGTATTGAAACATAACAAAAACCTCTTTAGTCACCCAGACTATGTGGTGACAGGTGGGTCACATGGGCAGAAGCTTCCTGGAGCTTCTTCAGAGGTCCAGACGTACTGGCGACAGCTAGGTCATATGGGTCTCCAGCACTTTGCAATGTATTGTCACTATCAGTGAAGCCCGTTCTTTCACAGACACCTGCCATTACCCAAAGTACCCAAATCCCTTCATATTCACATGATGAAGGGAATAACGTTTAAAGTAAGAAATGCTGCTGCTGGATTAGAGGTTTGAAGGAGTG
The DNA here is from genome assembly GCA_038087875.1 of Malacoraja senta. Taxonomy (NCBI): domain Eukaryota; kingdom Metazoa; phylum Chordata; class Chondrichthyes; order Rajiformes; family Rajidae; genus Malacoraja; species Malacoraja senta. The sequence goes on along the minus strand of CM075977.1, from coordinate 385,140,810 downwards.
GGGCGATTGTAATGCGTGATTACAGATACACTTTAGTTTAGTTTACTTAAAGATACAGCGCGGAAACAGGCCCTTCTGCCCACCAAGTCTGCGCTGACCAGTGATCCCCGCACGTTAACACTATCCCACACACTCTAGGCATAGTTTTTCAACTTTGCCAAGCCAAGTAACCAACAAACCTGTAGGTCATTGGAGTGTGGGAGGAAACCCCACGCAGGTCACAGGGAGAATGTACAAACGGCATTCAGACAGCATCCATAGTCAGGATCGAACCCTGGTTCTGGGACCAGCGCACAGAGTCGCCTGGCTTGGGCGCCGTTCGGTATCGTCACCTTACATTTAAATTTAAATCATTAATGTATATTACGAAAATTAAGAGACACTGTACTGAGCCCTGGTGAATCTCGCTGGCAAGGATTCCAGTTGCAAACCTTTACTCTTTGCTTTCTGCCATTGAGCCTCCCTCTGGCCTCTGCCACTGTTGAATCCTTCAGTTCTTTTTGTCATGATAATTCATAGCATAAGGCAGAGCCTTATCCTGATCTGGCCCCAGCATGTCTGTAGAGGAAGGATTCTGAAAGGATTATTTGAACACGTGCCATGTTACTGATTGCATGCAAAGACTCCGGGCAAAGCAGACACTGAGCTGGGATGTGAACAGACAGGAGAACAGGCCGGTAGCTTGCTCTTGGAGACACGTTGGGAGATTCTGAAAAGGAGGTGGAGTGTGAAACGGAGGGAGTTCCAGAGCGTGGTGCAAAGACAGCTGGTCGTTCTGACGTTCGGGATGAAAAGCACAGTGGGTTGGAGTGAGGGATGGGAGCATTTGCGGGATGGGCTGAAGGTGGCTGGAAAGGTTGGCAGGCGCAAGGGCCCGAAGAGACCAATCCCTTGTAAACATCCGAGTCAGCAGATTTCGAACCGTGGTAACGTGTCCATTCAATGCAAAGAGCATTTAAAACTCAGGAAACCAAACCCCATCAGTTTGGAGCAGCTGGGGCAGAAAGTCACCCCGAGAAACAGCTGTGGTTATTAAAGTTCTGGTAATATATCCATGGAGACAGGGTAAGATTCGAGAGACATCTACCCAGGTCCTTGGTCAAAGAAGGCAACCATTGTGGGCTCCATATTTCCTTGATTATTATTGCTTTCTGCATATCTTACATTCACTTGTCCTAAATACCGTCTATATCTCTCGTTCCCCTTTCCCCTGATGCTCAGTCTGAAGAAACCTCTCAACGTGAAACTGCAGGTGTCAGAGGTTCTGACACAAACATGCATCCAGTGAGTCGGCCTTCGCCGCCTTCTGAGGCAGAGAATTCCACAAATTCACAACTCTCTGCATGAAAAAGTTTTTCCTCATCTTAGTTCTAAATTGCCAATCCTTTATTCTTAAACTGTTGTCCCTGGTTCTGGACTCCCCCAACATCGGGAACATGTTTCCTGCATCTAGCATGTCCAATCCCTTAATAATTTTATATATTTCCATAAGATCCCCTCTCATCCATCTAAATTCCAGTGAATACAAGCCCAGTCGCTCCATTCTTTCATCATATGACAGTCCCGCCATCCCGGGAATTAACTTCCTCTGGAGAGAATGAACGGATGACGTTTCGGGTCGAGACTGGACTGGGCTGAAGTCTGAAGAAGGATCTCGACCTGAAACGTCACCCATTCCTTCTCTCCAGAGATGTTGCCTGTCCCGCTGAGTTACTCCAACATTTTGTGTTTGTCTTCGGTTTAAACCAGCATCTGTAGTTCCTTCCTGCACATAAATTGTAGTGTGTAGGATAGAACGACTGCAGTGGCTCTATCCTTCCTCTCGTATAACTACAATGGTGGTTTAATTTAGTTTAGTTTAGAGATAAACGGTCCATTAACAATATCCTACAAACACTAGGGCAGGGGTGGGGAACCTGCGGCCTTCTAGGCCATTAAGTGCGGCCTTTTGAATGAATCAAAACTTTGTAGAACAAATCCTTTTATTTTTATTAATATGTTTTCGTTCGTCTATTATTATTTTTATTTTAATCTTAAAATGAATGTATTTAAAATACCAAAGAGTAAAAGAAGATTCAACGAAATAATCCTCCCCGACTGACAGCCACAATTAAAACATTAGTAAGTCATGAGGGCTATTTTATTGCTACGAAGAGTTACTCGCTTTGGGCACTCTTACGGGTAGAACACAAGGAATAGATTTTCAACAACTTTCAAGATAAATGTCGTGAAGTATATCTAATTGAAGTTTCTTGGATGCAGCCTTATTAGATTACAGCTAACTTAATGCGGCATTCCAACATGAAAACGTTCCCCACCCCTGACATTTAAAAAAAAACATGTTATACCAAGCCAATTAACCTACAATCTGTGCTGGTTCTAGCCTTCCTCCCACATTGCAATGACATTGTGAGAGTGTGGGTTTCCCCCGAGCAGCGCAGCCCCAGCTGCCACCTCTCCCCACCCCACCGCTAAGACGTGCACGCTTGCAGCACCACTGGCACCGTGAACCCCTTGAATTGCCGGCAGAGCCGTCGCCCTCACAGCGCCAGAGACCCGGGCCCGAACCCGAGTGCTCCAGGACCCGGCACACCAGCGGCACCCCGCACAACCGGGGATAACTCATCGTGTTAGGGATAGAACCAGTGCACTGGAACATCTGGAGGAAACTCATGCAGCCACAGGGAGTTCCCGAGGCCAGGCTCGAACCCGGGCCCCCAGCACCGCGGGGTAGCTGCTCCACCAGCAACCCGCACAACCCTACAGAAGCCAAACCTAACCGTAAACCTACACGCCTCCGCAATGCGGGAGGGAACCCATGCTGCCACAGGCAGCACCCGAGGCCAGGATCGAACCTGGGACTCTGGCGCTGTAAGATAGCAACTCTACCGCGACGCCACTGTCCAGCCCCAAGGTACTGTGTATTCTGTGTCCTTTACTGGCTATTGTGTGGTGTGGGTTTATTGGCTATTTTCTCATTAGTATTGTACATATTAACCCCCCTTTTTCGGTTATAGCGGACGTAGCGGTACTAACAGACAGCATCTTATGCCCCTGTCCCACTTAGGAAATCTGAACGGAAACCTCTGGAAACTTTGCGCCCCACCCAAGGTTTCCGTGCGGTTCCCAGAGGTTCCCGGAGGTTTTTGTCAGTCTCCCGAATGGTCGAAAGTGGTTTCCGCTTCTTCTATGTTCCTTTTTTTTTGTGAAAATATTTTTTATTGGAGATAAGTACACAACATATTATCATCATTACCAGTCTTACATTTTTAAATTGATAATATTGTCAATTATTATTACATTGTCTCCAATACCTTTTGCCTTTTTTGTTTTTTTTAAACTAGATAGAACTAAAAAGATAGATGAAGTAAAGAAAGAAAAGAGAAAGAAAAAAACAAAACAAAACAAAACAGAAAAAAAAAAAGAAAAAAAAAAAAAAAAAAGAAAACAGAAAAGAAAAAGATAGTTAAAGAAGAATGGAAACATTTATTAAGATAAAAAACTTTGTTCGAGATATCTTCGTACATTTCAGAGTATAACATTTCATCCATTCTTTAGCCCGAGTGTTAGTCAGGTTCCTGTGCTGAACCATTCTGACCCTTTAAATAATCAATAAAGGGAGACCATGTTCCAACGAATAATTCCTGTTTGTCCAACAGGGAAAATCTGATTCTTTCCACATTTAAGGTCTCCGTCATTTCTATAATCCACATTTTGATTGTAGGGGTTATAGGGCCTTTCCAAAATTTTAGAATTAATTTTTTTCCCGTTATTATACTATAATCAATAAAGTTTCTTTGTGTTGTTGTAAATGTTTGATTTAATTCTAATGTTCCGAGTATTATTAATTTTGGATCCGGGTCCAATTGTGTGCTGGTCACTTTAGATATTATACTGAAAATATTTACCCAGAATTTTTTAATTTTTATACAGTTTGCAAACATATGAGATAAGTTAGCTTCTAAATGTTGACATTTATCACATATAGGTGAGATATGTTGAAAGATTTTATGTAATTTTGTTTTTAAATAATGTAACCTATGTATTACTTTAAATTGTATTAAAGAATGTCTGGCATTTAATGAACATTGATGTATGTGTTGTAAACTTTCTTCCCAAGTATCTTTCGTTATTATTTGATTTAATTCTTTTTCCCATGTTTGTTTGTGTAAGTCCGTCGATGGAATGTCACTGTCTAATAAAATATTATATATATAAGATATTAATTTTTCTGTATTAGGATGTTTATTCCAACATTCATCAAGAATTTCTAAATTTCTAATTCGAAAATTTTGAGTATTCGATTTTACATAATCTCTGAGTTGAAGATATCTGAAAAAATCATTTCCTCGAAGTCCATAAGTCTGTTGCAACTCCTGAAATGTAAGAAAAGTGCCTTCCTTGTAAAGTTGTCCCATATTTTTAATTCCATAATTCTTCCATTGTGTAAAACCCCTGTCCAACGATGAGGGTTTAAACAAAGGGTTATTCACAATTGGAAGAAAAAGTGATAAGTTATCTAATTTTAATGTCTTTTTTAATTGTTTCCAAATTCGTATAGCACTAAATATTATAGGGTTTTCCATATAATTTTTTTTGTTTAATTTAGACGTAGCAAATAATATCGAGCCGATATCAAAAGGTAAACAATCTTCCTTTTCCATTTTTAACCAATCTGGTTGTTGATCTATTTCTTCCAACCAGAAATTCATATTTTTAATATTAACTGCCCAAAAATAAAACAGAAAGTTTGGTAAAACCAAGCCTCCATTTATTTTTGATTTACACAAATGTCTTTTGTTTATCCTATGATTCTTATAATCCCAGATAAAATCATTAACAATAGAATCCAATTTAAAAAAAAAGTTTTTTGACAAATATATCGGAATTGTCTGAAAAGGGTATAATATTTGCGGTAAAAAAATCATTTTTATGGCATTAATTTTGCCAACCATTGAGATAGGAAGTGTTTTCCAATATTGAATATTCTTATGTAGTTTGTTCAGTAATGGGGGAAAATTTGCTTTAAATAATGATGTAAATATCTTAGTTATGTAAATGCCTAGGTATTTGAATTTTTCGTATGCTATTTTAAATGGAAATTGTTGTATTATCTGTTTGTTGTGTTCCCTTATTGGCATAATTTCACTTTTATTCCAATTTATTCTGTATCCTGAGAGTGAACCAAATTGGGTTATTAGCTTTAATAAGTTTGGAATACTAATTTCTGGTTTTGTAATGTAAATTAGTACATCATCTGTGTATAGAGAAATTTTATTCACTGTATCCTTTGTGTTATACCCATGTATTTCCGGATGACCCCTAACTCTTTCTGCGAGTGGCTCAATAGCAAGCGCAAATAATAATGGAGATAACGGGCATCCTTGTCTACAACCTCTAGATAGGCTGAATTTAGATGACAACCTTTGGTTTGTTAATATTCTAGCCGTAGGGTTTGTATATAACAGTTTTATCCATGTGCAGAATTTCTCCCCTAGCTGCATATTTTCCATCACCGAAAATAAATAGGACCATTCAACCTGATCAAAAGCTTTTTCAGCGTCAAGTGAGATTATTGCTAGATCTTCATTAATAATTCTCTTAGAATATATAATATTAAATAATCTTCTTAGATTATAATATGAGTACCGTTTCTGAATAAAGCCTGTTTGGTCAGGGTGTATTAATTTATTCATCACTGTACTTAATCTATGCGCTAGTATTTTAGTTAATATTTTCTGATCTGTATTTAAAAGTGCAATTGCTCTACATGATCCCGGGTCTTCCGGATCTTTATCAACTTTAGGAATAAGTGTTATTATAGATTCATTTAAAGTATCTGGAAGTTTCTGTTGAGTATAGATATACTCATACAGTCTTTGTAAACGTGGGCAAAGCAAATCATAAATTTTTTTATAAAATTCGGAGCCTAAACCATCTGGTCCTACTGCTTTACCATTTTTTAAAGAGCCAATAGACTCCTCAATATCTTTTATGGTAATCTCCCTTTCTAATAATTCTCTATCGTTTGAGTCTAAACCTTTTAAATTACATTTTAGTAAAAAATCTGCTATTCCTTCTGATTGTCCTACGGTTTTAGTTGAATAAAGGTTATGATAGTATTGGAGAAATCTATCATTTATGTCCTTGGGCATTTTTAATAATTCTCCTGTCTCTGTTCTAATTTTATGAATTATTTTTTCCCCTTCCATTTTTCGTAACTGACGTGCTAATAGTGGTTTGTCTCCAAATTCAAAATGTAATTGTTTGGTTTTTTGATAAAGTTTTATTACTTGTTCTGAATACATTTTATTTAATTTATATTTCAATACAGCAATTTTATTATGTTTTAAAATAGATGGCATTCTCGCATTTTCTATATCTAGTTGCTTGATTTCACTTTCCAATGTTTGTTGCTTAATCCTGTTCTCTTTATTATAAAATGCTTGAGCGGAAATTAATGTACCTCGAACAAACGCTTTAAACGTTTCCCACATAAGAGAAGTAGGTGTGTCAGGGTTGTCATTTACCTCAAAAAATATTTGAATCTGTTTAATAATATATTCCTGGCATGATCTTTCATTCAAAATTTGTGGGTTGAATCTCCAATATGTTTGTTTCTCGGACATTCAATTTAATTTAATCATGAATGTTACAGGTGCGTGATCTGAGATTATAATGTTATGGTATTTTGAATTATAAATAAATGGGATAAACATAGAGTCAACTAAAAAATAATCTATTCTTGAGTATGTTTTATGTACTGGTGAGTAAAATGAATATTCCCGTCCAGTTGGGTTTTCTATTCTCCAGACATCCTTAATATTAGTGGTATTAATAAATGAATTTAGAAATACACTTGATTGAGATTTTACTTTTTTTTGCCTTGATGATCTATCTAAGTATGAATCTAATGTACAATTGAAGTCTCCTCCAATTATTAATTTATATTGTGTAAATTCAGGAATTATATTAAATGTTTTATTAAAAAACATAGGGTTATCAAAATTAGGCCCATATACATTAAGAAGAATCACTTTTTCTCCATTTAACTCTCCAACTAATATAATATATCTACCATCAATATCCGCTATTGTTGATGAATGCGTAAAAGGTATTCCTTTACGAATTAATATTGCAACTCCTCTGGACTTATGGGAAAAAGAGGAATAATATGATTCAGCGATCCACTTAGCTTTAAGTCTATGTTGAGATTCCTTTTTAAGGTGTGTTTCTTGAAGGAATATTATATCTGTTTTGATTGAATTTAGATGTGCCAAAACTTTACCTCTCTTAATTGGTTCATTGATTCTCTTAACATTCCAACTACAAAATGTTATTCCCTCACCCCCTCTTGTCATATTAACATCTTGCATATTGTTTCTAAGGTGGTCTATAACCGAGCAGAAGGTGCAACACATAAAACCTGACCCTGCTCCCGAACCTCAAATAGATGAATTTTAAATAATATACATCGCTCTTCCGAACACATCTCCTTGAATTAGTCTTGTTGTTCCATTCAAACATTAAGTTATAAAAATATTTAAAGTGAAAAAAGTGATAGAATTGGCTAGTATAGGGTGAAAGAAGAAAAACTACATCTACAATTAGTGTAGTTAGTGATAGCCACACTAACGTGGCTAGAATTCTAAAGACTTCCGTAGCCTTTGTAAAAAAAAAATCCCAGCTCTGTGCCCGAGAAAAAATAAAAGAATATTTCTGACAATCAATTAACTTCTTTGGGAGTAGCAAACATATATATATATACACATACATACACACACACATACATACATATATATATATATATATAAATATATATATACCCATATGCATACATATATACGCACATATCCCTGCAGAAAAGTCCAAAAACAGCATAAATTCACAACGTTATTATTCTCTACATACCGTATTAATATCTTCGCTAAATCTATAAATTTAATTTTAAATTGAAAAATAAAGAGAAAAACCGTCAAACCTTATTATGACATAAGTATGTAACTCATTTCTACGTTAACCAGAGACTGTTAGTTATTAATCATTGTTATCAATCATACCCAGTATTAAATTTTTATGAGTAATATAAATGTTAATAATTTTAGTAGTAATATAGATATTTAATAAGTATTAGTAGTTACATATATAGTTAGATATGAATATACTAAACAATAATAGTGATTAATGACAATTGGTCATAACTATGATATTATTGTTCTTAGAGTTTATACTAAAAATAAAAAAAGATAAAAAAATAAAAAACCACGGTTTTCTCCAATGTCCACCGTCCATTTCAGTTTTCGAATGTCCTTAAAGCTCTTAAAAGAACTTTAAAGGTCCTTTTAAATCTGGCGAAGTCCCGTTAATCCTTGACTCCTGAGGAGTAATGTAAATTCTTCAGTCTGTGGTCACGTTCTCGATCGGGTCTTACCTGCAGCGCTTCTTCTATGTTCCGCCGATTATTTCAAAAAATTCAAAACTGACCGCGACTAAAAATAGTTCGCCATTTAAAAAATCAGTAATTTTTTAGTCGAAGCCGGTTGCGATGCTAGTTGAAGGTGGTTGCCGGCAACCACCTGCAACCTCCGGCAACCACCTTCAACTACCATCGCAATCGGCTTTGACTAAAAAATTACCGATTTTTAAAACGGCAACCTATTTTTAGTGGTTTTGAATTTTTTGAAATAATCGTTAGAACATAGAAGAAGCGGAAACCACTTTCGACCATTAGGGAGACTGACAAAAACCTCCGGGAACCACACGGAAACCTTGGGTGGGGCGCAAAGTCTCCAGAGGTTTCCGTTCAGGTTTCCTAAGTGGGACAGGGGCATAACTCTGCGTGGTCCATTATAATGAGTGTTTACTGTATTGTAATTGTGGTGCCCACATCTATACAGAATATGCCAAACATGCTCGAAGCAATGTATATCGATGTATCAAAGTTTTGCTCTCTGAATTCTCATCCTCTAGTTAGAAAGAATGAGCACTCTATTAGCCATGGTGATTTTAATTTGTGCTTCCTGGTGATGTTACAGTGATGCGATTGTTTTCCAGGTCGAATCTCCAGTCGCTCTGCGGCCTAACATCGTGGAGTTGGAAGCCTCGCTCAGGACTAACTTTGAGCCCCACCGCGGGGCCGTGGACTTACCATCGGAGCCAATCTCTCCCCTGGGATAGCTCCAACCGCGGCCTGCGGATTTTACCATCGAAAGCTCTCCATCTCGGGTAGAGGCCTTGGATGTCAGGAGCTCCAACGACACAGAAGGTTCGACAAGCCCCGACCCAGGGTCCGATCGCTGGCGTGGGGGAGCTGAGATTCCCTCCATTGCAGGAGCTTGATCGCCCTGACGAGGACGGCTCGACCATCAGCTATGGGAGTAAGATGAGCCCGTCAACAGAAGGCTCGAGGCACCCGACTGTGGGAGAACAAAGAAGGGAAGAGATTCAACTTTTTTTTTCGCCTTCCTTCACAGTGAGGAATGTGGAGGATTCACTGTGGTGGATGTTTATGTTAAAATGTATTTTGTGTGTTCTGTTGCTTTTTATTTGTATGACTGACTTGGCAAATGAAATTCCTCATATGTTGCAAAACATACTTGGCTAATAAAGTATTATTGTATTGTATTGTATTATAAGGTGCTGGAGCATCTCAGCAGGTCAGGCAGCATGTCTGGAGAACATGGATAGGTGATGGTTTGGATCGGGAAAGCAAATGGTGCTGAAGTGGGAATGGTTGAGAACTTCAGATTCCTTGGTGTTAATATTACCAACGATCTATTACAGACCAGCCACATTGGTGCAACAGCCAAGAAGGCAAACCATGACCTCTAATTCTTGAGGAAACTGAGGGAATTCGGCATGTCTCCAATTAATCTTACAAACTTCTATAGATGCACCATGGAGAGCATATTGCTGGGTTGCATCAGGGATTGGTTAGGGAACAGCTCTGCTGAAGACTGCTGGAAATTGCAGAGAGTTGTCGATATAGCCCAGTCCATCACACACATAAGACTTCCCACCATTGACTCTGTCTACACTTCAACCTGCCTCAGAAAAGCAGCCAACATAATCAAAGACTTGTCCCACCCCGCTCATTCAGAATAAAAGACTGATCATTCACCCTATCTGTTTGCCTCATGATGTTATATACCTCTGTAACATCACCCCTCAGTTTCCTGTGTGCCAAGGAATAATGTCCTATTGCATCGATGAATGCACAATGCGTTGACATTAATTCTAAACGTCATGGACTTTGAAGATGGCCCTGAGCAAAAATGCATATTTTTCATTATGAGACTGGGTGATGAACCAACTAATAAACTTCCATTAGCAAAAAAATTACCTATTTAATTTACACAATGACTCAACACACATGTAATTATTTTTTTAATATTGGCTCGAACTAAATGGGCTGCAGTACACTGTTATTGTGGAGTTTGGCACAAGAAACACAAGAATAAGGAATTGGGAAAACTCCTTCACAAAACTCCTACCCAACCTCTCTCTATAGCTCAGGCCCTCAAATCCTGCCAGCATCCTCATAAGTTTTCTCTGCACCCTTTTCCAGTTTAACAACATCTTTCCGATAACAAGGTAACCAAAACTGAACACAATACTCCAAATGTGGCCTCACCCATGTCTTGTACAACTGTAACATAACCTCCCAACTTGTATACTCGATACTCTGACTGATGAAGGCCAATGTACCGAAGGCTTTCTTGACCATCCTATCTATCCGTGTCGTCACTTTCAAGGAACCATGTACCTGGACTCCTACAACCCTCCCCAGAGCCCTGCCATTCACTGATTAGTTCCTGCCCTGGTTAGACTTCGCAATATAATAATAATAATAATAATAGATTTTATTTATATAGCGCTTTTCAGGACTCAAAGTCGCTTTAGCAACACCTTGCACTTTTCTGTATTAAACCCCATCAACCATTCCTCGCCCACCTGCCTAACCGATCAAGATGCTGCTGCAAATTTTGACAACCAACTTCACTATCTACGATACCACCCACTTTAGTGTAATCTGCAAATTTACTAATCGTGCCTTATACGTTGTCATCCAAATGTGCAATCTCCACACAGTCAGCACCTCAGTTCAGCATCAAATCCGTGTCTCTGGTGCTGTGAGGAAGCAGCATTACCAGCTGTGCCACCATACCACATGTAGCCGTTACATTTGAAGGATTATTCAGCCTATTCTAACTGCTGTCTAGTCCCAGTTCAGGTCGACATTTATCATATTTTGAATATGAAATAAAAAACAAAGATTGGAGAAGCCAATTGTCCCATTAACATGTGTTAGATCTGTGAAGGAGTTTTCCCAATTCCTTATTCTTGTGTTTCTTGTGCCAAACTCCACAATAACAGTGTACTGCAGCCCATTTAGTTCAAGCCAATATTAAAAAAATAATTACATGTGTGTTGAGTCATTGTGTAAATTAAATATGTAATTTTTTTTGCTAATGGAAGTTTATTAGTTGGTTCATCACCCAGTCTCATAATGAAAAATATGCATTTCCGCTCAGGGCCATCTTCAAAGTCAGTGACGTTTAGAATTAATGTCAACGCATTGTGCATTCATCGATGCAATTGTTTCTGACCCCCAAGGTTGTGGACATTCACTAATATGCTTGAATTCATTCATCACTGATCTGTGAAGTTGCATCTAACCCAGAAATCTCTTGTTCTTCATTGCTTACTCTCCTTTAATGTTCGAAGGAACTCTTCGAAGCAATGACTTACAAACTTTTTCCATGTCACCCACATTAACTATACAACTCACACATGTATCTCTTCTGACAAAAGGTCAGTTCTTTGATCTGAAACATTAACTGTTTCTCCTTCCACAGATGCTGCCTGACCTGCTGAGTACTTCCAGCATTTTCTGTCTATGTTTCCAATATCTATCGATTTTCAATTGTGCTTCACCTATGCACCCCATTCATAATAACAAGCTAGCTATAAATCTAATTGTTTTGCATCCAACTACTGATGTAAGCAAGAACCTGTCTTCAAACTACAGCACAGGTGCACCATCGATTTTCCGGCAACTGGTGGTATGACAGTATGGCAGTATGGCACCTCCTTTATTCCGGCCAAAAATTACGAGAGCGCACTTGAAATCCTCCCCAAACGTCCCCCCGAAAATGTGGCGCCCAGGCTGAGTGAGGCTGCCGAATTCGACTTAATCGGGACCCGTGCCGATCAGCGGATCGAACTTGCCCCCTGCGGCCGGCATTCTGGAACTCCGGCCCGGCCGGAGCATGCAGACCCGTTCCCATAGCCGACTTCCGCGTCCGAACAGCGGGTCGAATTTGCTCCCTGTGGCCGGGACTCTGGAACTCCAGCCCGGCCGGAGCATGCAGACCCGTTCCCATAGCCGACTTCCAAGGTTGACTTTGCAGGCCGGTATCTTGGCTTCCCGGCTGCCTAGGCAGGCCATTCTGGTACAGTTCGACTTCTCTCTGAGTGCCTGACCTTTGTTGGTCCGACAAAACGGATATTCTAGAAAGGCTCTGGAACCAAGGGTGCTGGAAAATCGGTGGTGGACATGTATTTCCATTGATTAAATTGATGTTTACTGATTGTAATTGGTTTTTCTGTGGAATTCTCTGCCACAGAAGGTAGTTGAGGGCAGTTCATTGGCTATATTTAAGAGGGAGTTAGATGTGGCCCTTGTGGCTAAAGGGATCAGGGGGTGTGGAGAGAAGGCAGGGATGGGATACTGAGTTGGATGATCAGCCATGATCATATCAAATGGCGGTGCAGGCTCGAAGGGCCGAATGGCCTCCTGCACCTATTTTCTATGTTTCTATGTTTCTATGTTTTGAAATCACAGATGCAGCTAAGCACACAGAGGCCACTCTCTATTAGAAGTACAACATACTTGCATTTAACGGTCAGGGCATTGAGTATAAAAATCAGGAAGTTATATTCCACCAGGGGCGCCGCACGATTGGCAGCATCGCCAACAGTCTGTCTGTTTTTCGTTTCTTTTTGATTATTTTTAGTGTGTTTTGTAAGTTTGTTTAAATGTTCTCTGGTTTGTTTTATGTGGTGGGAGTGGGAGGGGGAGGGGGAGGCAGAGGCGGAGGCGGAGGGGGAGGGGGAGGCGGAGGCGGAGGCGGAGGGGGAGGGGTGAAACTTTTTTGTTTCAAGCTCTGAGTCGTATCTCCGGTCGATCTGTGGCCTAACATCATGGAGCTGGAGGCCTTGCTCAGGACTGACTTTGAGCCGCACCGCAGGGCGTGGACTTGCTACCGGAGTCAATCCCTTGCCTGGGATCGCTCCAACCGCGGCCTGCGGATTTTACCATCGAGAGCTGGCAGTCTCAGGTAGGGACTTTGGATGTCGGGAGCTCTAACGACGCAGAAGGTTCGACAAGCCCCGACTCAGGGTCCGATCGCTCAGCGAGGGGGAGCTGAGATTTCCACCCCTGATGAAGGAGTGATTGCCCCGACGAGGAGGGCTTGACCGCCGGCTACGGGAGTCAAGATCGTCCCGTCAACGGAAGGTTCGAGGCCCACGACCGTGGGAGAACACAGAAGGGAAGAGATTGAACTTTTTTTTTCGCCTTCCATCACAGTGAGGAGTCACTGTGGTGGATGTTTATGTTAAAATGTATTTTGTGTGTTCTGTTGCTTTTTATTTGTATGATTGACTTGGCAAATGAAATTCCTCGTATGTTGCAAAACATACTTGGCTAATAAAGTATTATTGTATTGTATTATAGGGATGAGTAGGTTAACCTATGATGAGCGTTTGTCGGCAATAAACCTGTAATCGCTGTAGTTTAGAAGAATGGGGGGGGGGGGACCACATTGAAACACAGAATTGTAAAAGAGTGGATGTAGCAAGGATCTTTCCACTAGTGGGCGAGTCTAGAACTAGAGGTCACAGCCTTAGGAATTAAAGGATGCTATTTTAGGAAGGAGATGAGGAGAAATTTCTGTAGGCAGAGGGTGATGAATCTGTGGAATTCTTTGTCGCAGAAGGATGTAGAGGACATCAGTGGATAATTTTTAAGGCAGAGATGGATAAATATTTGATTAGTACAGCTGTCAGAGGTTATGGGGAGAAGGCAGGAGAAAGGGGTTAGGAGGGAAAGATATCTAGCCATGATTGAATGGAAGAGTAGACATGATGGGCTGAATGGCGTCATTCTACTCCTGCCACATGATATTGCTGCTGTATAAAACTTTAATTAGGCTATAGTTGAAGATTTTGCAGAGTTCATAAGCTCATGTTAAAGGAGCAGAATTCGGCCATTGGGCCCATCATATCTACTCTGCCATTCAATCATGGCTGATCTATCCTTCCCACTCAACCCCATTCTCCTGCCTTCTCCCATAGCCTCTAACAATGTACTAATCAAGAATCTATCAATCTCAGCCTTAAAAATATCCATTGACACGCCTCCTCAGCCTACTGTGACAATGGGTTCTACACATTCATCCACCCTCTGCTTAAAGAAATTCCCCCTCTTCACTTGTAAAGGTGCGTCCTGTTACTCTGAGGTTATGATTCAAGATTCAAGAGAGTTTATTGTCATGTGTCCCAGATAGGACAATAAAATTCTTGCTTTGCTTCAGCACCACAGAATATAGTAGGCATGAATACAGAACAGGTTAGTGTGTCAATATAGCATTATATAAATATATACACACATGAATAAATAAACAGATAAAGTGCAAATAAACAAATAATGGTCTGTTAATGTTCAGAGTTTTGTTTCAGTTTAGTTTAATAGCCTGATGACTGTGGGGAAGTAGCTATTCCTGAACCTCGATGTTGCAGTCCTCAGGCTCATGTACCTTCTACCTGAAGGTAGCGGGGAGATGAGTGTGAGGCCAGGATGGTGTCGGTCCTTGATGATGCTGCCAGCCTTTTTGAGGCAGCGACTGCGATAGATCCCCTCGATGGTAGGGAGGTCAGAGCCGATGATGGACTGGGCAATGTTTACCACTTTTTGTAGTCTTTTCCGCTCCTGGGCGCTCAAGTTGCCGAACCAAGCCACGATGCAACTGGCCAGCATGCTCTCTACTGTGCACCTGTAGAAGTTAGAGAGAGTCCTCCTTTTTCCTCTGTCCTAGACTTTCCCACTGGCGGAAACATCCTCTACACTTCCACGTTATCCAGGCCTTTCACTATTTGGTAAGTTTCAATGAGGTGACCCCTCATCCTTCGAAACTCCAGCAAATACAGGCCCAGTGCCATCAAATGCTCATCATATGTTAACCCAATCATTCCTAAGAATTTTTTCGTCAACCTTCTCCAATGCCAGCCACACCCTTCCTCAGATATGGGGCCCAAAACTGTTCACAATACTCCCAAATGTGGTCTGACTGGTGCCTTATAAAGCCTCAGCATTACATCCCTGATCCCAGACTGGCATATATCTGTGACCACGTCTTGTTGCCAATCCCTCCGTTACTCCCCCTGGGATCTGCTTCCTGGCTTCAGCCCCTTGATCCCACTGAATCGCATTAGGAATTCCATGAAGGTGATTGGTGAATCAAATCTTTAATTACAATCAAGCACATAGAACACAGAACAATACAGAACAGGAACGGGCCCTTTGGCCAACAATGCTTGCGCCAAGTTAAACTAATGTCATCTGCCTGCACGTGATCCATATCCCTCTATTCCCTGCTCTTGCATGTGCCTATCCAAAAGCTTCTTAATCACCATTATCATATCTGCCTCCACCACCAACCCTGGCAGTGCACTCTAGCCCCCCGCCCCTCTCTGTGTAAAAAACATATTCCGCACATCCTTATTTAGATAAATCGATGCAAAAACAAAAAGGTCAGACGAAATCTAAAACCAGTGAACTCTTACACACATATATGGAAAACACAAATATAACAGATGTATGGAGGATTGCAAACCCGACGGGAAGGGATTACTCGTTTTATTCAATGGTGCATAAAACATATTCACGGATAGACTATTTTCTTGTGGATACAAAATTAATTCCGCAATCTCTGAATCCTAAATATCATATTAATGCGATCTCAGATCATTCTCCGTTAACTTTTGTTCTAAAACTAGAAGGAATGTCTATGAATAAACCGTTCTGGAGGTTTAACTCACAAATTTTAAAAGACCCTCAAGGGAGTATCTATCTAAAAAAACAGATGGATCTATTTTTTGAGTTAAATGATACACCAGAGATATCCCCCACGTTATTATGGGAATCCTTCAAAGCATTTATAAGAGGAGTCATTATTTCATTTCAAGCTTATCAAAATAAAAAGAATAAGAATGAACAAAGACACTTAGAAGATCAAATAAAACAGTTAGATATAGATAATGCTAAAGACCCAACTATGGATAAACATAATAAAATACTACTACTGAAATTTCAGTTAAATAAATTACTGTCAGAGAAAGTTATAACATTATTTCAAATCACAAAACAAGAACACTTCGAATTTGGGGACAAACCCCACAAACTTCTAGCACGACAACTTAAAAAACGGGAAAAAGAGAATGCAATATTAAAGATTAAATCAGATAGAGGGGAAGTATTAACACTACCCAAGGATATTAATAAAAGATTTGCTCAATTTTACCAGAATCTATACACATCTAAAACGTCAATAGACAATAATAAAATCTCAGAATTTTTAGATAATTGTAATCTACCACAATTAGAACGCAGGGAACAAGAGGAACTGGGAGCACAAATTACTTCTAAGGAGATAGAAGACACAATAAAAACACTAAAAAATGGAAAAACACCAGGACCAGACGGATTCAGTAATGAATTTTATAAATCTTTTTATGATATAGTTACTCCACGATTACAAAAAATGTATACATATGCTTATAAAGAGCAAAACCTACCTGAAACACTAGCGGAATCAACGATCATATTAATACTTAAAAAAGATAAAAATATAGAAGAACCAGGATCATATAGAGCTATTGCTTTGTTAAATATGGATCAGAAAATAATAGCAAAAACATTAGCCAATAGATTAAGCAAGTATGTTAGTAGACTAATACATGAGGATCAAACAGGATTTATACCTAAGAGACACTCATTTAATAATTTGAGACGTTTGCTTAACATAATGCATTCACATAAATCTTATGACCAAGAGTTAGCTATCATCTCACTGGATGCAGAAAAAGCGTTTGATCAAGTAGAATGGGACTATATGATCAAAGTATTGCAAAAATTCCAATTGGGAGAAAACTTTATTGCATGGATAAAACTACTATATAACAAACCTACGGCTAGAATACTAACTAATAATATATTATCTTCAAAATTCGAATTATCTAGGGGCAACAGACAAGGATGTTCACTATCACCGCTGTTATTTGCTTTGGTAATTGAACCCCTTGCTGAAAAAATAAGAACACACTCGAATATTCACGGTTATAACACAAAATATTCAAACAACAAACTATCCCTATATGCTGATGATGTACTACTGTACATCACAAAACCACAAATTAGTATACCAAATATATTAAACTTAATTGAGGACTTTGGATCCTTTCCAGGATATAGAATAAATTGGAACAAAAGTGAAATTATGTCGATTAAACCAAAAGACTCAACTCATCTCAGGAAATTCCCTTTTAAAATAGCTATGGAAAAATTCAAATATTTAGGAATTGAGATTACTAGAAATTACCATGATATGTTTAAAGCTAATTATAATCCCCTACTTAAGAAATTAAATAATTTGATTAAATTTTGGAAAACACTTCCGATGTCCTTAATAGGTAGGATAAATGCTATAAAAATGATTTTCTTACCACAAATCCTTTACCTATTTCAATCAATACCTATATATCTCCCAAAAAAGTTTTTCAAAAAACTGGACTCAGACATTACAAATTTTATATGGGATTACAAATCCCACAGAATACAAAGAACACACCTTAACAAACGAAAAGAGTTGGGGGGTCTAGCGCTCCCTAACGTTATGTATTATAACTGGGCAGTAAATATTAAAAATATGATTCACCTGCTGGACAATTCTGCCCAGCAGGTGGACTGGATTATAATGGAAAAAGGGGATTGCTCCCCGAATAATATAGGAGCGATTATTCTCTCTCCAATAAATTTGAATAATAAAAATTATAATAAAAATCCAATTATATATAGCACTATTAGAACATGGAAGCAAATAAAACAGAATCTAAAATTAAGAAACCTATCTCTCTTAATACCAATAGTCAATAACCCATCGTTTAAACCTTCAATCATAGATAAATCATTTATACAATGGGAAAGAATGGGAATCAAAACGCTCGAAGATCTGTATGAATTAGAAAAATTACTATCATTCCAACAACTACAACTGAAATATAATTTGAAAAATAATCAATATTTTAAATATCTACAAATCTGTGACTATTTGAAAACACACACAAAAGATTATTATAATATGCCTTCCGACTTACTAGATGAAGCAATGAAGACAAAGGCGGAATCAGTTAATTTAATATCATACTTATATAATATCATCTTAAACATAGAAATACCCACAACAGATGGAATTAGAAGAGATTGGGAACAAGATCTAGGTATAAAAATTTCAAAAGAGAGTTGGGATAATCATTTATTAAAGGTGCATAAATGCTCGATCAACGTACGACATACGCTTATCCAATTTAAAACATTACATAGATTATATTATTCAAAAACCAAACTAAATAAAATCTTTCCTAACGTCTCACCAATCTGTGATAAATGTATATGTCAAGAAGCTACCATAGCACATTCTTTTGTTTTTTGTACAAAAATCCAAAAATTCTGGTTTGAAATATTTGATATTTTTTCAAAATTAATCAAAATAAAACTGGTACCAAAACCAGAATGGATTATTTTTGGAATATCGGAAGGTATTCCTGAATTAAACGTGTATCAGAAGAATTTACTCAATTATGGGCTAATAATGGGAAAAAAGCTTATACTTAAATTCTGGAAAAATGCGCCCACATGAACAATAAAAATGTGGACATCAAATATGTTGGAAACATTACATCTGGAAGAGATGAGATTCCTCCTAGTAGGCAAAGTAGACCAATTTCAAAAGACGTGGTCTACGTTTTTGGACCTATTACAAGCATGAGGTGCAATAGTAATTTAGAAAAACAAATAAATAAATAAAAGGTATCTGGACCTGGTAATGGGAGGTAAAACAAAAACAGACTTGGTTGGTAGTTCCTTCTCTATGAAGTATGTTATAAGAGTTATAATAGAGCGATTGTTCCTTCTTTCTTTCTCTTTCTTTTCTAGGGTCTATTTTCTAACTTTACTTCCTTCTCTAACTTCTTTTCTAAGGGGCTTTCTTTTCCCAACACTCTTTTGCACTTCACAACCTTTGCGCACTTTCTTCACTTTTCTTACTTCTTTCTTTTTCTTTCTTAAAGTTTAAAAAAGTGAAGCGGTACAAAAAATGTATTAATATATACGTGTTGTACATTACTGTAATCTACCGTACTTCTATTAAAAAAATTATTAAAAAAAAAAAAAAGAAGTACAACATACTTGCATTTAACGGTCAGGGCATTGAGTATAAAAATCAGGAAGTTATATTCCACCAGGGGCGCCGCACGATTGGCAGCATCGCCAACAGTCTGTCTGTTTTTCGTTTCTTTTTGATTATTTTTAGTGTGTTTTGTAAGTTTGTTTAAATGTTCTCTGGTTTGTTTTATGTGGTGGGAGTGGGAGGGGGAGGGGGAGGCAGAGGCGGAGGCGGGGAGGGGGAGGGGGAGGCGGAGGCGGAGGCGGAGGGGGAGGGGTGAAACTTTTTTGTTTCAAGCTCTGAGTCGTATCTCCGGTCGATCTGTGGCCTAACATCATGGAGCTGGAGGCCTTGCTCAGGACTGACTTTGAGCCGCACCGCAGGGCGTGGACTTGCTACCGGAGTCAATCCCTTCCCTGGGATCGCTCCAACTGCGGCCTGCGGATTTTACCATCGAGAGCTGGCAGTCTCAGGTAGGGACTTTGGATGTCGGGAGCTCTAACGACGCAGAAGGTTCGACAAGCCCCGACTCAGGGTCCGATCGCTCAGCGAGGGGGAGCTGAGATTTCCACCCCTGATGAAGGAGTGATTGCCCCGACGAGGAGGGCTTGACCGCCGGCTACGGGAGTCAAGATCGTCCCGTCAACGGAAGGTTCGAGGCCCACGACCGTGGGAGAACACAGAAGGGAAGAGATTGAACTTTTTTTTTCGCCTTCCATCACAGTGAGGAGTCACTGTGGTGGATGTTTATGTTAAAATGTATTTTGTGTGTTCTGTTGCTTTTTATTTGTATGATTGACTTGGCAAATGAAATTCCTCGTATGTTGCAAAACATACTTGGCTAATAAAGTATTATTGTATTGTATTATAGGGATGAGTAGGTTAACCTATGATGAGCGTTTGTCGGCAATAAACCTGTAATCGCTGTAGTTTAGAAGAATGGGGGGGGGGACCACATTGAAACACAGAATTGTAAAAGAGTGGATGTAGCAAGGATCTTTCCACTAGTGGGCGAGTCTAGAACTAGAGGTCACAGCCTTAGGAATTAAAGGATGCTATTTTAGGAAGGAGATGAGGAGAAATTTCTGTAGGCAGAGGGTGATGAATCTGTGGAATTCTTTGTCGCAGAAGGATGTAGAGGACATCAGTGGATAATTTTTAAGGCAGAGATGGATAAATATATGATAGTACAGCTGTCAGAGGTTATGGGGAGAAGGCAGGAGAAAGGGGTTAGGAGGGAAAGATATCTAGCCATGATTGAATGGAAGAGTAGACATGATGGGCTGAATGGCGTCATTCTACTCCTGCCACATGATATTGCTGCTGTATAAAACTTTAATTAGGCTATAGTTGAAGATTTTGCAGAGTTCATAAGCTCATGTTAAAGGAGCAGAATTCGGCCATTGGGCCCATCATATCTACTCTGCCATTCAATCATGGCTGATCTATCCTTCCCACTCAACCCCATTCTCCTGCCTTCTCCCCATAGCCTCTAACAATGTACTAATCAAGAATCTATCAATCTCAGCCTTAAAAATATCCATTGACACGCCTCCTCAGCCTACTGTGACAATGGGTTCTACACATTCACCACCCTCTGCTTGAAGAAATTCCCCCTCTTCACTTGTAAAGGTGCGTCCTGTTACTCTGAGGTTATGATTCAAGATTCAAGAGAGTTTATTGTCATGTGTCCCAGATAGGACAATAAAATTCTTGCTTTGCTTCAGCACCACAGAATATAGTAGGCATGAATACAGAACAGGTTAGTGTGTCAATATAGCATTATATAAATATATACACACATGAATAAATAAACAGATAAAGTGCAAATAAACAAATAATGGTCTGTTAATGTTCAGAGTTTTGTTTCAGTTTAGTTTAATAGCCTGATGACTGTGGGGAAGTAGCTATTCCTGAACCTCGATGTTGCAGTCCTCAGGCTCATGTACCTTCTACCTGAAGGTAGCGGGGAGATGAGTGTGAGGCCAGGATGGTGTCGGTCCTTGATGATGCTGCCAGCCTTTTTGAGGCAGCGACTGCGATAGATCCCCTCGATGGTAGGGGAGGTCAGAGCCGATGATGGACTGGGCAGTGTTTACCACTTTTTGTAGTCTTTTCCACTCCTGGGCGCTCAAGTTGCCGAACCAAGCCACGATGCAACCGGCCAGCATGCTCTCTACTGTGCACCTGTAGAAGTTAGAGAGAGTCCTCCTTTTTCCTCTGTCCTAGACTTTCCCACTGGCGGAAACATCCTCTACACTTCCACGTTATCCAGGCCTTTCACTATTTGGTAAGTTTCAATGAGGTGACCCCTCATCCTTCGAAAACTCCAGCAAATACAGGCCCAGTTCCATCAAATGCTCATCATATGTTAACCCAATCATTCCTAAGAATTTTTTCGTCAACCTCTTCTGGTCCCTCTCCAATGCCAGCACACCCTTCCTCAGATATGGGGCCCAAAACTGTTCACAATACTCCAAATGTGGTCTGACTGGTGCCTTATAAAGCCTCAGCATTACATCCCTGATCCCAGACTGGCATATATCTGTGACCACGTCTTGTTGCCAATCCCTCCGTTACTCCCCCTGGGATCTGCTTCCTGGCTTCAGCCCCTTGATCCCACTGAATCGCATTAGGAATTCCATGAAGGTGATTGGTGAATCAAATCTTTAATTACAATCAAGCACATAGAACACAGAACAATACAGAACAGGAACGGGCCCTTTGGCCAACAATGCTTGCGCCAAGTTAAACTAATGTCATCTGCCTGCACGTGATCCATATCCCTCTATTCCCTGCTCTTGCATGTGCCTATCCAAAAGCTTCTTAATCACCATTATCATATCTGCCTCCACCACCAACCCTGGCAGTGCACTCTAGCCCCCCGCCCCTCTCTGTGTAAAAAACGTATTCCGCACATCTTCATTAAACTTTACCCCTCTCACCATATGCCCTCTTCTGTTGGACATTTCCACCCAGGGGAAAAAGGTTGTGATTGTCTACCATATCTGGGCCTCTCACAATTGTATATACAGTGGCTTGCAAAAGTATTCATACCCCTTGAACTTTTCCACATTTTGTCACGTTACAACCATAAACGTAAATGTATTTTATTGGGATTTTGTGTGATAGACCAACACAAAGTGGCGCATAATTGTGAAGTGGAAGGAAAATGATACATGGTTTTCACATTTTTTTACAAATAAAAAACTGAACAGTGTCACGTGCAAAAGTATTCAGCCCCCTTTACTCTGATACCCCTAAATAAAATCTAGTGCAACCAATTGCCTAACAGTGTCACGTGCAAAAGTATTCAGCCCCCTTTACTCTGATACCCCTAAATAAAATCTAGTGCAACCAATTGCCTTCAGAAGTCACCTAATTATTAAATAGAGTCCACTTGTGTGTAATCTAATCTCAGTACAAATACAGCTGTTCTGTGAAGGACTCAGAGGTTTGTTAGAGAACATTAGTGAACAAACAGCATCATGAAGCCCAAGGAACACACCAGACAGGTCAGGGATAAAGTTGTGGAGAAGTTTAAAGCAGGGTTAGGTTATAAACAAATATCCCAAGCTTTGAACATCTCACGGAGCACTGTTCAATCCATCATCCGAAAATGGAAAGAGTATGGCACAACTGCAAACCTACCAAGACATGGCCACCTACCAAGACATGGCTGTCCACCTAAACTGACAGGCCGGGCAAGGAGAGCATTGATCAGAGAAGCAGCCAAGAGGCCCATGGTAACTCTGGAGGAGCTGCAGAGATCCACAGCTCAGGTGGGAGAATCTGTCCACAGGACAACTATTAGTCGTGCACTCCACAAATCGGGCCTTTATGGAAGAGTGGCAAGAAGAAAGCCATTGTTGAAAAAAAAGCCATAAGAAGTCCCGTTTGCAGTTTGCCACAAGCCATGTGGGGGACACAGCAAACATGTGGAGGATGTTGCTCTGGTCAGATGAGACCAAAATTGAAGTTTTTGGCCTAAATGCAAAACGCTATGTGTGGCGGAAACTAACACTGCACATCACCCTGAACACACCATCCCCACTGTGAAACATGGTGGTGGCAGCATCATGCTGTGGGGATGCTTTTCTTCAGCAGGGACAGGGAAGCTGGTCAGAGTTGATGGGGAAGATGGATGGAGCCAAATACAGGGCAATCTTGGAAGAAAACCTGTTAGAGTCTACAAAAGACTTGAGACTGGGGCGGAGGTTCACCTTCCAGCAGGACAATGACCCTAAACATACAGCCAGAGCTACAATGGAATGGTTTAGATCAAAGCATATTCATGTGTTAGAATGGCCCTGTCAAAGTCCAGACCTAAATCCAATTGAGAAATCTCTGGTAAGACTTGGAAAATTGCTGTTCACAGGCGCTCTCCATCCAATCTGACTGAGCTTGAGCTATTTTGCAAAGAAGAATGGGCAACAATTTCAGTCTCTAGATGTGCAAAGCTGGTAGAGACATACCCCAAAAGACTTGCAGCTGTAATTGCAGCGAAAGGTGGTTCTACAAAGTATTGACTCAGGGGGGCTGAATACTTTTGCACGCGACACTTTTCAGTTTTTTATTTGTAAAAAAATTTGAAAACCATGTATCATTTTCCTTCCACCACAATTATGCACCACTTTGTGTTGGTCTATCACATAAAATCCCAATAAAATACATTTATGTTTGTGGTTGTAACGTGACAAAATGTGGAAAGTTCAAGGGGTATGAATACTTTTGCAAGCCACTGTACACCTAATGTCTTCTCTCAACCTCCAACATTCTAGAGAAAGAATTCAAGTCTATCCAACCTTTCCCTGTAGCTGAAACCCTCTAATCTGGTAAACCTCCTCTCCAAGGCCTCCACATCCTCAGTAGTTTCATGGTTACCAGAACTACATACATACAACATGGAACAGTAAAACACGGGAACATGCTCTTCCGTCCATTATGTCTGTGGCAACCATGACACTATATCCCATTTTTCCTGCATATCCTTTTTCTATAAGCTTCTTCAATGCCACTATCGTATCTACTGAGGCTAGGTTTTTATATTACTGATACCTGCAGTGTCATTAGACATAAATACGGATTGAGACTCAATGGAAAGACAGCTACAAACACTAAGGGGCAGTGTACATCTGTTAATTCATCTGGTGCTCAGCTTCACGACTAACCAAGTGCCTAATCTTTCAGCTTTGATGGGTGGGATGTTACAGGAAAAAAAACATCACATTCCACAATATTACCCAAACTTTTAATTTACTTACCCAATAGATTTAGAACATAGAACAGTGCAGCACAAGAACAGGCCCTTAGGTCCACAATGTCTGAGCCGAACATGATGTAGAGATCGGGCGGCACAGTGGAGCAGCGGTAGAGTTGCTGCCTTAAGGGGCTGTCCCACTGTGGCAACCTAATCTGCGAGTTAGAAGAGTTTGCCCTCGACTCAAACTCACAGCATGGTCGACACATCGTCCTAGGAGGTCCTATGAGATCGCTGGAACTCTCCTTCATGCTCGAGGGAAGTTCCCGCATACTCGCGGCCTCAGCCAGGTCGCGGAAAAATTTTCAGCATGTTGAAACATTTTCCGTGAGTAAAATTTGGTCGGCGTGGTTCTTTTTAACTCGTAGTGCAGTGGAGTGGGGTCGCTATTTAGTTACAGGCAGTTGAGGGCAGCCGTAGTCAATCTCCTTCGCTGACCGGGCATTTTGATTGGCTCATTGGGGATTTTCCTCAGGACCAAGGTGAAAATCCTAATTTTCCCCCCCCTCTCTCCCCCCCTTCTCCCCCCTTCCTCCCCCCCTCTCCCCCCCTTCTCCCCCCCTTCTCCCCCCCTTCTCCCCCCCTTCTCCCCCCCTCATCCCCCCCTCATCCTCCCCTCATCCTCCCCTTCCTCCCCTTCTCTCTCGTTCTCTCCCCTTCTCTCCCCTTCTCTCTCCTTCTCTCCCCTTCTTTCCCCTTCTCTCCCCTTCTCTCCCCCTTCTCTCTCCTTCTCTCCCCTTCTCTCCCCTTCTCTCCCCCTCTCTCCCCCTTCTCTCCCCCCCTCCCCCCCTCCCCCACCTTCACGCTCTCTAAAGGACGTCCCGTACACTGTGCAGCCGTCTTTTACCTTCCTCTTCATTGTGGGTGTGAATTTCAGATAGCGCTCCCCCGCTTTCCCTGGCCCCCGCCTTTGCGATGTGTTTGTGTGTGTGTTTGTGTGTGTGTGTGTGTGCGGTCGGTCAATCTGGCTCGTGGTTTCAACGCGGACGGTTGATCCAGCTCGAGGTTTTCCAGGCGAGTGCCCTCGAGCTTGAAGGTCGAAGACACTCTTCTTAACTCGCGGATTAGGTCGCCGCAGTGGGACAGCCCCTTTACAGCGCCAGAGACCCAGGTTTGATCCTGACTATGGGTGCTTATCTTTACAGAGTTTGTACGTTCTCCCCGTGACCTGTGTGGGTTTTCTCAGAGATCTTCGGTTTCCTCCCACAACCCCAAGACGTACAGGTTTATAGGTTAATCGTCTTGTATTAAAATGTAAATTGTTCCTAGTGTGTGTGGGATAGTGTTAATATGAGGGGATCACTGGTGGGTGCGGATTCGTTGCCCGAAGGGCCTGTTTCCGCACTGTATCTCTCAACTAAACTAAACCAAACTAACTCATCTTTAGACTTTAGGCCATCTCTTATTTGTTGGCACATAATCCATACACCTCCATTCCCTGTATATCCATATGCATTTCCAAAAGCCTTTTAAATGCCATTACCGTATCTGTCTCAACCAGTAATTCTGGAAGCAGGTTCCAGGCAGCCACCATCTTCTGTGTAATAAAGTTGCTCCCCACTTCTCCTTTAAACTTTGCCCCTCTAATGTTAAACCTATGCCCTCTCATGTTAGCTTTTTCCATCCTGGGAAAAGGTTTCTGACTGTCTACCCTATCTATGCCTCTCATGATTTTATAAACTTCTATCAGGTCTCCCTGCAAATTCCAGCATTCCAGATAAAACAATCCAAGTGTCCATCATCTCCCTGCAGCTAATACTCCCAAATCCAGGCAACATTTTGGGAATTTATGCAAAAAATTGCAGAGAGTTGTGGACCTAACCCAGACCACCAGAAATAATCAAGGTCCAGTCTCACCCCTCTTCTCCCCTCTCCCATCAGGCAAGAGGTACAGAATTTTGAAAACATATACTCCAGATTCAGGGACAGTTTAAATCCAGTAGTAATCAGGCAACTGAACCGTCCTCTCATCAGCTAGAGTGCGGCCCCGACCTCCAACCTACCTCATTGGAGTATTTTGAACTATCTTTAAATGGATGTTATAAGACTTTATTTTACACTAAATATTGTACCCTGTATCTTTTATCAATACACTTTGGACGACTTGAATGTAATAATATAGTTTTTTTCTTTGACTGAATAGCACTCTACAGCAGCACAGTGTGCCTGCAATGTGCACCATTATTAAAATGCCATTCATTTATTCAATATGTATTTCTTCTGCTCCCCACTCTCTTTGGCCAGAAGATACAGGTACATAGTTCCTTGAAGGTGATGTCACAGGTAGATACGGTTGTCAAAAAGGCTTTTGGCACATTGGCCTTCATCAGTCAGAGTATCAATTGAGAATAGAGGTTGGGAGGTCATGTTAGGTAATAAGGTCATAAGTGATAGGAGCAGAATTAGGCCATTTGGCCCATCAGGTCTACTCTGCCATTCAATCATGGCTGATCTATCTCTCCCTCCTAGATACATAGATACATAGATAAATAGATACATAGAAAATAGGTGCAGGAGTAGGCCATTCGGCCCTTCGAGCCTCCACCGCCATTCAATATGATCATGGCTGATCATCCAACTCAGTATCCCGTACCTGCCTTCTCTCCATACCCCCGATCCCCTTTAGTCACAAGGGCCACATCTAACTCCCTCTTAAATATAGCCAATGAACTGGCCTCAACTACCCTCTGTGGCAGAGAGTTCCAGAGATTCACCACTCTCTGTGTGATAAAGTTTTTTCTCATCTCGGTCTTAAAGGATTTCCCCTTAATCCTTAAGCTGTGACCCCTTGTCCTGGACTTCCCCAACATCGGGAACAATCTTCCTGCATCTAGCCTGTCCAACACCATAAGAATTTTGTACGTTTCTATAAGATCCCCTCTCAATCTCCTAAATTCTAGCGAGTATAAGCCAAGTCTATCCAGTCTTTCTTCATATGAAAGTCCTGACATCCCAGGAATCAGTCTGGTGAACCTTCTCTGCACTCCCTCTATGGCTATAATGTCCTTCCTCAGATTTGGAGACCAAAACTGTACGCAATACTCCAGGTGTGGTCTCACCAAGACCCTGTACAACTGCAGTAGAACCTCTCTGCTCCTATACTCAAATCCTTTTGCTATGAAAGCTAACATACCATTCGCTTTCTTCACTGCCTGCTGCACCTGCATGCCTACTTTCAATGACTGGTGTACCATGACACCCAGGTCTCGCTGCATCTCCCCTTTTCCTAATCGGCCACCATTTAGATAATAGTCTGCTTTCCTGTTTTTGCCACCAAAGTGGATAACCTCACATTTATCCACATTATACTGCATCTGCCAAACATTTGCCCACTCACCCAGCCTATCCAAGTCACCTTGCAGTCTCCAGCATCCTCCTCACAGCTAACACTGCCCCCCAGCTTAGTGTCATCCGCAAACTTGGAGATGTTGCCTTCAATTCCCTCGTCCAGATCATTAATATAAATTGTAAATAGCTGGGGTCCCAGCACTGAGCCTTGCGGTATCCGACTAGTCATTGCCTGCCATTGTGAAAAGGACCCGTTTACTCCTACTCTTTGCTTCCTGTTTGCCAGCCAGTTCTCTATCCACATCAATACTGATCCCCCAATACCGTGTGCTTTAAGTTTGTATACTAATCTCTTATGTGGGACCTTGTCGAAAGCCTTCTGAAAGTCCAGATACAACACATCCGCTTGTTCACCCCTATCCACTCTACTAGTTACATCCTCGAAAAATTCTATAAGATTCGTCAGACATGATTTACCTTTTGTAAATCCATGCTGACTTTGTCCAATGATTTCACCCACTTTCCAAATGTGCTGCTATCCCATCTTTAATAACTGACTCTAGCAGTTTCCCCACGACCGATGTTAGACTAACTGGTTTGTAATTCCCCGTTTTCTCTCTCCCTCCCTTCTTAAAAAGTGGGGTTACGTTTGCTACCCTCCAATCCTCAGGAACTACTCCAGAATCTAAAGAGTTTTGAAAAATTATCACTAATGCATCCACTATTCTGGAGCTACTTCCTTAAGTACTCTGGGATGCAGCCTATCTGGCCCTGGTGATTTATCGGCCTTTAATCCATTCAATTTACCCAACACCACTTCCCGACTAACCTGGATTTCACTCAGTTCCTCCATCTCCTTTGACCCGCAGTCCCCTGCTATTTCCGGCAGATTATTTATGTCTTCCTTAGTGAAGACGGAACCAAAGTAGTTATTCAATTGGTCCGCCATATCCTTGTTCCCCATGATCAATTCACCTGTTTCTGACTGCAAGGGACCTACATTTGTTTTAACTAATCTCTTTCTCTTCACATATCTATAAAAACGTTTGCAGTCAGTTTTTATGTTCCCTGCCAGATTTCTTTCATAATCTATTTTCCCTTTCCTAATTAAGCCCTTTATCCTCCTCTGCTGGTCTCTGAATTTCTCCCAGTCCTCTGGTATGCTGCTTTTTCTGGCTAATTTTGTACGCATCATCTTTTGCTTTGATACTATCCCTGATTTCCCTTGTTATCCACGGATGCACTACCTTCCCTGATTTATTCTTTTGCCAAACTGGGATGAACAATTGTTGTAGTTCATCCATGCAGTCTTTAAATGCCTTCCATTGCATATCCACCGTCAACCCTTTTAGAACTAATTGCCAGTCAATCTTGGCCAATTCACATCTCATACCCTCAAAGTTACCTTTCTTTAAGTTCAGAACTGTTGTTTCTGAATTAACAATGTCACTCTCCATCCTAATGAAGAACTCAACCATATTATGGTCACTCTTGCCCAAGGGGGCACGCACAACAAGACTGCTAACTAACCCTTCCTCATTACTCAATACCCAGTCTAGAATAGCCTGCTCTCTCGTTGGTTCCTCTACATGTTGGTTTAGATAACTATCCCGCATACATTCCAAGAAATCCTCTTCCTCAGCACCCCTGCCAATTTGATTCACCCAATCTATATGTAGATTGAAGTCACCCATTATAACTGTTTTGCCTTTGTTGCACGCATTTCTAATTTCCTGTTTGATGCCATCCCCAACTTCACTACTACTGCTAGGTGGCCTGTACACAACACCCACCAGCGTTTTCTGCCCCTTAGTGTTTTCGCAGCTCTACCCATACCGATTCCACATCCTCCAAGCTAATGTCCTTCCTTTCCACTGCGTTAATCTCCTCTCTAACCAGCAACGCTACCCCACCTCCTTTTCCTTTCTCTCTATCCCTCCTGAATATTGAATATCCCTGGTAGTTCAGCTCCCAGCCTTGGTCACCCTGGAGCCATGTCTCCGTGATCCCAACTATATCATAATCATTAATAGCTATCTGCACGTTCAACTCATCCACCTTATTACGAATGCTCCTTGCATTGAGACACAAAGCCTTCAGGGCTTGTTTTTTACAACACTCTTACCCCTTATACAATTATGTTGAAAAGTGGCCCTTTTTGATTTTTGCCCTGGATTTGTCTGCCTGCCACTTTTACTTTTCACCTTGCTACCTATTGCTTCCGCCCGCATTTTACACCCCTCTGTTTCTCTGCTCACCCATTTAAGAACCCCACCACCTCTTATTCTCTGTTTATTATTGTTTTCTTCTTTCCCCCCTACATGTTGGGTCTCAGTGCTTTCCTTCTCTGCCTCCTGCCTCAAACACTGTCTAATAGCTTTCTCTATTTGAGTCACTCCCCCAACCATTCTAGTTTAAAGTCTCCCCAGTAGCCTTTGCAGATCTCCCCGCCAGGATATCGGTCCCCCTCAGGTTCAAGTGCAACCCATCCTTTGTGTACAGGTCGCACCTTCCACAAAAGAGGTCCCAATGATCCAGAAATTTGAATCCCTGCCCTCTGCACCAGTCCTTCAGCCACGCATTTATCCTCCACCTCGCTCCATTCCTACTCTCACTGTCGCCTGGCACAGGCAGTAATCCCGAGATTGTTACCTTTGCTGTCCTTCTCTTTAACTCCCCTCCTAACTCCCTAAATTCTCCTTTCAGGACCTCTTCTCTTTTTTTTACCTATGTCATTGGTACCTATATGTACCACGACCTCGGGCTCCTCTCCCTCCCCTTTCAGGATATCTTGGACACGTTGAGACACATCACAGACCCTGGCACCAGGGAGGCAAACTACCATCCGGGTCTCCCGACTTGCGTCCACAGAATCGCCTGTCTGACCCCCTAACTACAGAGTCCCCTATTAATATTGCCCTCCTCTTCTTTTCCTTACCCTTCTGAGCAACAGGACCGGTCTCTATACTGGAGGCCCGGCCGCTGTCGCTACCCCCAGGTAGGCTGTCCCCCCCCAACAGTGCTCAAACAGGAGTACTTATTGTCAAGGTGTACAGCCACCGGGGTACTCTCTAGTCCCTGCCTGTGCCCCTTGCCTCTCCCAACTGTGATCCACTTGCCTGCCTCCTGTGGTCTTGGAGTGACCACCTCCCTGTAACTCCTCTCAATGACTTCCTCGCTCTCCCTGACCAGACGGAGGTCATCGAGCTGCTGCTCCAGGTTCCTAATACGGTCCCTTAGGAGCCCCATCTCGATACACCTGGCGCAGATGTGAACGTCTGGAGGGCTATCAGACTCCATGACTTCCCACATCTGACATCCAGAACAGTAAACTGCCCTGGCCCTCATACTCCCCTTACCTAGGATACAATACAAAACAAACTGCTACAATACAATCAGCAGGGATCTGACTCCCAATCAGCTGCTCCCTCTTGTCTGCTTCCACCAATCAGCGGCTTCCTTAAGCCCACTTGTTTTTGAAGTGCGAGTGGAGCTTGGAACGTTGCAGATTTTGGCTCCTCCTCCCTCTGCGACCTCTCCAACGGCTCTCGAGCCTCTCCTACCCACATTCTTCTGCCTTCTCCCCATAACCCCTAACACCCGTACTAATCAAGAACCTATCTCAAGAGTCAAGAGTGTTTTATTGTCATATGTCCCGGATGGGACAATGAAATTCTTACTTGCTGCAGCACAACATAATATGTGAATATGTAAACATAGTACATAACGGGGGAAGAGAAAAAAAAGAAAAGTTCAATAAGTAACAAATATAGTGCAAATAACAAATAGTAATATAGTCTTTTGCAGTTCAGAGCTCAGAGCTCTGAGTTTAATAGCCTGATGGCTGTAGGGAAGAAGCTGTTCATGAACCTGGATGCTACAGTTTTCAGGCTCCTGTACCTTCTTCCTGATGGCAATGGTGAGATGAGTGTGTGGCCAGGATGGTGTGGGTCCTTGATGATTTTGGCTGCCTTTTTGAGGCAGCGACTACGATAGATCGCTTCGACGGTGGGGAGGTCAAAGCTGGTGATGGACTGGGCAGTGGTCACAACTTTTTGTAGTCTTTTTCGCTCCTGGATGTTCAAGTTGCCGAACCAGGCCACGATGCAACCAGAATGCTCTCTAGCGTGCACCTGTAGAAACTAGAAGTTTCGGAGAATCCTCTTCAACATGCCGAATCTCCGTAATCTTCTCAGGAAGTAGAGTCGCTGACGTGCCTTCTTTATAATTGCATCAGTGTGCTGGGTCCAGGAAAGATCTTCGGAAATATGCACGCCCAGGAATTTGAAGTTATTGACCCTCTCCACCATCGTCCCATTGATGTGAACAGGATTGTGGGTCCTCATCCTTCCCCTACCAAAGTCCACAATCAGTTCCTTGGTCTTACTGATGTTGAGAGCCAGGTTGTTGTGCTGGCACCATTTGGTCAGTCGGTCGATTTCACTTCTATACTCTGACTCGTCCCCATCTGTGATTTGTCCGACCACAGTGGTGTCGTCGGCGAACTTGATGATGGAGTTCGCATTATGTCCGGCTACGCAGTCATGGGTATAGAGTGAGTACAGCAGGGGGTTGAGCACGCAGCCTTGAGGTGCTCCCGTACTAATTGTTACTGAGGATGAAGTGGTTCCTCCAATTTGAACAGACTGTGGTCTGTGGATGAGGAAGTCGAGGATCCAATTGTAGAGGGATGCGCAGAGGCCCAGTTCCGTGAGCTTGGTAACCAGCTTGGAAGGGATGATGGTATTAAACGCCAAGCTGTAGTCTATAAACAACAGCCTGATGTAAGTGTTTTTATTGTCCAAGTATTCCAATGCGGAGTGGGGATCCAGTGAAATTGCATCCTCCGTTGACCTGTTGTGGTGGTAAGCGAACTGTAGTGGGTCGAGGTTCTTGTTGAGGTAGGAGTTGATGGTGCACCAT
>CM075977.1:384854421-385107634 GCA_038087875.1 Malacoraja senta | reverse complement strand
AAACCTGTCCATTTACCTCCACAAATGCAGCCTGGGCTGCTGAATTCCTTCAGAGCTTTGTTTTACGCTCGACATTCCAGTAGCTGTAGTCTGTTCTCCCCATTTTAAAATTACCATTTTATGCTGGTCTGCCAGTCTTATGTCATGTCCCCCCTTTTTTTAAATCGGATTTTCTCTTTAATGAATGGGCCTATGGTTGTGTGAATTTTCAGAAATTCGAGGCAAAAAACATGCACCAATTATGAGCTTCCTACTTTTTAAAAAATGGATTTCATTTGGAAGAATTCCATATTGGTTAATTGTACTGAAACAGTTGAAGAAATAGTGTTAGCTGTATATTTAGTAAGAGAATTTAAGAGTTATTTCTCTTGCTAAGTTTTTATCTATCATTATGGTTGTTATGTAGTTGTATGAAACGGGAGCTTAACAATTTAATCTCTAAGGACATTGGTCAAGTTAGTCCATTCAACATACTGTATTTTTTTGAATTTTTAGTTTGACATCTAACAGGTGTGACTTTAAATGCTATGATACAATTCAATTACTTTTTTTTAATTTGGAAAATGAAGATAATCTTGCCAAAATTGGCTAAATACAACACAGTGATCTGCGTGACAATAGACAATAGGTGTAGGAGTAGGCCATTCGGCCCTTTGAGCCAGCACTGCCATTCAATGTGATCATGGCTGATCATCCCCAATCAGTACCCCGTTCCTGCCTTCTCCCCATATCCACTGACTCCGCTATTTTTAAGAGCCCTATCTAGCTCTTGAAAGCATCCAGAGAACCCGCCTCCACCGCCCTCTGAGGCAGAGAGTTCCACAGACTCACCACTCTCTGTGAGATAAAGTGTTTCCTCGTCTCTGTTCTAAATGACTTACTCCTTATTCTTAAACGGTGGCCCCTGGTTCAGGACTCCCCCAACATCGGCGTGTCCAAACCCGTAACAATCTTATATATTTTAATGAGATCCCTCTCATCCTTCTAAACTCCAGAGTGTACAAGCCCAGCTGCTCTATTCTCTCAGCATATGACAGTCCCACCATCCCGGGAATTAACCTTGTAAACCTACGCTGCACTCCCTGAATATCAAGAATGTCCTTCCTCAAATTAGGGGACCAAAACTGCACACAATACTCCAGGTGTGGTCTCACTAGGGCTCTTACAACTGCAGAAGGACCTCTTTGCTCCTATATTCGATTCCCCTTGTTATAAAATATACAATAAAATATGATAAGAGACCTACCAGTCCATACTAGAATTTATAAGCTGAAGTTCTAGTACCATAGGTTTGGCCTGTTCTCAATCCTTTCGTCTTGAGTTTCAATTAACCTTGTGCTTCTGGCATATTCTAAAGAATAAACATTTATGTTTGAAAAATCTTTTCTTGGTCATGTTTGCTTGCAATGACTTGCTAGTTATGAGTTTTGTTATATTACTGTTTTTGTCATGAATGAACATGTTTACATTTGCAGGTTGTCTGTTAAATAAGATTTGATTCTAATCTGATCTGTGCTCTCTTGTCCTCCATTCAATTATTTTCAAAAGTATATTAGATTTACTTGATTAGTTAGGGTATCAAAGGTTATGGGGAGAAGGCAGGAGAATGGGGTTTAGAAGGAAAGATCGATCAGCCATGATTGTGGAGTAAACACGATGAATTTGAAATATAAATATTAACTTAGTTACGCAGTTTGAGCTGAAATAAAACGGAAGATATTTGCCGCCTTTGGATTTTTCTGTCCTGGACCTCCTCCCCAGCACAAATCGGATATTTCATATTTCGCTTGGGTAGTTGACACCCCAGCGGTTTGAACATTGACTTCTCTAACTTCAGATAGACCTTGCTTTCTCTCTCCATTCCCTTCCCCTTCCCAGTTCTCCCACTAGTCTTACTGTCTCTGACTACATTCTACCTTTGTCCCGCCCCCTCCCCTGACATCAGTCTGAAGAAGGGTCTAGACCCGAAACCTCGTCCATTCCTTCTTTCCAGAGATGCTGCCTTACCTGCTGAGTTACTCCAGCATTTTATGTCTGCCATCTTTGGATATGTATTTGACTTGTTACAATATTTTGATTCCACTGAAGTCCGTGGAATAGCCAAGTAACTTAATTCAACAGATTTTATTCTGTATTTGATTTGTTCCATAACAATAAGAATGTAGTGTCCATTGGTTTGCTTATTGAAAATAAATATTTTTGACTGTTTTAAAATGGATACTGCTCCTAATTGGAAGTTGTGTCTCCAACTAGGATTAACAACACTGACATTGACATAGAGTTGTGTTAACTAGAACGTTTTTCTTGGGTTCATTGTGGGAAATATTCTAGCTAGTTCCAAGGACGGTTGCCTGCAGCCACGCGACAGATAACAAATCCATTCCTTGGGTCTCCTAAATGCTTGTTCATGTGTACCGGCTATATATTAGGCAGATGTTAGTAAACTGGGGCGGATCTGTAACTTTCACTTCTGAGCAGTTGATACTTGCACTGGAGCAGGCAGGTGAGAAGGAACTAAATAATTTGAAATATGTTTTGAGTTTCTTTCCATACTTGGCAGAAACGTTTAATTTGAGAAGTCTTCAGTAGGCTTTCTGTTCCATGGGTGTAAATGGAAAATGTATTTAGACTTTGTTATTTTTTTGGTAGATTTAGATGGTGACTGAGTTGTTTATATTAGAAATTTGGAGAAAATGAAAAATATAAATTTAAAGTTGGATGATGAATGAAGAGCTTTGGTTGAATGCTTGCTATAACTGTTACTTAATATTGAATCTGGTTTTGTGTAAAATGTTATAGATTGCTAATCTGCAGCTTCGAAAACTGGATGAACTTGACTGCCTTATCCATGGAATGATGTATATCGACGCAATGGGCTTCAATGGATGTGCGGAGTGCTACTACTTTCAGCAGCCAACTGATCCAGAAAGATGTCAAAAAATGACATGTGCTTTGGATAATCCGTATCCATTATTACTGGTGAACATTGGATCAGGAGTCAGTATTCTTGCTGTTTACTCCAAGGATAATTACAAGCGGGTAACTGGTACCAGGTAAGCAGCAAATGAGACAAACATTTTTCAAAGGAGAAACATAAAGCCAAGCTT
The DNA here is from genome assembly GCA_038087875.1 of Malacoraja senta. NCBI lineage: Eukaryota > Metazoa > Chordata > Chondrichthyes > Rajiformes > Rajidae > Malacoraja > Malacoraja senta. The sequence goes on along the minus strand of CM075977.1, from coordinate 385,104,527 downwards.
TAGTTTAATTGATTATCACGTGTACCACTTGGAAAAACATTTCCTTCTCTTGGTAATGTTATTTTCGATGGACAACTTGAAATTGGTTGAATGATGAATACAGAATACAACTTAGTTAATGCAGAAACAATGAACTGCCGCCGATGCTGGTTTACCAAGGAAAGACAAAATGCGGGATTAACTCCTAATCCCAGAGAACATGAATATGTGATTCTTGGGTTGGGACCCTTTTTCATCAGTCTGAAGAAGGGCCCCATAATATCTATGTAATACTTCAGTTAAGGCTTAGGCTGTTTCATGAGATGTTTAGAACTAGGTGCAGAAGAGGGGAAAGGGGGCTGTTTGTTGCTTTTGTCTACTAAATGAGGCGTTATCTAAAACAGCGACAGCGAAGAAATTGCAGAGAGTTGTGGACGTAGCCCAGACCATCACGCAAGCCAATCCCTCTTCCATCGATTCCATGTACACTTCACGCTGCCTCAGCAAGGCCACCTTTATCATCAAGGGCGAGTCTCACCCCGGTCACTCCCCCTTTTCCCCTTTCCCGTCAGGTGAGGTTTGAAAACACATACCTCCAGATCAGGGACAGTTTCTTCCCAGCTGTTATCAGGCAACTGAACCATTTTATTACCAACTGGAGAGCAGTACTGACCTACCATCTACCTCATTTGGACAATCTTTAATCAGACCTTACTGGACTTTATCTTGCACTAAATGTTATTCACTTTATTCTGTGTATTTGTTCACTGGACAGCTTGATTGTAATCATGTATAGTCTTTTTGCTGATTGGATAGCACACAGCAGAAAAGCTTTTCACTGTGCCTCGATACACACGACAATAATAAATTAAACTCGAACCAGATGAAACTCCTGCTCCAAATTTAGTCCTGTTAGTCTGCACGCAACTTAAGTCAGAATATGTTGAGTGACATGTTGGGGCAATTGAGCTAATTTCCAGGACTCCAGCACAGGTTTGGATCCTGCAGAGCTAAACAGCCACATGCACTTTAGTCTCCTATCTCACGTCAACCACAAGTGGTAAAGGCCACGTAGTAAGGTTATCATGGTGGTGCAGATGTATAGCTGAGGTTCAATTATCACTTGGATAAGAAATAACAAGGCTTCACACAAGGGCCATGCCTTTCAGGACATGATTAGTATGGTGTCTTGGCACTGATCCAGTCCTTAATGATAGGGTCACCTTATTCCTCCTGTATCCAACCATACACTCATTATAGCACCCAAATAATTTTTTGTGACATGTTGCCTCATGATATTTCCTAAAACGTATCTTTAAACATTTATTGTAAAATTATATTAGGAGCAAATATGATTTATACATAATATCACCATGCATATAATGCTCAATTGATCATTTAAAGGAAAGATTTATGCTTAATTTTGCAGAAATCTATTTTTGGTTTTCATCCAAAAGATTACCAACGTTTAAATCCTTGGATTATTTGTGTCATCCATATCTTGTGCAGTATTGTTTAATAGTGAAACAGTTTAATGCCAATTGCAGAAAATAGTTGTGTATATATATTTTTAAATCAGATCAACAAATAATGCATTGGTCTGTACAGAAGGAATATTACAATTCCTTTTTCAAATCCCAATTCCATCTAAATATTCTGAAATTCTAGTGAAAGCATGATGATAAGATACAATTCACAGTCCTAACCATCAAAATAAAGCCAACTTCACTTATTTCGCTGGTGACTTTAATTTTAAGAAAAGTTGTTGCCATCACAATGAATTTTGCTATTTCTGCAGAAATCGTATTCGCAGGACAAACGCCAAAGACTTGCATGATCTATTGTCATGCCATGTTCTTAACTTCCAGCCTGTACACCATCCATTCCAACAACAATGACAACTTGCAGCCTTTATCACGTGCCTCATTTTAATAAGTTTTACACATCTTGCTATTTCATCTTTAAGCAATCATTCAATTACTCCAATTTCTGTATTCGAGATTATATAAATACACGTTTTCTCTTGTTTCTCCAAACTTTTGCAAAATCGGTAGTACTTATAGTGAGTGGTCTTAGAGTGATCTATAGCCTTGATTTAGCAATAAACTCCATTAAAAGGGGTTTGTAAATCTTGCTGTTAACCACCTGGTTTTATCTTGCTTCTGCACCTTCCTCCCATCCACCACCAACATCCTCTGCATTCCACTTGCTAAAAGTTGCCTTACCCCCTGCTCCAGAGGAGGGGTATTCCTTTTGATAAGAGGTTAATGGCCTGCTAATTAGAATTTGGGAATTCTGCAGAGTTGCCAATTATTTTATAACACTCCTGTGACAAGGCTTGGGCCACTTTATTGCACCAAAGCTGCTGCCTGTTAAGTCAAACCAACTGTCTAATGCAAAAGCAGCCAGAGGGTTGCTGCTTGTAGTAACAATGAAAGCATTGACAGTAGTACCTCAAAATTACACATAAGCATTGGAATACAATACATGGAAACTTCATGTGCTTTGCGATGCTCTTCATTGTTATATCTTGTAAAATTCAAGGAACATTTTCTGTTTCTTGATCTGCAAAAGGCAGCTAATGTTTCTAATTCGTTTGCAGATAATTACTGGTTGTACTTTCAACGGAAATTATGCCACTAGGTGGTGCAAGTGCCACAGCATAGTCAAATGCATTATTTAAAAAAAACTATTTTACTTTAAACTTGTCCACATGTATAGTTTGTAAAATGTGTGAATGAAAAATTGCCCATAATGACAAGTAAAAATTTACTTTCAGTCTTGGAGGTGGCACCTTCCTTGGTCTTTGTTGTTTGCTGACTGGCTGTTCAACCTTTGAAGAAGCCCTTGAAATGGCATCACTTGGGGAGAGTACAAAGGTGGATAAGTTAGTAAGGGATATCTATGGTGGAGACTATGACAGGTTTGGACTTCCTGGCTGGGCTGTGGCGTCCAGGTGAGAGCATTATTACTTGTTTTGATTTCTTAACCTTGCTGAGAGAAGTGGTATATTTAAAAAAGACAAATCTAGTTTATTGACAAGAACATTTTTGAAATTTAAATTACCTGCTTCACTGAACCATTTTAGAACTATGTGCATATTTTCAGCAGATTGCATGAGCAAGCAATAACTTCAATCATGACAAACGCACATTTAACTAAAAGCTCTAGCTTAAAATAAAAAATTGAGATCCTATTGCTCATGGTTTTTTTGCCTGGAATATTTTGCTTGCATTTAGAATGAGCAAAATGTATGCCTTGAGACAAATTCAGTATCGAAAACTTAGCTCTAAAATATGAACGAGCTGGATGTCGCTTAATTGTTTTGCTCTAATTTGATCTCTCTTCTTATTGTGCACCCTGGATAAGTACAATTCTTTAAACTGAGGTAGTACATTAAAACGTCATTTGACCATGGTAGGCATCACAGCTCAAACTGATTCTGGTGTGTGACATCCATCATGGGGTTACTAGATATCAAGGATGCAAAAACAATATTTGCAGGTTGGGAACAAGAACAAATCCAAAGGACTCTTACTGAGTTCCATCTGCATTGTAATAATTGTAACAGTTTCTGATTTACTACTAGGTGCACACTAATCCCTCAAGAAATAATCAAATAGTGTAGGGAAAGATGCAATAGCCATCAAGGTATTTAGTGAGATTTCAAATTTGATTCAATAGTACTTTATTGTCACATGCATGGAGGTAAAATGAAATGCTTTTTTTTTTGCATACAATTCAGTAAAGGTATTGCCATACATAAGCACATTTAAGATTCAGTACGTGTATAGGAATAGTACACTGAGACCATATACAAGAGTCACCAGGTTTGGTACCATTTTCAAGTCTAAGTTGTTGTAAGTACAGAGTTCTTAAACTGGCCATAAGTATTTAAGTCTAATTGTTGTGGCGGCATTGCAGAGGAAGCCATTGATACCCTCCACCATTGCTCCATCGATGCATGCTGCTGCAGATTGTGTCCAATCCACGGAATTCCCCTGTGGTCAGCATTTGTGCCAGCCAGGTACCATTGGCAGAAGAGGCCATGCTGAGCACGTTCTTCAGCGGGGGCGGTAGCTTGGGAATTTTCCTGTCTCCTGCCAGTGGACAGGGTGAGTGCACTCAGTCACTGCACGTCTGATAGCAGGATGGTTGCCTTCTGGCTGATCCAATGCAGCTGAGGCCAAGGTTTCTTAGGAAACTTAGGAAGAGAACATACATTAATACTAGTCATCCATTATGTTTTAAATACAAAAAATACTTGCTTGTCCAAGTTGACTGCAATTTGTAGTGATTTATAACAATTAGACTTAAAATTGACTGATTTCTCTAAGGACTGAGTGCAGAAATAAAGAATCAATTTTGTCTTGCCAAAACTTGCAGTATATGCTTGATGGATAACCTTTGTTTCCTACTCCAGTTTTGGGAATATGATGAGCAAAGAAAAACGGGAAGCAGTGAGCAAAGAAGATTTGGCCAGAGCAACTTTGGTCACCATCACTAACAACATTGGTTCCATAGCCAGGATGTGTGCACTGAATGAGGTTGGAAGAATGCTTTAAAACCGCTTTGTATGTAATCTGAAAGAATTGCATAAGTTTGGTTTATGTGCTGTCATTGAGTAAATCTGGCTCGCATCAAGGAAATGCTTGTTTGTCACAGTTGAAAATCTACACTGCAGACTTAAAACTGAAGGAAATATTTTTAAGATAGTGCAATGCTAGTTATGTAGAGAATATTTTACATTCTTAAATCATTAAGCAGATGCCAATGGTTCAGTTTGCTCACAGTTCTGTGTCTTATTTGAAGAATTTCTACCTAATAGGAACTTGCCCATGGAAGGAATTGTTGCTTTGTGTTTTCAGCTTCTTTACAGTGCTGCCTTGTAGCATCCAAATCAAGCAGCATTGTACAGGGCTATGAAAGCACCAAGACCTGTACAGCATGTGTGAATGTTTTAACAGCCATCTGGGTAGAAATGCCAATATTTATGTTAGGAAATGAATGTAATAACAAATAATGAACTAAATGTAATGATTAAATATTCATGGTTGGACTTGCTGTACCCTAGTATATTGAAGACCTTCTTAACCACTAAGAGTTCACTCTTAAAGACTTCCTTCCATGTACAACACCTGGTTGCTCTTCATCCTATCTGACACCCAGGGTGATAACTGAGTGCTGAAGTGAGGGGTTTGGAAATGCTGCATTGTCTCAATGTTTTTTTTTAACCTAAGCATTACCTGGGGCAAACTATTATCTGCTCACTTCAACCCTCATTTATTCCCATTAATATTTGAACAGCCACACTTTTCTCAACCACCGTCATAACTCTGTCTTGACATTTGGGAAACTTTTTATAACTTCCAATGTGCATGCTTTTCTAATGCTTTGACATCAACATTACTATACTCTAATGAGATGTGTATTTTGTTTTGCAGGTTTGGTCCAGTGACCAAATCTTTGATTTTGTTGATGACTATGATTAGATTTCTAAATTTCTTTGTGCATTTTACTCTTAATTTTCAGCAATTCCTTCCATGCTATAGACCCTTGCTGTACCCTTATAGAACCATCTTTGTACAGATATGACTAATATAATGCAAAATCATTTGTATAGACTTGCAACAGTAAGATCTTTTACCTATGTTTCCCTCAAAACAGTCATTGTACACCTTCCGCTGTTTTAGTCCGCTCCACGTTTTATCAAGTACATATTGCATTCAGCAACATTCCATGTAAAACTACTTGGTATACCAATAACATAGTCAGCCATTCATAACTCATGTCAACTTGTTGGTAATTCCTATCTTTAGACTTTAGAGATACAGAGTGGAAATAGGCCCTTTGGCCCACCAAGTATGTGCCGACCAGCAATCACCCTGTACACTAACACTATCCCACACACTCGGGAAGATTTACAATTTCACCGAGGCCAAATAACCTACAAGCCTGTACACCGTTGGATTGTGGGAGGAGGCCGGAGCACCCGGAGAAAATCCATGTGGTCACAGGGAGAACATACAAACTCAGTACGGACAGCACCCATAGTCTAGATTTAATTTTGGTCACTGGTGCTGTAAGGCAGCAACCCTACTACTGCGCCACTATGCCACACTCGCCCTGATCCCAAACAGTAAGGGTCCTGTGCAAAACAAAGCTATCATGCAGTAATGGTTTGAGGAGATGGGTTGAGGTCCAGAAAAAGCCATGTCCAGGAACTGGCTGAACAGACTAACAGCTGGCAAAGCTGCTTTACCTAGTTTTACTAGCAACAAAATTGGTCAAGGGCATTGAATCTTCCTGCTGTTCTGCAAAAACAAAGTATTAACAGATCTTTTAAATAAAGTGATTAACGATTAACAGACATCTTTCCAGTTTAGTTCTAAACTGAATATCAAAGGTTCTCTGTTCAACGTTGTAAATTAGCCTTTTTGTGCCCTTCTCACTCTAATTCCATACCTTCCTATTTTGTGATGTGAATTTAAAGGTTTGTGGCATTGGGTGGGTTTGAAGAGCAGCAAAGATTATTCAACCATGACTAAATATAACCCAGGGCACCAGAATTTCTGCTGCATATTTTATCTCTTTTGAAGAATTCAAATGATCCTATCACTGAATTCACTGTGGTAGTATGCATACATATTCTGCATTGCAAATGTAAAGATGCTTAAAATAGTCTGAAGCGGTATGATTATCTGTCAATAATGAATCACTTCTATGATTTTTGTTTTGCTTATTGTGTTGATCTATTTGTGATTACTTCTGAAGTATGCATTTGTTTTGCACTTGTCCTCCGTACTCTGTGTAGTATGGAGTTTTTAAAAGCTATTCATTTAAGATCCCATTTTAATGTTCTGCCCTGGTAAATTATTTAAGATCTTCGTATGTTAAATATATTATCAAACATGGTAAGCTACTTGCTGATGAGCAGATATTACACCACTAATTTATTCATATTTTGCCGATTAGCCTTTAGCAGATGACATGAGTAAAGTTGTGGTGAACTTGTAAACTCCTGCAAATGACTGAAAAGCAGTTCTGCATTTAATTTACACTTGTTTGAACTTCATGAGTGTCATTGTGCATTAGTTTGGTTACATTTTAAATTGGAATAACTACAGAAGCCTTTACCATGACCCATTATTTCGTGGGTCAAATAATGACCTTGCACAAGTATATTTTGTTTTTATATAAACTTATCTTATTTCAGGTACCGTATTTCCCGGCAATGAAGATGCTATTTTTTAACCTAAAATAAGGCCCGAAAATTTACCCGCGTCTTGGAGGCCCAAGGCTAGATTGTTAGCCAAGAAAGATAGACTTGGGCTAAATTGCTTTTAAAACATGGGGGGCGGGACACAATGAGGCCTAATACAGGGGTCGACAACCTATGGCCCAGATCCGGCCCGTAACCCGAACTCGAGCGAACCCAAGCGAGCCGACCTGGTAACTGCAGCCATTCGCGGGGCACCTGCTGACCTGGGTGTTGCAGCCAGACCTGGGCAAGCGAGCCGACCTGGGCACTACAGACAGTCCCGTGGCACGCAGCCGACCTGGGAACTTTAGCCATTCACGGGGCACGCAGCTGACCTGGGTGTCACAGCCAGACCTGGGGCAAGTGAGCCGACCCAAGTGGGCAAATTGAATTGTTACTTTTTTTTTTTTTTTTTTAAGTATGAGAAATTATATGTTCGCCAGCCTTTTTTCCAAAAATAGCAACTCAAAATGGGGGTGCGTCTTCGATGCAGGTGCGTCTTCATTGCCGGGCAATGCAGCAAATATTTTTACTCTTACAATGAAGGCCAACATATTGTTTTGCCATGCTAATTGCTTGCTGTACCAACATGCTAAATTTCAGTGACTTGTGTTTCAGGACATCCAAATCTAGATTTATTCCTACTTTTTTTGGTTACCATCTCCCACCCCTAATACATGCCAAATTGTCCTCAAACTTTTATGCTCTATTTTTGTTTGAATAGCCTTTATCTTGCAAATTTTTAATTGGATTTTTGAAAGTCCGGATATAATGCATCCACTGGTTCCTCCTGGTCAAAATCCATGTCAATTCAGGCTATCCTATTATTTTCCACGTTATTTACTACAAATTCTTTAAACACAGCATTTCTCCAATTGCTAATCTCAGACTAGCTGCCTGTATTCACAATTTCCTCCTCTTTTCTAAATAGTGGAGAAACATTTGCTGCCTTTTTAATCATTCAGCGATATACCAAAGTTCTCGGACAACAAATGCATCCACTATTCTCGTAGTCAGCCTTCCAAGATTTTTTTTAAAGATGACAACCAGCTCCTGGGAATTCAATTGCTTTCCATCACATTTTTTTTTAACAAATGATAGTTTTATCTTGTTCTGTGTGGATCTATTCTTCACTATTTCTGAGGGTTTTGGGATTCTCTGAATTCTGAAAGTTTCCTAATCTAACACAAATGACCTAGATTCGCAATATGCTTTAGGCTGCTATTTTAATTATTATATCATTGTGTGTTGGAGGGGGATGAGAAAGGAGGCCAATAGGATAGCTTTCACCTATGTCTTCTGCCTAATGATGCTGCTTGGCACACCCGCACTGATAGTACTGCTAAACTCCCTGCCAGGACCCTTCTTCCTTTTTGTTATCTCTGTCCAATTACTTATTAGAGAGAGCCTGCTCAATTTTTCCCCCACTGGACTGTCTGAGTTAAGTTTTCCATATGTTTAATTTGCATCTAGGTGACTTCACAACTGTCTTCATAATGGCTAATAGTGCCTTTACCTGCAAACAATAGGAAAAAAGATAAATTAAAGAATCTTCTACCTTTTTTCTCTACTCAGGCTCTTTTATGTGACCTGTCCTTTCCTAGTCATAGTCATACATGATGGAAATGTGCCCCTTTGGGCCCAAATTTATTCTGCCAACCAAAATGGCCTCATCTATGCTAGTCCCACTTCTCTGGTTTGGGCCCATATCTTCCCCCCCCCCCCCAAAAAAACCTTGGCTACCTGTCAAAATGTATTTTAAATATTCTTACGGCACCTATCTTAACTCCCTCTTTTGGCAGCTCCTTCCATATGCCCACCATCCTCTGTGTGAAAATTTGCTCCTCAGATTCCTATTAAATTTATTCCCACTTGCCTTGTATCTCTGCCTTGTAGTTTTTGAATCCCCCATCCTGCAAAATTCTCTATCAGCCCTTTCTCGGTCCTTCATGATTTTGTACACCTCTAAAGATCACCCCCCAGCCTCTTGCACCCAAGGAATAAAGTCCTAGCCTGCCCATCCTCTCCCTACAGGTCAGGCCTTTGAGTTCTCCCTGTGACCACATGGGTTTTCTCTGGATGCTCCAGTTTCCTCCCACACTCCGAAGACTTATTGGTTTGTAGTTTAATTGGCTTCGGTAAAGATTGTAAATTGTCCCTCGTGTGTAGGATATTGCTGGTCGGCACGACTCAGGCCGAAGGGCCTGTTTCTGCGCTGTATCTCTAAATTAAACTAAACTTCCACCAATATGCTTCATTGCCTAATTTGGTCATCTGCCCTTCGGTAGGTTGCATACCAATGATAAAATAAACTTCTAAACATTTGTGGAATAAATGTGCATTTTTTACAAGTCGGCTCCTGAAGGTTATAATTCAGTTTTGTAATACTGTTGGCATGCCCTTGTATCATAGCGAGTTAAATTGCATATTTCACTTTGAATAACTTGAGATTTTATTGCAGTTATTTCTCTATGCCTAAGATTTTTATTTTTTCCTGTTTAGAATATTAACAGAGTGGTGTTTGTTGGTAACTTCCTGAGGATAAATACTTTATCCATGAAGCTATTAGCCTATGCTTTGGATTATTGGTCAAAGGGACAATTGAAGGGATTTTTCATGGAACATGAGGTGAGTGCTTTCAGAATGCGTATGTGGAATATTTTATAAGAAACTGTTTGTGTCTGTTGCTGTTTTTGGTATTGGTAGTAATTCAATGCACTGTGATAAACCACATGGCAAGATGCATGCCTAATGCTTATCCCAACAAAGTTTCACAACTCTAGTTTTAAATGTCCTGTATGATGTACTCTGATTCAGAAGTTTTTGCATGAAGAAGCTAATCCCTTATAAATAGTAATATTCAAGAATTAAATAAAATGTCAGTATACCAATGATAAAAAACAATGATTTTTTTTCTCGTGACGTTCATGGTTTGGCAAAGCTAATTGCAGCTTGCTGATATTTGAACACCTTGTGCGGATTTTGAGTATGCACACTAGGGGAGCGGTGCTGCAATAAAACAATTTTTTCACAAGGAAATTTCTGTAACTTCATTTGAAGAACAAGGTTTTGCGTTGTGTTTTCTACTTGACCACCAACGTCCTTCAAACCGACTGGTTGTCTCGTTTTTAGCATGCCATTTGTTGCTAATACTAATTGACCATAAAGCACTTCTTCAGAAGGAGTAGTATTTGCAACCACCTATCTGGCATGCATCTGTGTTCCGAAACTCGCAGGTGATGATCCTTCCCTCATTGGTGACTTCACTGTGAAGACTTGCCATCTTATTGATAGATTGCATACCTTAAAATCTAAGAGACACAAATTCTGGAGTAACTCGATGGGTCAGGCAGCATCTCTGGAGCAAATGGATAGGTGGTGTTTTTGGCCGGGACCCTTCTTGAGACAGACTCCCACAGTTATCTGGACTACACTTCTTCCCAACCTGTCTCTTGCAAAGATACTATCCTCTACTTTCAATTCCTCTGCCTGCTGTATCTGCCCCCAAGGTTTTCCATTCAAGGACATCCGAGATGTTTTTAGTATACGTGGTTTTAATCCTCTCAGGTCATAGATGGGTCCATCACACATCTCCTCTGTGTCCCGTAGTTCTGCTCTCGCTTTCCCCTTCCCCCAGATGCAACAAGGACAATGTTCCCCTAGTCCTTTTCACCCCACCAGCCTCTGCAGCCAACACATCATCCTCCGACATTTCCGTCACCTCTCGGGTGATCCCACTGTTGATCACATCTTCCCATCTACACCGCAACCACCCTTTCCCCATGTGCTTTCCACTACAACCGCTGCGATGTGACAACTGCCTTTGTACCTCCTCCTTCGACTCCATCCAGAAACCCTAACAGTTCTTCCAAGTGAGACGGGGGTTCACATGCACTTCCTCTATCCTCATCCGCATCCGGTGTTCCAGATGTGGGCTTCGGTACATTGACGAGGCCAAGCATAGACTTGGCGACCGTTTCGTTGAACATTCAGTCTGCCAAGGCCTACTGGATCTTCCAGTTGTTAACCATTTTTAAAACTCCTTCCCATTCCCATACTGACGTTTCTGTCCTGGGCTGCCTCCATTGTCAGTGAGGCCACACGCAAATTGGAGGAACAGGACCTTGTATTTTGCTTGATAGCTTAAACCCCTTCGGTATGAACATTGAGTTTGCTAATTTTGGGTAACTTCTAAACATACTCCCCTCATTTTTTCCACCCTTGCCCCCCCCCTCCCTCAAGTCTGTTAGCCACTTTCACTGTTTGCAACGATGTATCCCGAGGGATTACACTGTCCCTAGTCAACAATTGGCCTATCAAGGAACCATCTTGCCTGAGGTCATCTGTTACCGGCCTGATTTGTCCTGGTCATTTCTTGCTTCCAGTCCCCTCCCCCCACCCCCCACTCCCTCCTTGCAATCAGTCTGAAGAAGGGTCTTGACCTGAAACATCACCTATCCATTTTCTTCAGAGATGCTGCCTTACTCATTGTTACTCTAGCATTTTCTGTCTATCTTGATATAAACCAGCATTGTATTACATTTTATCTGCTCCACCTTAAAATCTAAACTTTAAATGGAACATGCAGCGAGCCTGTTTTTGTACCAATTTGTATATGTCTCGTTATTTTAATTGTCCTTGAGGCTATTAATTGTGCATTGCTGTGGTTGTTTAATGATTTATTTTAGCGACAGGCAGCATCTCTGGAGAGAAGGAAGTAGTCATGCCTACTATGTTCTGTTGTGCCGAAGCAAAGCAAGAATTTCATTGTCCTGTCAGGGACACATGACCATAAACTCTCTTGAATCTTGAGTGACGTTTCGGTTCGAGACCCTTCAGACTGGTTAGGGATCAGGGAAATGAGAGATATAGACTGATATGGAGATAAAGAACAATGAATGAAAGATAGGCAAAAAGCAAACAGGCCATTGTTAGTAGACAAAAATGCTGGAGAAACTCAGCGGGTGAGGCAGCATTTATGGAGCAATGGTGCTAGAGATAGTGGCCTGGTGCTCGTCTGTGGGGTCATGGTCCAAGGATAAGGAGGAGGTGTCTGAGAGTTGGTGCATGGCCTCAGCCTTGTAGAGATCAGCGCGCCAAACTACCACTGGTCTGTAAGCTGCCTGTGAAATATGGGTTGCTGATCCTCTAATTTGCATTTAGTCTCGCTCTGACAATAGAAGAGACCAAGGGCAGAAAGGTCTGTGTAGGAATGGGAAGGAGAATTAAAGTGTCCAGCAACCAGTCAGGTAGGTTTAGGCAGGCTGAGCGAAGGTGTTCTGCGAAATGATCGCCCAGTCTGCGTTTGGTCTCACCGATGTATAAGAGTCCACATCTTGAACAAAGGATGAGGTTGGAGGTGCAAGTGAACCTCTGCCTAACCTGAAAGGACTGGTCGGGGTCCCTAGACAGAGTCGAGGGAGGAGGTATATGGATAGGTGTTGTATTTTCTGCGGTTGCAGGGGAAGGTCCCTGGGGAGGGGGTGATTTGGGTAGGAAGGGATGAGTCAACTGGGGAGGTGCGGAGGGAACGGTCTCTGCGGAAGGGGGAAAGGGGTGGAGATTGGAAAATGTGGCTAGTGGTGGGATCCCATTGGAGGTGGCGGAAATTTCGGAGGATTATGTGTTGTATGCGATGGCTGATGGGGTGGAAGGTAAGGACTAGGGGTACTCTGTCTCTGTGTTCGTTCTGCTGAAAATGACAGTGTAAATCATGGTCAAAACATTTGGGGGGTATCTCACTAACCCAATTCTTCCCCCATTTTTTTCTTAGAAACCCGTTAAATGATTTTTGTTGTCTTATTTTGATATGGAAAAAATGCTTGTTTAATTTGCTGTTTCATGCTCTAACACCCTTTTTTTTTTTTTTTTTTAAATTTGTATTTTATTAGAAGTACATTACATTACAACCACATACATTAGTACTTATCATTTATATCTTCTTACAATTAATGTACTCCATTTATTTTTTACACTAGAAAAGGAAAAGATTGAAAGAAAGAAGAAAGTGAAGGAAAAAGTGAAAGTGTAGGAAATGTGACAACAAAAAAGGAAGGACGAAGACCCTATAAGAGCAAAATTAAAAACAAAAGAAAAAGAGTTAAGAAATAGACCCTAGGAAAGAGAGAAAGAGGAAAAAGAGAGAAACAAATATTTTTATGAGCATTACGTAAATGGGACATACCAACTCTTCAACTATCATCCCCCTTACCTGACCTCAATTTTTTTTTTTTTTTTAAGTACTTTTGCACCCTATGTTTGTAATAATTCTATAAATGCAGACCACGTCAGGTGGAAATGATCTGGTTTACCTGCTAGGAGGAGTCTTATCTCTTCTAGGTGTAATGTTTCAAACATATTTGAAATCCACATATTTATAGTTGGTATAAGTTGGCCTTCTTCCAAAATTTTAGAATTAGCTTTTTTCCAGTTATTAACCCATAGTCCATTAGTTTCTTTTGAAACACATTTAGTTCTGGACCATCTTCCGTTATACCGAAGATAATCCATTCTGCTTTGGGTATCAGTCTTGTTTTAAATAACTTTGTAAAGATTTCAAAAATTTCATTCCAAAATTTTTGAATTTTTGTACAAGAAACGAATGAGTGTGTTATGGGAGCTTCTTGGGATTGACATTTATCACAAATAGATGATACGTTTGGGAAAATTTTATGAATTTTAGTTTTCGAATAATATAATCTATGTAAAATTTTAAATTGTATTAAAGTGTGTCTTACATTAATCGAGCATAAAATCGAGCATAAAACACCCTTTTTTAATTGTAGGGTTACTTTGGAGCTGTGGGAGCTTTACTCGAGCTTTTTAACTCTGTTTGAAACTCCATCAAATCTCTTTGGACTATTGTGTGGTTCCTTAACGAGGGTGCTGTGGAGGAGAAGGCAGAAACAAGAAAAACTTCAATACAAGTTGTGTCCTAATTAGATACCTTGAACTCTTATTTATGGGGATGTTTGGGGGCAGAGGAAAAGGAATGGTCTGTTTTTAATCCATACAAAGCACCTTTTTAATAAAATTGTCTATAACCTTCTGCACTTTTATATTTATTTCAGCTAAAGTTAGAAGGAAAGAATTGAGAACTATATTTTGTTTGTATCTTGCATATTTTCTATTCTTCTATGGCACCTCTTTAGAGAATTATTTTTCTAAACTGAAAATGGCAATTTATTAAAGGAGGGACACAGATACATTTCAACTTTGCTTGGAAGGGGATGAGTGGAGCATCTTTTGAACCTTGATCTAGTTAACTATTAAATTTTACAATCCTTTTGAATTTTAAATTTCACTGTCTTTGTATAGTTTATAATGTATGGTAACTTAAAGTATTGTTTATAACTGTAGTGAAATACAAAAAATAGTTATCTACTTGGTATCATGCTAATTTTCTGCTTAAAATTTTTTTTTTTGATCTAAGATATCCCGATTCCAGCTATTGAAATATTAAGAGCTGGGAAAGTTTGAGTTTCATTGTGCTTGCATTCAATCCTATATCAATTTTCTTTATGTAGCATTGACTGGTAATTTCCTTTTGACTTGCTGCTGCTTAACCATGTATTAATTACAACTGTACATGTTGAATGAACTTGTGTAGAGGCATGGTCGACTGGTTCTCTGCCCAGGTGATTGAAGCAGCCATGGACTGACCAGCATCAAATGCTTATAACAGTTTCAGATTTGAGCTGTTACAAACGGCTCAACTTCCATATTGAAGGTTTGAGCGACTGAAGACCTCTTGATTAAGTTATTCTATTTTAATTATTTCCACATGTCCACTTTATTCTCAATAATCTGGTTATTCTGCAAAGAGTAAATTGAGTCAGATATTTAATGTGTGTATTGAAACAAGTTTTTCACTTTCTCTATTTATTTGTATTGCACATGTAAAAATAAAAACGTTTCCTAAAGGAGCTATTGAATAGTGAGTTTTTAAATTGCATGTGATGGCAACTTTGATCTTTTGTGGTTAGTAAATACTATGATGATCAGACATTGGATTATCTTAAAATAAAAATTCGAATTAGATTTTCCTGAGCTTCGTTGTTGCAACATGGGACGCATCTTAAATGAGCCAGAAGATATTGTGAATCGATCCTTGGCCAAGTGAAGGAGTGGTGTATTCAGCAGATCTTTAATGATTTAATATAGAGCAATGCAGCCCAGGAACAAGCCCTTCAGTCCTCGATGCTTGTGCTGTGTTGAATATGCCTGCATATGATCCATTCATGTGCAATAACCTCTTGAATGCCATTATATCATCTGCTTCCACCACTTCCCATGGGAGTGTTCGAAAGTCTTTTCCACCCTGGAAAAAGGTTTGACTGTCAATGGTATCTGTGTCTCCCCGTAATGTTATACAGTGCCCTCCATAATGTTTGGGAGAAACACACATAATATATTTATTTGCCTCTGTCCTCTTTCCCAGTCTTTCCCTCTCTGATACGGAGTTTTAGTTTAGAGATGCAGCATGGAAACAGGCCCTTCGTTCCACGCTGACCATTTATCACCTATACTGATTAGTTCTATGTTGTCTCACTTTCTCATTCACTCCCTGTACGTTGGGGTCAATTTTATAGAGGCCAATTAGCCTACAAACCAACACATCTTTGGGATGTGAGAGGAAACCGGAGCACTCGGCGGAAGCCAACGAGGTCACAGGGAGAATACGTAAACTCCACACAGATAGCACCCGAGGTCAGGATCAAACCCGGGTCCTGCTGCTCTGAGGTATGAATCAATTTGGTGAATCATTCATTGCACTTTCTGATAGTTAGGTAAAGATCCAAGGAACAATATCTTAGTGATTTGGATGCTCAGTATCTACTCCCTTCAATCATGGCTGATCTATCTTTCTCAACCCTATTCTGCATTCTCCCCATAACCCCCTGTGCCCATTGTGAACATCTCGTTTGGTTCGTAAATAGATATTTACACACTACTCTGGCCTGCTGCCACGTTACATATCAGTTTATGCACTTAGTGACTGATGGTAGCTTCAATATATTTTTCCTTTAATTCAAAACCACATTCTTACCATAATTTCCCTAGAATGGAAATGTCAAAGACTGGAGAGTGCAATTTTGTTGAAGGGTAAAGTTTAAAGAAGATGTGTGGGGGAAGTTGTTATTTACAGTGGTGGGTGCCCGGATGGAACCTATTGCCAGGACTAGTGGGGGCAGAGACGATAGTGCCGTTTCAGAGCCTTTTAGATAGGCACATGGATATGGAGGGATTTGTTTCATGTGGAGCTTAGTTTTACTTTACATCATGTTCAGCATGGACAGTGTAGGGCGAAGGGCCTGTGACTGTTCTAAGTTTTATATTAACATCATGAGATTGGGTCAATGCTAAATATTAAGAAATAACAAAAATACACTACTGCCACAAAGTGGAGCTAACACTGGGTGCATTACTAATATGTACATGGGAGTATAGGAATGGAGAAATTGGGAGTTATATTATGTTGATTAATGAACATTTTTATTTAGGGATAAATGGCAAATTCTTTTATCTCTACTTAAGATCACTGATAAATTACAAATAGGATAAAACAGGGATCAGAAACCTCAATTTTTCAGGGCAGTGAAAGATTGTGATCCCAAATTAATTAAAACTTGGGTTACTCAGTCTTTTATTTTGGGTATACTATGACTAAAATTAATCTTAATTTGGCAGCATAAGTGAATGCACAGTTAATATGATTAAAACCCTCAGTTTATTCAAAAAGCCCCTTTGTTGTTTCATGGCATCTTTTCTAAAGTTGCATTGTTAATTTTGTAATTTCCATTTGAATGATCTTAATGATGATTCTTGACAGCAAAATAAATAATCAAGTGAACAGTCTTAAGTTCCCCCTTTAAAAAAAAAAAAATGAAAAATCTCACTCTAAAAGAAATAAAAATTACCTATGTGTCTTTAACTATAAAGTTGTGTTCTTGAGCTTGGTGAATATTTCCCTACTTTTGATGCATGGCATGCTAACTTGTAGGTTCCTAGCTTATGTGTATGACCATAAGATATTGGAGCAGAATTATGCCATTTGGCCTGTTGAGTCTGATCTGTCATTTGATCATGGCTGATCTATTTTTCCCTCAACCCCATTTTTCTACCTTCCAGTAACCTTTGATGTCCTTACTAGCCAAAAACCTATCTATCCCCCTCCAGCCTGAAGGGTCTCGACTCAAAACGTCACCTATCCATGTTCTCCAGAGAAGCTGCCTGACCTATTGACTTACTCCAATACTTAAACCAGCATCTTTAGTTCCATGACATACTAACAAAGACACTTCCAATCCAACACCGTTCCCATATCTACCTTCTGAAATGAATTCTGCATTGTTCAAAAACCCCAAGAATCTTGCTGTCTATTCATAATATTTGCATTTACATATGAGCTTAAGCTTTTTATTAAATATCTATTTGTTGGGAATGTTTCTTGCTACCATTTAGTTTGGCCTAGAGCTATGGGAAAGCTAGTGATTATTATTTAAATAAGCTGATCTGTAAATTGACACTTCAAACAGTTCAATTACTTGTGAATAAGATTTTGACATCCTGACTG
This sequence comes from Malacoraja senta, assembly GCA_038087875.1. Taxonomy (NCBI): domain Eukaryota; kingdom Metazoa; phylum Chordata; class Chondrichthyes; order Rajiformes; family Rajidae; genus Malacoraja; species Malacoraja senta. The sequence continues at coordinate 385,086,711 of CM075977.1, read as the reverse complement.
ACTCTTAAATCCTAACTTTGGAAGCCGGATACTAAAAATGTGCAGCATGCATGAAATGTTAAAAATTACAGGCTTTTCCCCAGATGTCGTGTTTCACATTATAACAATCTCTTGGTTTGATCAAAGTTTGAGTGACGGGGTAGAAACAACATAAAAGCGTTATTTAATTGAATAATCAGAAGTCTGCTGGTGATTTGTGCAAAATACTGGAACAGACATTTGCCAAACATCTTGAATTCTTTATTGTACAATGTGAGCCTTGTGCGAGTTAAAATAACTGCTGGACATCACTCATCTGGTCTTAGGATGCCCCGAGCACTTTAACCCAGTGGTGTATTTGACCCAGAGATGAGCTTTGGCATCATCATGTCACCAATGCCATGCCCGCTTTGTAACATGACCCTCTGAATGTTTTCATCCACTGTTATGCTGGAAAGGGTGCAGAAAAGATTTACTAGGAAATTGCCAGGATTCGAGGGGCTGAGCTATAGGGAGAGTTTGAGCAGGCTAGAACATGAGATAATTAGATTGGGTGAATGCACACCAGGGTAGGGGATTCGAAATCCATGGGTTTAAGGTGAGGGGGGAAAGATTTAATAGGAATCTGAGGCATAATGTTTACACACAGGGTGGTGGGTGTATGGAACTAGCTGCCGGAGGAGGTACGGTAGTTGAGGCAGGTTACATCGCAACGTTTAAGAAACATTTGGACAGGTACATGGATATGACAGGTTTAGAGGGATATGAGCTAAAAGCACACAGGTGGGACTAGTGTAGATGGGACATGTTAGTCGATATGGGCAAGTTGGGCCCAAGGGCCTGTTTCCACGTTATAAGACTGACTTCTATGAAGAAGATTTCAATGGGAAGCTTAAATCACTATTCTCATGGAACATAGCACAGCACAGGGACAGCAACTTCAGTCCACAATGTCCATGCCGAACATGCCAAGTTAAACCAATCTTCCCTGCCTGCACATGATTCATATCCCCTGCATATCCTTGTGTCTAAAAGCCTCTTAAGCATCACTATCATATCAGTCTCCCACCGCCAACCCGGCAGTGCACTTGGGAAGTCAAACGAAAGTAACAACCACCAAACATGGTTAAGGTGAGGGGCAAAATTTAAAGGAGATGTGCGAGGTTACTTTTACACAGAGGGGGGTGAGTGCCTGGAACACATTGCCAAATAAAAGAGTGACATTTAAGAAGCTTTTGGATAGGCACATGGATATGGAGGGATATGCATTATGTCCAGGCAGGTAAGAGATGTGGACAAGGGCCTGTTTCCACGCTTTAAGACTCTAGAAGATTTCAATAGTAAGCTTAAATCACTTTTCTCATGGAACATAGAACAGTACGGCACTCCATTCATGAGTCCACAATGTCCATGCCGACATGGTCTTGGCATTATGTTCGGCACAGATATTGTGGGCCTAAGGGTATTTTAGTTTAGAGATACAGCGCGGAAACAGGCCCTTTGGCCCACCGAGTCCACACGGACCAGTGATCCCTGCACACTAACCCTATTCCACACACACTAGGGACAATTTTCCAATTATACCAAGCCAATTATCCTACAAACCTGTACGTCTTTGGAGTGTTGGAGGAAACCGAATATCTCGGAGAAAGCCCACGCGGCCACAGGGACAGGGTACAATCTCTACAGATTGTACCTGTAGTCGGGATCAAACCCGGGTCTCTGGCGCTGAGAGGCAGTTGCTCGACTGCTGCACCACTGTACTGCCCAATACACCACGCAGTGCACTGTGCTGTACTGTTCTATGTTCTAACACAGAGTTAGCACAACTGACTGTGTCTCCTGTGTTTGCCCCAACCTCGGCTTTCAGTACGAATGGGTCAGAACCAGACCTGCCCAGCACTCCCGCAGTGACTCTGCGGCAGGTCTTGGGCTCTGTGCACAACATGTTAGGCACATAAAATCAAGAGCTGGTTACCCTGTGTGGAAATCAGTTCATCAAAGTCATGATGACATCTGGGTTAAGATGACCATCTGGCAGTCCATAAATAGAGTCACAGGCAGTCTTGGTAGTTTCATATGCTTTTAATTTTTTGATAATTATGGCCAATTATAGAACAATTTTAATTTTAGGATATTTGAAGTAATGAGCTCCAAGATCAGTTTGAAGACTGGCAAAACAGGAAAGTGCTTTTAGATGCTGAGGGGAAGTTAAATACATTCACCTTCGAATTGTTCCTGTTTTGAATACAAGTTTACGGCATGATGATTTTTAATGCTGTTTCTGTGAATTATTTCTAATTTCCTTTGAGGCGTGTGTCAGGTCAGCTTGGGAGGCTGGGTCATAATCATGCATGTTTTCTTTTTTAACCTTAAACTAAAAAGAGACAGGCTGAGGCTTTATAAGAAACTGGCCAAGCTGCATTTGGAGTATCGTGAGCAGTTTTGGGCCCCACATCTGAGGAAGGATGTGCAGGAGCTGGTGAGGTGCCTGAGGAGGTTTACGAGAATCTCAGGAACGAGGGGGTTAACATATGACGAACTTTTAATGACACTGAGCCTGTACTCACTGGAGTTTCAAAGGATGAGGGGGACCTCATTGAAACGTACCAAATAGTGAAAGGCCTGGATAGAGTGCATGTGGGGAGGATGTTTCCACCAGTGGGAGAGTCCAGAACCAGAGGCCATAGCCTCAGAATAAAAGGATATGCCTTTAGAAAGATGAGGAATTTCTTTAGTCAGAGGGTGGCGAATCTGTGGAATTCATTGCCACAGACGGCTGTGGAGGCCAAGTCAATGGATATTTTTAAGGTGGAGATTGATAGATTCTTGATTAGTACGTTTGTCAAGGGTTATGGGGAGAAGGCAGGAGAATGGGGTTGTGAGGGAAAGATAAATCAGCCATGTTTGAATGGGAGAGAAAACGTGATGCGCCGAATGACCTAAATGTGTTCCTACAATTTATGAAGCGACCACCTTCTGCAAAGATTCACAATAAAAGATAAAATACGCAAAAAGTGCTGTGAAATAGCTCTCAAAATTTGCTTCCATTTTCCTCTTGATTAGTTGAGACAAAAGCACATTTTTAAAATCCCTACTCTGAATTTCTCTCCACTAGGTTTAAGGTGGACAACATCATCATCATCATCATTGGAGGTCACTCGAAACGAGTATGACTGTCCTCTCCTGAGGACGCATGTACGTGACTTTGTTTAATGTGGGGAGACTGGTGCACAGACAGCCACCCCACGGTCCTTGACAGATCTGGGTCAGGATCCAGTGGCATGGAATCCAAGACGACCGGAGACCCTTTTCTGCTGCAGCCTTCATCCGCCTTCCCAGCCATTGTGACGCTCCACTAAAGTCAGCCATCGTCCTCCGCCTGTTCCACCGTTGGTTGGATTGCACTTTGTCAGGGACCTCCCCCTCGACCTTATTGCCATGGGTGGCCGGCACTACCAGGAGCATAGCTCCAGACGGCATCGCTCTCAGGATCTCAGCACCACACACTCAACTCGTTATCTAAAGCTAAGCGCGAGGCAAAGTGCACTCTCTCAATCAGTTTTGCTATGAGACTGCTTACATTTTATTAGTATGACTGCGGATCATTTCAGTTTTAAAATAGCTTGCAATATGACTCGAGTATTCTATGATCACCGGAATCACTTTGCTTAGCCTTTTCCAACAGGGGAACTGAACAAAAGTTAGTTCTACAATACCACAGAAAACAATACTGCTTCAAACGTTGATGCTTATAGAGAGAATCCATAACACATGGTGAATGAAAAAAACTGAAATTTCTGTCCCGGTTTTGTTAGAGCCCAGTGACAGTGCTGAACCTTTCAAACAGACGATATAGAACGGAAATTCTGAAGCATTGACTGAGACTGAGCTGTGTGACAGTATTAAAACAGGCTGTTGTATAAATAGGAAATTAAAAGTTCTGTTGTCAACAAGCAGCCGTAGGTGTGAATATTAACTGTAACATTAACACGTTTAAGACTGCTGATCATCTAAAAAAAAACGTTCTCTCCCATCAAAGCTGTCCCATCCAAAGTGGGCCAGTTATTGGAGGATTTTCAATAAAGTAAAGGGCATTTACAAAGATATTACCAGGACTTGAGGGCCTGAGCTATATGAGGAGGTTGAGCAAGCTAGGACTTTATTCCTTGGAGTGCAGGAGGATCAGGGGTGATCTTATAGATAGGGTAAATGCACAGTCCTTTGCCCAGAGTGGGGAAATCAAGAAACAGAGAACATGGAATTAGAGTGAGGTGGGCAGGAATTTCATAGGAACCAGAGGGGCAAAATGCTTTTTTTATACAAAGAGTGATAGATGTATGGAACGAGCTGCTAGTGGAGTTCGTTGAGGCAGGTACTATCACATATTTAAAAGACATTTGCACAGGCACATGGTTAGGATAGGTTTGGTAGGATGTGGGACTAGTATAAATGGGTGGGGCATGTTGGTTGGTGTGGGCATTGGGCCAAAGAGCCTGTTTCCACACTGTATGACTATGATAAGGAATAGACAACACTGATTTGTGCGTGGGAAATCGTACACGGTCAGTTTTTCGGAGCCCCGCGCGATGTCGGGACCAGCTCCGCACAACTCCATACGGCTCCGGCGATCGAAGTGGGACCGGCCCCGCGAGGTCGTACGGCTCAAGCACCCACGTTAGGTCGTGCTTGCCGCATGGAGTCGCATGCTCAAGGGACAGGCCCTTAACTCTTGAGTTGTTTTCAGACTGGAGGACTGTAACGAGAGGGCGCCCACAGGGGTCGGCCCACAGGGTCGGTACCGGGTCCACCGCCGTTTTGTTATTTATGTTAATGATTTGAATGTGAATAGAGGTGTCATGGTAGGTTTGCGAATGACACTAAAATTGGTGGTAGAGTGGACAGTGAAGGAGGTTATCTACGATCACAAGATCTTGACCAACTGGGTTAATGGGCAGCATCATCAGGGACCCACACCAACCCAGCCACACTCCGATTTCACTCTTGTCATCGGGAAGAAGCTTCCTTGGAGTGTGTCCACAAGTCCTCGTTTGCTCTGATATCATGTCACTGTGACACATCTGGCCTTGTTCTGGGGACTGAATATGTGTGTGAAACACAAAGTGCTGGTGAAACTCAGCAGGTCAGGCAGCATCTCTGGACAACATGGAGAGGTGACCTTTCCTTTCCTTGCACACAATACTCCAAGGATAGATAATGCTTTCCACAATAAAGATTTTACTGACATCTCCCCTGATTCTTCACCGATATCTTTAGATCTGTATCTGTAATCCTCGACACCTTATCACATTATGAAAGGTAAATCATGTCTGACGAATCTTATAGAATTTTTCGAGGATGTAACTAGTAGAGTGGATAAGGGAGAACCAGTGGATGTGTTATATCTGGACTATCAGAAGGCTTTCGACAAGGTCCCACATAAGAGATTAATATACAAACTTAAAGCACACGGTATTGGGGGTTCAGTATTGATGTGGATAGAGAACTGGCTGGCAGACAGGAAGCAAAGAGTAGGAGTAAACGGGTCCTTTTCAGCATGGCAGGCAGTGACTAGTGGGGTACCGCAAGGCTCAGTGCTGGGACCCCAGCTATTTACAATATATATTAATGATTTGGACGAGGGAATTGAATGCAACATCTCCAACTTTGCGGATGACACAAAGCTGTGGGGCAGTGTTAGCTGTGAGGAGGGTGCTAGGAGGCTGCAAGGTGACTTGGATAGGCTGGGTGAGTGGGCAAATGCATGGCAGATGCAGTATAATGTGGATAAATGTGAGGTTATCCACTTTGGTGGCAAAAACAGGAAAGTAGACTATTACCTGAATGGTGGCCGATTAGGAAAAGGGGAGATGCAACGAGAACTGGGTGTCATGGTACACCAGTCATTGAAAGTGGGCATGCAGGTGCAGCAGGCAGTGAAGAAAGCGAATGGTATATTAGCATTCATAGCAAAAGGATTTGAGTATAGGAGCAGGGAGGTTCTACTGCAGTTGTCCAGAGTCTTGGTGAGACCACACCTGGAGTATTGTGTACAGTTTTGGTCTCCTAATCTGAGGAAGGACATTCTTGCCATAGAGGGAGTACAGAGAAGGTTCACCAGACTGATTCCTGGGATGTCAGGACTTTCATATGAGGAAAGACTGGATAGACTCGGCTTGTACTCGCTGGAATTTAGAAGATTGAGGGGGGATCTTATAAAAACTTACAAAATTCTTAAGGGATTGGACAGGCTAGATGCCGGAAGATTGTTCCCGATGTTGGGGAAGTCCAGAACAAGTGGTCACAGTTTAAGGATAAAGGGGTAATCTTTTAGGACTGAGATGAGAAAAACATTTTTTACACAGAGAGTGGTGAATCTCTGGAACTCTCTGCCACAGAATGTAGTTGAGGCCAGTTCATTGGCTATATTTAAGAGGGAGTTAGATGTGGCCCTTGTGGCTAAAGGGATCAGGGGGTATGGAGAGAAAGCAGGTACAGGATACTGAGTTGGATGTTTAGCCATGAACATATTGAGTGGCGATGCAGGCTCGAAGGGCCGAATGGCCTACTCCTGCACCTATTTTCTATGTTTCTATGTTTCTATGTAATGGGAATAACTTCTCACTAATTACAATGTCTAAAAGCATTATGATCTTGAGCAAAACACAAAGTGCTGGAGGAACTCAGCGGGGCCGACAGCATCTGTGGAGAGAATGGACAGGCGGCGTTCCGGGTCAGGACTCTTCTTCAGACTGATTGGAGATGGGAGGCAAAAGCTGGAAAAGAGAGTTTGGGATGGGACAAATCTCTTCTGGAATCTGGAATTCTTTGTCACAGAAGGCAGTGGAGGCCAAGTCAGTGGATATATTTAAGGCAGAGATAGATAGATTCTTAATTGGTACGGGTGTCGGGTTATGGGCAGAAGGCAGGAGAATGGGGTTAGGAAGGAGAGATAGATCGGCCATGATTAAATGGCAGAGTAGGCTTGATGGACCGAATGACCTAGTTCTGCTCTATCACTTATGATTTTATGAAATCCTGGCAAGTGGAGACATTAGGCAAATGCTGGCAAGGAAGGGCGGATGCTGAAATCTTGAGTAAAACAAAGTGCTGGACTAACTCAGCGGGTCAGGCAGCATCTGTTGGAAGGAATGGCTGGACCATCGTGTGACAAGTATGTGCCGTTTGCAGCCCCATGCCCTCTCTTTATCAATGACCCCCCCGTACACTAGCACTATTGCACACACTAGGGACAAGTATTTTCTTATTCTTACAAAATGAAAACAGGCCATTCCAGCCATTTGATCTATGGTAGCTCCTAGAACATTCTTATAAGACCCTTTCCCCATCTATTTACGTACCTCTATCTACATTTACTCATATATCCACCAAACACCTGCACCATCCTCACCCTGATTCACCTACCACAAAACTAGTGACAATAGACAATAGGTGCAGGAGTAGGCCATTCAGACCTTCGAGCCAGCACCGCCATTCAATGTGATCATGGCTGATCATCCACACTTTGACTCACAGAGAGTTGTGAGTGTGGAATTCTCTGCCTCAGAGGGCAGTGGAGGCAGGTTCTCTGGATACTTTCAAGAGAGAGCTAGATAGGGCTCTTAAAGATAGCAGAGTCAGGGGAAATGAGGAGAAGGCAGGAACGGGCTACTGATTGGGGATGATCAGCCATGATCACATTGAATGGCGGTGCTGGCTCGAAGGCCCGAATGGCCTACTCCTGCACCTATTTTCTATGTATCTATGTATCTAAGAAGGTCAGGGCAGAGTGACCAGGAGGACATAGTTTTGAGGAAATACTTCCTCTCCCAAGAAGTTTTGTAATGCAGGTATCCTTCACAAATGAGAGGAATAGATCGGGTAAACGCACATAGTCTCTTGCCCAGAGTAGGGGAATCGAGAACCAGAGGACGTAGGTTTAAGGTGAGGGGGGGTGGGGGGGTGGGGGTGCGAAACATTTAATAGGAACCTGAGGGGTAACCCTTTTACTCAAAAGGTGGTGGGTGCATGGAACGAGCTGCCGGAGGAGGTACAATAGTTGAGGCAGGGACTATCGCAACATTTAAGAAACAATTAGACAGGAACAAGGTTTAGAGGGATATGGGCCAAGTGCAGCCAGGTGGGTCACGTGTAGATGGGGCATGTTGGTCGGCGTGGGCAAGTTGGGCCGAAGGGCCTTGTTTCCATGCTCAACGAATATGACATTTATAATAACAGAAAATGCAGAAAATACTTAGTAGGCCAGGCTGCAGCTGTGGGAAGAGAAATAGACTCATCGTTTCAAGTCAGATACCCCCATCAAAATGATATCCTCCACTCAGCAGTTTGAACTAAAATCTGGAAAGTGGGATTTGTCTAAATAGCCATTGTGTTGTGTTGCTGGCATGGCCACAAAGGGCCATGTGGTCTCTATGTCTGAAATAAATAACATTCACAAAATATCCACGTGACATTTCAAGTTGCTTGTGTCTTCCAAGATACTCTTGGCAAGGGCAAGCACTTCCATTTAAAAGGTGTGACCCGACACCCAGTATGTGCCTTGTATATATTGTAAATAAATCTCACCAGAGCACTCCCAACTTTCCACAGCTGAGTCAGGCTTCCTGATGGTTTGAGTTAGTGAAAAGGGATTGGGGAGGAAGTGTAGGAAGGAACTGCAGATGTTGGTTTATACCGAAGATAGACACAAAGTGCTGGAGTAACTCAGCAGGTCAGGCAGCATCTCTGGAGGAAAAGAATAGGTGATCAAGTGATCAATCAGTGGTCAAAAAGGCTTTTGGCACATTGGCCTTCATCAGTCAGAGTATGGAGTATAGACGTTGAGAGGTTATTATGTGGCAGTTGTATAAGACATTGGTGAGACCGCATTTAGAGTATTGTGTTCAGTTCTGGGCACCATGTTATAGGAAAGATATTGTCAAGCTTGAAAGAGGATGTTGCCAGGACTAGAGGGTGTGAGCTAGAATCAAGACAAGGGGGGCTCCCGAACCTCTCACTGTCGCCGTGCGGGCAGCCCGATGTTCAGGCCCACTCGCCGGGATGATGGAGGGAGCTATATGGAGAGGTTGAGTAGGCTGGGTCTCTATTCCATGGAGCGCAGGAGGATGAGGGGTGATCTTATTATAGAGGTGTATAAATCCATGAGAGGAATAGATCGGGTAGATGCACAGAGTCCTTTGCGCAGAGTAGGGGAATCGAGGACCAGAGGACATAGGTTCAAGGTGAAGGGGAAAAGATTTAATAGGAATCTGAGGGGTACCTTTTTCACACAAAAGGCGGTGGGTGTATGGAACAAGCTGCCAGAGGACATAGTTGAGGCTGGGACTATCCCATCATTTAAGAAACAATTAGACAGGTACATGGATAGGACAGGTTTGGAGGGATATGGACCAAGCGCAGGTAAGAGGGACTAGAGTAGCTGGGACATCTTCGGCCGGTGGGGGCAAGTTGGGCCGAAGGGCCTGTTTCCACACTGTATCGCTGGCTGACTCTATGACTCTAGGTGACGTTTCAGGTTGGAACCCTTCTTCAGGCTTTGTGGAGGAAGTGAGTGATTCAGGGCAGTAATAGGACAGTTCCCTGGCTGACTGATGTTCTAATGCAATTCATTCTTGGGATATCAATTTTTATTGTAATTTTACATTGGTATGTGATTGTTTTGATCACAAATGCCATTCTCATCTCTTGTTCCCTCAATGAAGTACTTTCGTTATTTGCCGTTCCAGGTTTCTCTCTAGTTTTAGAATCAAAGATAGATTCATATGGCATGGAAACAGACCCTTCTGCCCGACAAAATCCATGCTGACGATCAAGTACCCACAGTGGCACGGCGGTAGAGTTGCTGCCTTACAACGCCAGAGACCCAGGTTCGGTCCTGACTACAGCTGCTGTCTGCACAGAGTTTGCACATTCTCTCTCCGGTTTTCTCCAGGTGCATCGGTTTCCTCCCACATTCCAAAGACGCACAGTTAACTAGCTTCTGTAAACTGTCTCTGTCTCTAGTGTGTAGGATAGAATTAGCAGATGGATAATCGTTGGTCGGCAAGGACTCAGTGGGCCGAAGGGCCTGTTTCCACGCTGCATCTCTAAACTTGGACATCCATGTGATTGAGGCAGTGCAGAGTAGGTTCACGAGATTGATCCCTGGGATGGCGGGACTGTCATATGAGGAAAGATAGAAAAGACTAGGCTTGTATTCACTGGAGTTTAGAAGGATGAGGGGGATCTTATAGAAACATATAAAATTATATAAGGACTGGACAAGCTAGATGCAGGAAAAATGTTCCCAATGTTGGGCGAGTCCAGAACCAGGGGCCACAGTCTTAGAATAAACGGGAGGCCATTTAAGACTGAGAAAAAACTTTTTCACCCAGAGAGTTGTGAAGTTGTGGAATTCCCTGCCACAGAGGGCAGTGGAGGCCAAATCACTGGATGGATTTAAGAGAGAGTTAGATAGAGCTCTAGGGGCTAGTGGAGTCAAGGGATATGGGGAGAAGGCAGGCACAGGTTATTGATTGGGACAATCAGCCATGATCACAATGAATGGTGGTGCTGGCTCGAAGGGCCGAATGGCCTATTCCTGCACCTGTTTTCTATGTTTCAATGTAAACTAAACTAAACTAAACTTACCCATTTACACCAATCCTAAACTAACCCCATTTATTCTCTCCACAATTCCACCAATTCCCCCTCCCCCTGGATCCTAACACTCTCCCACACACTGGCAGCTATTTACAGCGGCCAACCACTCTATCAACCGGCACACCTTCAGGATGTGGGAGAAAACAAGAGTATGTGATAACATCAGTTCAGTTCACTTTATTGTCACGTGTATTAAGGTACAGCGAAAAGCTTTTGTTGCGTGTGCTAACCAGTCAGCGGAAAGACAGTACATGATTGCAGGAGTCATCCACAGTGTACAGATACATCATGTTGGTTTTGTCACAAATGTCATTCTCATCTCCTGAGTTCTCGGAGGAACCTCATGTGATCATTGGAAGAACGTGCAAACGAGCGGGCGTCAACCAAAGGAGGAGGGAAGGGTGGGGGGTGGGGGGTGACGACACTCGCAGCGTGAGCAAGACGGCGCAAACTTCAAAGTTTGTCTGATTTTTGAAGATTTTCATTAATAACTCGAGAAATAAAGCATGACATTTTCAGATAAGGCGATTTTGGACTCCAGGGGAAAAATATGTACCCGAATATGTTAAAAATTTACCATTAACGCGTAGTTTTTTCGAGAAGATGTGGTTATACACAAACAAACACACACACACATCCAAGATCAGACTTTAATAGTTACTAGACCAAGGGGGACCCGTTGGGTCACGTCCCCTCAACGCACGGTGGGGGGGGGGGGGGGCCTGCGGCGTCACACACACACTAACCACCCCCTCACACACACACACTAACCACCCCCTTTATATTATATTAATATAATTCATTGCTTTTACCCCATCCCCGCCCTATCAACACGCATAGCCCCCAACTTGCATCTGGAGAGCAGGGGGGGGGGAGGGTGTAGAGAGAGCGGGCAGAGAGAGAGGGGGCAGAGACTGAGAGAGAGGAGCAGGGACAGAGAGAGTGGCAGAGGCAGAGAGAGGGGGGGGGTAGAGACAGAGAGGGGCAGAGACAGAGAGAGAGGGGCAGAGAGAGAGAGAGAGGGGGTAGAGGTAGTGGAGCGGGACAGGGGGGAGGAGAGGGGAGAGGAGGAGGGATGGGTGGGAGGGGGGGAGAGATAGTAGGAGGGGAGCGAGATGGGGAGAGAGGAGGGGGAGGGGGGAGAGGAGGTGGGGGGAGAAGAGGGGGGAGAGAGGAGGGGGAAGTGAGGAGGGGGGAGAGAGGAGGGGGAGAGAGGGGGAGGGAGGACAGGGAGAGGGAGGAGAGGTGAGAGGGAGAGGGGGGGAGAAGAGGGGGGAGTGGAGGAGGAGAGGGGGAGAGGAGGAGGATGGGGAGGGGGGAAGGGGAGGAGGGGAACAGGGCAAGCGGCCGGGCTTGCGAGCGGCGAGGCTGGGTGACATCACTCGCAGCGCGTGAACACAGCGTGCAGCCATTGTGACGTCATCACATCATCAGCCCAAGCCAGCGGTTTTATTTTCTAAGTTCTTTCAGATTTTTGAACATTTTGATTAATAATTCGAGAAAAAATGAATGAATTTTTAAGATGAGGCAATTTCGGAGTCCACGGGATAAAACTCTACAGGAATATGTAAAAATTTTACCGTTAGGGTGTCGTTTTTTCAAGCAGATGTGATTACACACACACACACACACACACACACACACACACACACACATCCAAGATCAGAGTTTTATAATTATAGAGATATGATTGAATCAAAATCAAGAATTATAAATTCAAAAATGGTTTCACAATTCAGTAGTACTGATTTTTAATATTCCATATTGATATTTGAGAATACATGTGAATACATACTCAGGCCTGGTGGGCTGGCAGCTCAGTCTGCATGCAAAATTCTGATTTTCAAAAATCCAGTTTCTGTGTAGTAGGTTCTATTGCATTCATGTGAGAAATAACGATTTCCCCAACAAAATACAGATTTTCAGCCATCAAAATACGGAAATGCTCGGTGAAACTTGGCAGCTCTGCAATTATTCATGATCACATTGTGTTTGAGAATTCATAATGTCATTTGTGATCTTATTTATGAGTCTTCATGGAACTAGAATTTGTTATAATAGTACGGCAGTAAAATAGGTTAGTTTGAAAGCGATCATAAATGCACCATTTAGTTTGACTTCAATTTTCATGATGGAAATTGAAGTCGAACTAAATGTTGTATTCACATCACTATTCCATGTTGAAATTGATGTGATGTGAAATTGTTAGGTCAGGAGGACCATTAAAGGTGCACTGCACACACTAACACAGTCGAACAGTAACAGGCAATCAAATCAATGCACAAAACATTTTCTAAAATAAGGTTTTCTTTACTGTAAAAACTTACAGTATTTTATTTGCAGTTTTTGCATGCTCCTTTATAACATTTTACATAACATTTTACAACAGTACAACTTGATTATTAAAACAAGGACAACTTCAATTCTTGATTTAAAAAAATGTATACAACAATGACCCCAATCATCTCATTCCACCCACTCATTACTCTTGACTCAACCAAAATTATTTCTGAAATATTCGTCATAAATTTGGTGCAAAAATGCTCCAAATAAAGGCTCAGAATGCACTAGAGAGCATCTAAAACCCCGGCCGCGAGGGTCTTCGCGCTCGTGATGTGCGCTGCTCGTACATTATTTCACATTAAATGTTTGTGATCCTATCATGCCACTCCCCTTTTTGAAAGGTTTCGTAAGGGCCTGGTGTAACAGTGATCTGCCCTTGTTTGGCAGGATCACGTTCCTTCCCTCTCCTTTCACTGCCGACGTAACAAAAGCTGCAGCCTCCGGCTTTAATCGCTGTAATTGGCACGTGTGTGATTATTTCAGTGCCCTCGGGATGCCACCGATACTGGACGAGAAGACGGCTTTTACATCCAATTAGTCCAAGGACCTGGAAACCTATCATTGCTCACTGAACTATTTTACAAAGGTGAAGCCCACAAAGATGTCATTCAGGACATAAAAATCAATTCCTTTACTCTAAAACGCTGCGTATCCCAGTAAATATTCTGAAATATGAAGAGAAGTTATTGGAAAGACTCAGCAGATTAAGCAGCATCGGTAGAAAGAGAAGCAGAGTTAATGTTTCAGATCTGAGCTATGGAGGAAAGAACCAAGTTAGTTTTAAGTTTCAGAGAGGGAGAGGGGAAAGAGGGAGGAGACAACAGGAATATCTTTGATAGGGTAAGGCAAGGATCGTCATGAAGTGTTGAGGAAGCCGTCTGGTTGATAGGTTAATGTACAGATAGAGAGTGAATCTGTGGGATTCTCTGCTGCAGAGTCTATTGGACTCCAAGACATAGAGTCTCATAGTCATGGGATACGCAGCGTTTTAGAGTAAAGGAATTTCTCCTCATCTCAATCCTTAATATCTTACGCCAAGTCGGCATAAAAGACAAAGACAAGGAAGTAACAGAGACTTTTCCAAGATGGTGTCCAGGCCAGGTGACTCTGTTCTTGCTGGTCCTAGAAGTGGAACTGCAATCATGCATTGTCATAAGATCATAAGTGACAGGAGCAGAATTAGGCGTTTCGGCCCATCAAGTCTACTCTGCCATTCAATCATGGCTGAACTTTTTCACCCTCCTGACCCCATTTTCTTGCCTTCCCCCCATAACCTCTGACACCCATACTAATCAAGAATCTATCTCTCTGCCTTAAATGTATCCACTGACTTTGCCTCCACAGCCTTCTGTGGCAAAGAATTGCACAGATTCACCACCCTCTGACTAAAGAAATTCCTCCTCATCTCCTTCCTCAACGAAAATCCTTTAATTCTGAGGCATTTAATAGACTCTCCCACTAGTGGAAACATCCTCTCCACATCCACTCTATCCAAGCCTTTCACTATTGGGTCCAGCGAGTATAGGCCCAGTGCCGGCAAAGGCTCATCATACTAACCTACTCATCCCTGGGATCTTTCTTGTAAACCTCCTCTGGACCCTCTCTAGAGCCAGCACATCCTTCCTCAGATATGGTGCCCAAGATTTCTCACAATATTCCAAATTGCAATATTCCATATTCCATTACAATCGCTCCACTCTTTTAAACTTCTACTCCAACAATAGATCTATACACTGTAGATGGCACGTTCATAATCATGTGTTGTCTTTCCACTGACTGGATAGCACGCAACAAAAGCTTTTCACTGTACCTCGGTACACGTGACAATAAACTAAACTAAACTAAACTGAACCTTTTCTCAGAGGGCATTGAATCTCTATAGTTGCCTGTCCTGAAGGGTTGTGGAGGATAGATCATTGACGGTATTTAAAAAGGGCAGCACAGTGGTGCTGTGTTACAGCGCCAGAAACCCAGGTTGGATCCTGGCTACGGGTGCTGTCTGTATGGAGTTTGTACGTCCTCCACGTGACCTGCGTGGGTTTTCTCAGTGTGCTCCGGTTTCTCCCCACACTCCAAAGACGTACAGGTTTGTAGGTTAATTGCTTCCGTAAAATTGTAAACTGTCGCTAGTGTGTGTAGGATAGTGTTAGGGTATGGGGATAGCTGATCGCTGGTGGGCTGAAGGGCCTGTTTCTGCGCTGTATCTCTAAACTGAAGTAAAATAAAATAAAATAATACATTGTGTAGGAAAGAACTGCAGATGCCAGTTTAAATCGAAGATAGACACAACATGCTGGAGTAACTCAACGGGACAGGCAGCATCTCTAGAGAAGAAATGGGTGACGTTTCGGGTCGAGACCCTTCTTCAGACTGATGTATTTTCTAACGCATAATGATAATAATAAACTAATCAATTTTCTGGTGTAAAGTTACCCGGAATTTAGTATTGATTTTGGAAAGCTGCGATGTGCCCAGACAGAAGATGAGCTGCAGGAATGTTGTCCTCATTCCTGACATGACGTGGAGGCCCCGGAGAGGGTGCAGGAGAGATTTACCAGAATGTTTCCAGGGGTGTGAGACTGGTGCTAAGACGTCAGAGAAACAGGATTTGTTTTCCATGGGACTGAGAATATCGCAAGGTTATCCGATTTAATCTCATGGACGGTATTTATAGAGTGGATAAAGAAAAAAGGTTTCCGATGTCAGAGTGGAGGGAGGGAGGAGGGGAGACCACAAGAGGGGAATGAGGGAGGGAGGGAAACACTGCAGCAGGGAGGGAGTGAGGGGGAACTAGCAGAGTGGAGAGAGAGAGTGAGAAAGGACGGGAGGGTAGGAGGGAGGGCGGGGGCAGGATGCAGGTGATCAACAAAACAATTAAAAGTGACATGAGAAAAATATAACCCAGCGAATGGTCTGAGTCTGGCATGTACTGCCGGTGTAACAGTTGAGGCAGAGGGACAGTAGGGTGTCATGGGCTGAATGGCCTTTTCCTATGCTGTAACTATGCTGTGATTCTGATTCCCTGCACCCTTCTCTCCCACAGCCACTCTGCTGTAACATCAGTGGGAGGAATAGGTCGGGTAGAAGCACAAAGTATCTTGCCCAGAGTAGGGGAATCGAGGACCAGAGGCCATAGGTTTAAGGTGAGGGAGGAAAGATTTAATAAGAATAAGAAGAATAAGGTGGGTGTATGGAATGAGCTGCCAGAGGAGGCAGTTGAGGCAGGGGCGATTGCAACGTTTAAGAAACATTTAGACAGGTACAAGAAAAGACAGGTTTAGAGGATATGGACCAAACGCAGGCAGGTGGCACTAGTGCAGATGGTCGGTGTGGGCAAGTTGGGCCGAACGGCCTGTTTCCACACTGTATCACTCTATGACTATGTCAGTGCAATCTGTCGACGTGGAACAGCATTGGCAGGAGGCCCCAGGGCGTGTCGGAAAGTAAGTCGGAGCATTAACCAGGGATAAGAGCACTGAACATACAGCACACGCAAACTCAGACCAACGTTGGAGTTAGTTGTGGTGATTTTTCCTTTGTTTGTATTGCTGAAGAAATCCTGATGTTGAAGCAGCCTGCTGCGAATGCACTGCCAGCTCCAAGTCAGAGTCGGGCTCCAGTTGGGTGGAGCTCTGCAGGCAACATGATCAGTTTAAGCTGTGTTTAACACTGTGTTTCCTGAGGCTCATGCTGGCAGCGATTCTTTGAAATTAAAAACACAATCAACAAACGTTGAGGAAAAGTTTAGTTTCCTGGATGGAAGTGCCAGAGACAAAATTAAAGGTGGAAAATTTGCTTGGCCTTCCCAGCCTAAAGTCCCTGTAGGTTCCATGTCCACCTTCCATGTGCACATGGATATCGCAGGGTGCAGATATCGCAGATATCTTTGGATGCAGAGTTATCTTAATGGACTAATAATTCAATGATGTTTAAGAAGAAACTGCAGATGCTGGAAACTCGAAGGTAGACAATAATAATTAAATGACCTGACTTCATATCCCACTCTGGCAGCTCTGGAATTTCAGCCCGGAAGTAAAAAATAATCCATTCGTAGGTAAAGAAGGCTATTGGTTTGGGAACAGCTCCATCCAAGACCACAAGGAATTGCAGAGAATTGTGGATGCAGCCCAGGCCACCACACAAACCAACCTCCCTCCCTTTGGTCGATCCTTTTCTCCACAGATGCTGTCTGACCTGCAGAGTTACTCCAGCATTTTGTGACTATCTCCCTTCCATTGACTGCCATCAACACCTCACGGTGCCTCGGCGACCCCAGATACCCCCTCTTCTCCCCTCTCCCATCAGGCAAGAGGTACAAAAGTGTGAAAACCCACACCTCCAGACTCAGAGACAGTTTCTTCCCAGCTGTTATCAGGCAACTTAACCATCCTATCAACAATTAGAGAGCGGTCCTGTGCTACCAACTCCCTCATTGGAGACCCTCAGACTGGACTTTATAGAAACATAGAAACATAGAAAATAGGTGCAGGAGGAGGCCATTCGGCCCTTCGAGCCAGCACCGCCATTCATTGTGATCATGGCTGATCGCCCCGAAACAATAACCCGTGCCTGCCTTCTCCCCATACCCCTTGATTCCACTAGCCCCTGGAGCTCTATTTAACTCTCTCTTAAATCCATCCAGCGATTTGGCCCCCACTGCCCTCTGTGGCAGGGAATTCCACAAATTCACAACTCTCTGGGTGAAAACGTTTTTTCTCGCCTCATTGCACATATTGCACTAAATGTTATTCCCTTCTCCTGTATCTGTACACTGTGGATAACTTGATTGTAATCAAATGTAGCCTTTCCGCTGACTGGATAGCACGCAACAAAAAGCTTTTCACAGTACCTTGGTATACGTGACAATAAACTAAACTAAACTAAAGCTACCAGATTGTAGTAAAAAGCGACCTGGTATGTGAGGCAAGGGAGTCTGACCTGCTCAGGCCTTATTGTGACTCCAAATCCACAGTATTTCAGATTGGTCCATCATGGGTACTGCCTCCCCACCAGCATCTTCAGAGACCCACACCACTCTGGCCACAAACTCATACTTTTATATATATACTAGACCAAGTGCAGACCCGTTGGGTCTGGACCCCGAACATGCTTCAGACCCCGGGGTCTGGTTCCCGAACGTGCTTCAGCGTCTTGACGGCGTAGACACAGAGGATGGCGAAAAGCAGAGCAGGAAGAGCCGATGTTTGGCTTGAGCCAGCTTGAGAGAGCCGGCCTGGGGGGGGGGGGGGTAGTGGAGGAAAGCCCGGCGGCAGCAGTGAAATTCGCGAGCGAAAAAATAAAAATGTTGGCGTTTTTGGAATAGAGCCGGGCGCTTGAGCCAGCGTGATAGAGCTGGCTCGGGGGGGGGGGGTAGTGGAGGAGAGGCGGGCGGCAGCAGCTAAAATCGCCAGCGAAAGAAGAAAAATGTCGACGTTTTTGGAGCAGAGCCGGGTGGCAGCAGCCGTTATGGTGGCTGGCCAGCAGGAGGCGACAAAATGAGTGAGTGGTGGGGGGGGGGGGGGGGGGGTGGGGGGGTTGGATTTTATTTAAATATGTGTACATAAAAATATCTAAATCTAATAAGGAGTGTGTTAGGGTATGTAAAAGTGTAATGTCTAGCGAAATGGAAAAAATCGCGGAGTTTTAGCATGTGGTTTTGGCGGAGCAAGGAATCAAAGGCCAAATCTGACACCCACAAACACACACACACACCCACACACACAGAGTTTTAATAGTATAAGAAGATAGATATATACTGTATATATATATATATATATATATACAGTATATATATATTCTGTCCCGAACCAAAACGTCACCTACTCATCTCCTCCAGAGCTGCTGCCTGTCCCACTGAGTTGCTCCAGGACTTTGTGTACTTTTTTCCCAATAAAGTGGGTTGATTGAGGCCAGGAAAATGTTTGTGTTCTTAGGCAGGCGATGTATGGGAAAAGTGACTAATACTCGTAGAGCAGAATGGGTCCAGCACAGAATGACCAACTAGCCTTTGGCATCAGTATCCAGTTAATTCCTGTTCATGCCCCACACACCATCAAGAGTCAAGAGTGTTTTATTGACATATGTCTCAACTGCTGGTTTACCAAAATCACAAAGTGCTGGAGTAATTCAACGGGTCAGGCAGCAGCTCTGGAGAACATGAATAAATTATGTTTTCGGGGCCAGGGCCTTTTTACAGACAGAATGCGGGTTTGGGGGGGGGGGTGGGGGTGGGGGGTGGTGGGAGGTGGGAGGTGGAGGGGAGGGGGAGGGGTTGGAAGATAGCTGAAAGACATTTCCTCCTCCATACATTCCGTGGAAAGAAAGGTCTCAACCTGAAACGTCACCTATCCATGTTCTCCAGAAATGCTGCCGGACCCACTGAGTTTTTCCAGAACTTTGTACCTTTAATTATTCCTATCCCCTGCCTGACATGCTGATCATTTCCAGCATATGCTTTTTGGTTTTAATTCTGATTTCCAGTATCTGTAGTTGTTTTTTTTAAAGTCTCCTCCAGTAATCTTACTTCAATAACACAAGGAGCTGATTTTATCTTGATAGGACATGACGTGATTTCAAAGCTTAGCAAGATTAGTTGTTATAATTCACAAAGATAACAGTAAGCTGTTATTTTTGTGTGTGTGGCTGTGTGCGTGCATGCGCATGTGTATATGTGTGCATGTGTGTGTATGTATATGTGCGTGTGTGTGTGTATATGTGTGTGCGTGCGTGTGTGTGTATATGTTTGCGCGCATGTGTGTATATGTGCGTGTGTGCATATATGTGTGTGAGTGTGTGCCCGAGCGTGCATGTACGTATATGTGTGTGCGTGTGCGTGTGTGCGCGTGCAAGTATGTATGTTTGTGTGTATGTGTGCGCGTGCGTGTTTGTGTGCGTGCATGTGCGAGTATGTGTGTGTGTATGTGTGTGTGTGCGCGTGCGAGTATGTATGTGTGTGTGTATGTGTGCGCGTGTGTGTTTGTGTGCGTGCAAGTGCGAGTATGTGTGTGTGTGCACGTGCAAGTATGTATGCGTGTGCGTTTGTGTGTGCACGTGCGAGTGTGTGTGTCAGTGTGTGTGTGCGCATGCATAAATGTATGCGTGTGTACGTGTGTGCCTGTGCCGTGGAAATGAAGCTAAGGCTAAACATATATCATCATGAAGAATGCTTATAATGTTCCCATGTCTGCACTGTGCAGATCATGTCAGCCCCACCCAGGGTTCTAGTGTCAGTAGTGGAAAATCTTGGAACCATTCAGGGAGCACTTGAGGAGAAGGAAGCAGAGTGAATATTTCATCAGAACTTGGCTTTCCAGCATCCACAGTATGAGCCGTCAGTGCTGAAAGCGCTGGGAAAGGGCAGGGCGACAGGGAAGCCAGCTGCACATTCCTTTCCCACAGCAAGAACCTTCTCGTTCAAACTGAAAGAAAATGCCATGCAAAGCTGAAAAGATTATTAATGGGAAAGAAGATTCAAAATTTTATATTCAGTAAAGAACATAGAACATAGAACAGCACAGTGTAGGAAGGAACTGCAGATGCTGCTTTACACTGAAGATAGACACAAAATGCTGGAATAACAGTGGGTGAGGCAGCATCTCTGGAGAGAAGGAATGAGAGACCCTTCTTCAGACCAAGTTTTATGTCTATCTTATAGATCAGCACAGGAAACAGGCCCTTCCTCCACCACATCTGTGCATGCACATAATTCATTTCCTTCTATTTTCTGTATAGCCATACATTTTCTATGGGGTTAGTGGAAATGGGTGGTTGGTGGTCGGCACAGACACGGTGGGCCGAAGGGCCTATTTCCATGTTGTATCATTCTGTGACTCTATTTGAGTGGCAACTCAGATCAAACGACTGTCTAGATCTCTGCAGCAAAAGTCTCGTTAACGACAATATTGTACCTCTGCCTTCACCACCACCCTTGGCAGTGTGTTCCACCACTTTCTGTGTAAAAAGCTTGCCCCACACATCTCCTTTAAACTGTGCACCTCTCACCTTAAAAGCTATGTCCGTCTAGTATTTAATATTTTAATTCTCTGACTGCCTACAATATCTAGGCCTCTCATCATTTCATATAATTCTATTATGTCTTCCCTCAACCTCCAGCGTTCGAGAGAAAACAATCCAGGTCTCTCCGACCGCACTTTGTAGCTATCCCTTTTCTTGTTATCACCAGCATCCGCAGTCCCTTACGGCTCTTGGCTGATTAATTTGGCCGGTAGAGTGGCACAGCTACGTAGGCAGGGCTGGATTTACGTATAAACTAGACAAGCTTAAGCTTAAGGCCTTGAGATCTAGGTGGGCCTCTGCTCGCTGCACCAAGGTGTGTTAAACTTTTGAGATAGTGGCGTTGTTACAAACCCTACCATCAGTGGCGCTGTGTGATAGTGGCGTTGTTACAAAACCTACCATCGGTGGCGCTGTGCTTGCGATTCCGGAGGCTTTGGTGGTGTGGGGGTGAGGGGGGTGGGAGGGATTAAAATGCAGGTGAGGTATATATTCGTTGTGGAGAGGAATTTGCTCCACAGATCCTTGGAAGTGCAGGACAAAGCAAAAGGTATGTAGTTTATTTAACCCTTTCCCCCCGCCGAACCTCACCGCCGCACCTGAGGCCTATCCACCTCGCAGCCACACTGGGGGTCTATCCACCTCGCATCCGCACTGGGGGTCTATCCACCTCGCATCCGCACCTGGCCGACCCACCTCGCACTCGGCCCACCCAACATTGCCGCTGCACCCGGCCCATCTAACATTGCCGCCGGACCGGACCTACTGAACATGGCCGCCGCACCGCGCCCTACTCACCTCGTTGCCTTACCGGGCTGGCCGAACCGCGCCGCCCCACCGACCATCCGCCCAACGGTACCGCCCGCCGACCCGGACTCTACTGCACGCGGACTCCTACCATCGGGTCCGCCGACCCTCGCCACTCCACCGCCCACAGCACCGGGCCTGAAGCCTCCACGCTGCTAACTCCCATTCCCCTGGGTTTGACTGCACTGGGTCCTAGTGCTAGTCTGCCCAACCCCGGTAATCTCAGTGGCTGTTCCACTGGGTCATCCCCATCCCCCTCAAACTATGTGACCCGTGCTCTTCCCCACCCACACTACAGTCCTCATACCCCCCTATCCCCTGAACACCCACCACCCCCCCACCCATCATGGCCTTCCGGCTTTAGACCTTTTTATCCAAAACTGCCGTCGGGACATCAATCGCCTCAACTTCTCCACTCCCCTGTCTCACTCCAATCTCTCCCCCCCTGAACGCACTGCCATCGACTCACTCCGCAACAACCCAGACTGGGTGATCAAACCCGCCGACAAGGGAGGTGCCGTGGTCGTCTGGCGCGTCGATCTCTACAAAGCTGAGGCCACGCGCCAACTCTCGGACACCACCTCCTACTTACCCCTGGACCATGACCCCACTGACGAGCACCAGGCCTCCAGCACCATCACCGACTTCATCCACTCCCACGCCCTGCCCCCCGAGCCTCCAACCTCATCGTTCCCCAGCCTCGCACGGCCCGATTTTACCTTCTCCCCAAAATCCACAAACCTGACTGTCCCGGTAGACCCATTGTCTCTGCCTATTCGTGCCCTACCGAACTAATTTCCACGTACCTCGACTCCATCCTATCCCCCCTGGTTAAATCCCTCCCTACCTATGTTCAAGACACCTCAGACACTCTCCGTCGTCTCCGGGCATTCCATTCTCTAGGCCCCCATCCCCTCATCTTCACCATGGACGTCCAGTCACTCTACACTTCCATCCCCCACCAGGATGGTCTCAAAGCCCTCCGGTTCTTCCTCGATCGGAGAATCAACCTATACCCGTCCACTGATACTCTCCTCCGCCTAGCGGAGTTGGTTCTTACCCTCAATAACTTCTCGTTTGACTCCTCCCATTTCCTCCAAATACACGGCGTAGCTATGGGCATGCGCATGGGCCCCAGCTATGCCTGCCTCTTTGTCGATACGTCAAACATGTAGAGCTGTGCATGTTCCTTTAACATAATGACCTCACCACTACTAACCACTCCCCATTATCTTCAGTATAATTGTAACCTTCCCACCCCTAGCTCGCTCTCTCTAGCTCCGGTAACGGACCACGAACAGCTAGGGCAATATGTTTGTATACGACTACAATGTATGCAATAAACTAAGAGTGAAGACGTGTTTGACAAGTCTTTACATGGTGTCACAAAGTTGAACCCTGCGTCTCCTGTCTATCGGGTTTGTTTTGTTTTCTCCAAGTTTTTATTTTCCTTTCAAACCCTTTATGTACTATGGCCAGCTCGTGTCGTAAGCCTGACGTTCTGGTGTTTGACTCCGACATCGTTCACTGGTGGACTGTCTTCCGGCGCGACTTCCAGCACTATGTCGCCATCGCTCATCCTAATGCTACCCCTGCGGTTACAGCACATCTGCTCCTCAACCTGGCTGGCCCGGAGGCCATGGAACGTATTGAATCTTTCGAGTACGCCGATGGTGAGCATGCAGAGGACCCGATATGTCTCACGAATAAATTTGCCACGCTGTGTGACATTCCCACCAATTGCATTATAGAGCGGTTCAAGTTTTTCAGCAGGCGCCAGAAACCCGGGGAGCACATCGACACCTTCGTTGCATCGTTGCGTCACCTGGCTCGGCGTTGCCGCCTGCACACGTTGACCCCGACCAAATGGTCAGAGATGTCCTGGTTCACGGTCTACAGGACGCGAAGCTACGGGCAGAGCTTCTGAGAAAGCCGGACCTCACTTTAAACGAAGCTTTGCATGCCTCTCGCATGGCTGCTGCTGTCGACTCCGTATCTCCCCCTGAGGCTCAGGACATTCACTATGCCGGTACTGCTGAACGCCCACGGCGCGATGGTCCGCCACGCCAGCGTAGCACTCCCGCACCCGCGAGGGCTAACCCTCGTCGATGCCCAAACTGCAACTTTGTCAGTCATCAATTTAATGTCTGCCCTGCACTGGGTAAGATTTGTAATTTCTGTAAGAAGCTTAATCACTTCTCCGCAGTGTGCCGTTCCAGGGGCCAGCCTGTCCCTGCTCCGAGAAGGAGTCTACACAACCTGACTGCTACTGATAGTGTTTATGGCTCCGAGTACCTTTCAGACAAACTCCCTGATTCTGATAACAGCTCCACCCATGATGAATCGCGTGTTTTTTCAGTCTTGGGTGCACATGCTTTGATAGCTGATCCATCAGTTCGAGTTACTGTGAATGGAAAGACCTTTTCTGCCAAGGTCGACACGGGGGCGTTTGCAAATGTTATGTCATTAAGCCTCTTTCAGCAGATAAGATCTGGTGAGAATATTACTGCTGACGACTCCCGCCTCCACGCATATGGGGGGAGCATGCTATTTCCGGTCGGCAAGGCAACCCTTATCTGCACAGTTCTGAAGGCCTCTCGGCCCCTCTCTTTCCTCCTGCTGGAATCTGAGAATGTTACTGTGTTGGGCGCCAGTGCGTGCCAGGACCTCGGTTTGGTTTCCTTCCACTGCGATATCCACCTGGTGCAGACCCCCATGGATCCCATGTGCGAATACCCCGATCGTTTTGACGATGTATTGGGCAAACTACCCTGCAAGTACGAAATCTAGGTGGACCCGGAGGTCCATCTGGTAATCCGCCCGGCTCACCGTGTCTCCTTTGCTTTGAAGGACAGGGTGGAGTCGACTCTGCGCCAGATGGTGGCCATGGGCATCATCAAGGAGGTGAGTGATCCCACCCGGTGGGTCTCCACCATGGTCGTTGCTTCCAAGAAGGACAAGAGTGAGATCCGGATCTGCATAAACCCCAAGGACCTAAACCTTGCCATCAAGCGCCCGCACTACCCCATGCGAACGGTGGAGGATGTCGCTGCAAAGGTTGGCCCAGCCACTGTATTCTCTGTCCTCAATGCCAAGAACTCTTTCTGGCAGATTCCGCTGGATGAACGTTCATCCTTCCTGACCACGTTTGGTACACCTTTCGGCAGGTTCCGTTTCCTCCGCATGCCTTTCGGGATCAATTCTGCCAGCGAGGTTTTCCAGCGCACCATGGAGCAGCTATTTGTCCATCTGCCATGTGCTATCATCGTCGATGACATCTTGGTGTACGGGAGAGACGTCGCTGAGCATGACCTCCACCTCCGCCAAGTCCTTGATCGGGCTCGTGAGATCAACCTCAAACAGAACCCCAAGAAGTGCCGCTTCCGCGTCCCGGAGGTCACCTACGTGGGACACGTTTTTACGGCTGAGGGTCTAAAACCAGACCCACAGAAGACAGCTGCGGTCTCTGGGATGCCAGCTCCGGTCAACGTGCCCAGCCTGCAGCGCTTCTTGGGCATGGTGAACTACCTGGGGAAATTCATTCCCGACCTCAGCGAGCTGAGTGCACCCCTGAGGGAACTGACCAAGAAGGATACTGCCTGGGTTTGGTACCCGCTGCATCAGGCAGCCTTCGATGACTTAAAATCCCGGCTGGTTCGCACCCCCACTCTGAAGTTCTTCGACTTAAAGCGCCCCATCGTCCTTACCTGCGATGCCTCAAGTTTCGGTCTCGGTGCCGCCTGCGTGCAAATCTACGACCGCCTGCAACTACCTGTCTCCTACGCCTCCCACACTATGACCCCTACTGAGCAACGCTACGCTCAGATCGAGAAGGAGCTCCTTGCCGTGGTGTTTGCCTGCTCGAAGTTCAGGGACTACATTCTGGGGAACACTTTCCCTATTGAGACCGACCACCAGCCGCTGGTCACGATCTTGAACAAACCGATCCACGTGGCTTCTTCCCGTTTGCAGCGTATGATGCTGCAGCTCCAGCGCTTCACGTTTCGAATCGTGTACCGAAAGGGCAAGGACATGTTTGTGGCCAACACGCTGTCCCGCGCACCGCTGGCTTCTACTGCCCGCCACCCGTACGAGTCATCCGACCTGATGGTGCTAAACGTCAACTTCATGCCTTCCTAGCAGATGCAGTCCCTGATTCACCACACTGCCAATGATCCTGCCCTGCAACAGCTTATAGACGTCATCCGTCGTGGCTGGCCTGACCGTCGCTCACCCTTGCTGGCTGGTGCTGCGCCCTACTTCCTAGTCCGGGATGAACTTGTGCTGCAGGACGGCGTGGTGGTGAAGGGCCACAAGGTTGTGGTGCCTGCTGCACTGCGGGACCACTATTTCCAAACTGCCCACAGCGGCCATCCCGGAGCCGATGCCACCCTGTCCCAGGCCCAGAGCCAATTTTATTGGCCCGGCATGGCACAGGACATCCGGGAGAGGGTCTCTGCCTGCTCAACCTGCAATACCCTCTCTCCCCACCAGCAACGCCAGCCACTCCTGCAACAGCCTGCCCCCGCCCTGGCGTGGATGGCGGTCGCTACGGACATATTTGAGTGGTGTGGCAAACATTTCCTGGTCCTTGTCGACTCCTACTCCAGCTGGTTCGAGATTGAGCGTCTGCACTCCCTCACTTCTGCTGCGGTCATCGGGAAGCTGAAACGCCACTTTGGGACCTTTGGCATTCCTGTGACTGTGCAGTCTGACAACGGGGGCCAGTTCACGAGTGCTGAGTTCCGCGCCTTCGCCGCCGCCTACAACTTTCGCCACATCACCAGCAGCCCTGAATACCCGCAGAGCAACGGCCTTGCAGAGCGCGCCGTCCGCAGTGCCAAGGAGCAGTTGGAGCAGTGCAGACTATCGCATTCGGATTTTTATCTGGCTCTACTGAATCTCCGAAATATTAGTCGCGACCATGCCATGGGCTCGCTCGCTCAACGGCTCATGTCCCGCACCACATGCCCTCCTATCCCTGTCTCCCAGCGATCCTTACAGCCCGCAGTCCGCAGCCCTACTGCTGTCCAGGAGCGCATTACCCAGAAACAGGTCGTCCAGAAGCGCTCCCACGACAAATCATGCCGTCCCCTTCAGCCCCTCTTCCAGGGCCAGGTCGTCCGGATGCAGTCCCCCTCCGCACACCACCGCTTGGCTGTTGTTATCGACTTTGCAGACTCTCCGCGCTCTTACCTAGTTGACTACGAGGGCACCATCTACCGCTGGTCCCGCCAGCATTTGCTGCCGGTCAACGAGCCCGCTCCGCCTCCCGCAGCCGCTTTTGCTCCCCCGGTTGCCACCTCTTTGCCTACCGCTCCTCCCATGCCCAGGACTCTGCCCTCGCGACCCTTGGTGCCCCGTTCTCCCGCTGCTCCTCCTGGCCCCCCCCATCAAACGTCTCCCGCTCGCGTGCCCGTTGCGGTGCCCGTTTCTCCTCCCCGGTCTCCTCGTCCTCCCTCTCCTGCTCATTCTCCTCTCGGATCCCTATCGCCACTCCTGCTCCTGTACCTGCTCTTCCTTCAGAGGGGGGGGAAGGCGGGCTGCGTACCCGCTCCGGGTGTCTGGTCAAGCCGCCTGAACGTTACGGGGAGTTTGCTTGAATGTTTCAAGTTTTTTCCTGACGATGTACGCGCAGATTTGTGTCTAGCGTATGAGTCGTGGTCTCACTGTCATCATTGTAATGTTTCCCTTTCAAGGGGAAGGATGTAGAGCCGTGCATGTTCCTTTAACATAATGACCTCACCACTACTAACCACTCCCCATTATCTTCAGTATAATTGTAACCTTCCACCCCTAGCTCGCTCTCTCTAGCTCCGGTAACGGACCACGAACAGCTAGGGCAATATGTGTGTATACGACTACAATGTATGCAATAAACTAAGAGTGAAGACATTACGTGTTTGACGAGTCTTTACAGAACAATCCTTGTTCGAGGCATACCAGGGCCCCATCCCCGACCTCTACCTCCGCTACATCGACGATTGCTTTGGTGCCACCTCCTGCACCCACACACAACTGACTGACTTCATCCGCTTCACCACTAACTTCCATCCGGCACTCAAATACACCTGGACCATTTCCGACACTTCCTACCATTTCTTGACCTCACTATCTCCATCGCAGGTGATAGACTTCTGACTGACATCCACTATAAACCCACTGACTCCCATGGCTATCTAACTACTCTTCTTCCCACCCTGCTTCCTGTAAGGACTCCATCCCCTACTCCCAATTCCTCTGTCTATGCCGCATCTGCTCCCAGGATGAGGTGTTTCACACCAGGGCATCAGAAATGTCCTCCTTCTTCAGGGAACTGGGGTTCCCTTCCCCTACTATAGATGAGGCTCTCACCAGGGTCTCTTCCATACCCCGTAACACTGCTCTCTCTCCCCATCCCCCCCACTCGTAACAAGGACAAAGTCCCCCTAGTCCTCACCTTCCACCCACTAGCCGTCACATACAACAAATAGTCCTCCGTCATTTTCGCCACCTCCAGCGTGACCCCACCACTCGCCACATCTTCCCATCTCCCCCCCTGTCTGTTTTCCGCAAAGACCGCTCCCTCCGCAACTCCCTGGTCAATTCTTCCCTTCCCTCCCGCACCACACGGTCCACAGGCTGAGCAGGGCGGAGATTCACGCTGGCGGCCCTCGGCAAAGGGATCCCTGGGCTCCACGATGATTAAATCGGCGCGGCCCGAGGCTGGGAGCTCCGCAAACCACAGCTCCATGATGTTGAAGCAGCAGGCCCAACACTCCAGAGCTTCAAACAGCGATCCAGGTAAGGCATCGCCCGCTCCGCGGTGAATCCAATATGTAGTTTAAAACCAACTGTTTAATGACAACATACAGTAGGATCTAAAAGTGTCACACTGTCACTGTCGGGTAGTCATGGTCCTCTAGTCGTGGGGGTGGGGGATTGGGAGGGGGGGGGCCTCACAAGTGAAATAGCTTAGGGCCTCTCTTCATCTAAATCCGGCCCTGTACGTAGGAGAGCTGCTGCTTCACAGTACTGGAGACCTGGGTTCAATCGTGATTTCCGGTGCTGTCTGCGTGGAGTTTGCACATTTACCGTGCAAGAGCGTGGGTTTCCCTTGGGTCCTCTAGTTTCCTCCATATCCCAAGGGTTGGGAAGTTAATTGGCTACTGTACATTTCCCCTAGAGTGTAGGTGAATGGTAGAATCTGGGGCCATTTTAAATAAACTGGGAAGCATAAGGAATAATATAGGTTTAGTGTAGGAAGGAACTGCAGATGCTGGTTTATACTTGTTAGACACAATATGCTGGAGTAAATCAGTGGGTCAGGCAGCATCTTGGGAGAAAAGGAATAGGTGACGTTTCAGGTCGGAACCATTCTATAGACTGGGGGTTGAAATGTGGTTGCAGAGTCGGAGAGCTGTAGGAATCACAGTGGGGGAGCAGCACGAGAGGGTGTTGCAGAACTCCCATTGGAGAGAGGAGGAGAACTTCTTCAAAGTAAAGATACATTGAGGAGCTTTCGCAGTGGAGCAGGCAAAATGTGCAGGAAGGAACTGCAGGTATATATCGAAGATAGATACAAAAATGCTGGAGTAACTCAGCGGTTTCTCCCTCCAGTCTAAAGAAGGATCCTGATCTGAAAGGATCCTATTCTTTTCATAGAAACATAGAAACATAGAAACATAGAAAAATTGGTGCAGGAGTAGGCCATTCGGACCTTCGAGCCAGCACCGCCATTCAATATGATCATGCTGATCATCTAAAATCAGTCCCCCGTCCCTGAATCAGTACCCCGTTCCTGCTTTATCCCCATATCCCTTGATTTCTTTAGCCCTCAGAGCTAAATCTAACTCTCTTGAAAACATCCAGTGAATTGGCCTCCACAGCCTTCTGTGGCAGAGAATTCCACAGATTCACAACACTCTGGTTGAAGAAGTTTTTCCTCATCTCAGTCCTAAATGGCCTACCCCTTATCCTTAAACTGTGATCCTTTCTCCAGAGATGCTGCCTGACCGGCTGAGTTACTCCAGCATTTTTTGTCTATCTAGAGATAATGTAAATGGGTGGTGATGGTCGGCACAGATACGTAGGGCTAAAGGGCCTTTTTTCCATGCTGTATCTGTCTCGTGACTCTATTTGAATGGCAACTCATTGATCAAACAGGAGTCTAGGTCCCTGCAGCAAAATCCATGGATGTAAGAGGATGGTGTGGTAGTTTTGTGGTGGATGATGACATATTTTTCTTGGCCCATATGCTAAGTTTGATATTACCAAATCAAAAGGGAAGTGTTAGTCAACAGAACAACTTTGAAATCGAAAACCGAGAGTATTTATAACTACTTAGGAATCTTTACCTTAGACTTTTAGACATACAACGCGGAAACAGGCGCTTCGGCACACCAGGTCCGCCCCGAACAGTGATCACCCCGTACACTCCCACTATCCTATACACCATGGACAATTTACAATTTTATCAAAGCCAATTAACCTACAAACCTGAACGTCTTGTTCGGATGTGGAAGGAAACCGGAACACCCGGAAAAAACCCACGCGGTCACAGGGAGAACATAGAAACTCCAAAGAGACAGACAGGATCGAACCCGGGTCTCTGGCCCTGTGGGCAGACCTGCCATTGTCAATAAATCCCCGAAGGGATTTACCTGAGAGTGGTGAGTACACGGAACTTATAATGACAAAGAACGGTTGCAGGGAAAGTTTCATGTTGTTAAGATGTTGTTGGCTCACCGTGGAGAGAGAGAGAGATGCAAGGAAGTGTTGATAAGATTGATATGAAGTATACATGTCGGCTGATATTCTCTGTCCGTGCTGTAGATTTTGCTGAATTGGAAATGGGCTGGATAGGATTTTCAGGTGGACACCAGGAAACCACATTAAATCTTAATAATCCAAGATCAAGTGCCAGCTCCTGTTACATTAAACAACTGGCGAGATTATCCGCTCATCCCCCTCTCTTGGTCTGAAGAGGAATAGGAGAGCCTACTGCCAATGGAGTACTGGAATAGGAGAGCCGACTGCTAAAGTATTTCACCGTCAGTGCTCACTTTCATTTAGTTTAGAGATACAGCACGGAAACAGGTCCTTCGGCCCACCGAGTCAACACCGACCCATGATACCCGTACATTAACACTATCCTACACACATTAGGGACAATTTACAATTTTACTGAAGCCATTTGGTGATTGGAACATGGAAATTTGAGTTGAGTTTAGTTGAGTTGAAGGTAGACAAAAATGCTGGAGAAACTCAGCGCGTGAGGCAGCATCTATGGAGCGAAGGAAATAGGCAACGTTTCGGGCTGAAACCCTTCTTCAGACTGATGTGAGGGTGGGGGGGGGGGGCAGGGAAGAAGAAAGGAAGAGGTGGAGCCAGAGGGCTGAGGGAAAGCTGAGAAGGGGAGGAGACAGTAAAGACTACCTGAAATAAGAGAAGTCAATGTTCATACCGCTGAGGTGCAAACTGCCTAAGCAAAATATGAGATGCTGCTCCTCCAATTTACTGTGGGCCTCACTCTGGCCATGGAGGAGGCCCAGGACAGAAAGGTCGGATTCGGAATGGAGGGGGAGTTGAAGTGCTGAGCCACCGGGAGATCAGATTGGTTATTGCGAACCGAGCAGAGGCCTTCGGCGAAGCGATCGCCAAGCCTACGCTTGGTCTCACCGATGTAGAGCAGCTGACATCTAGAGCAGCGGATGCAATAGATGAGGTTGGAGGAGGTGCAGGTGAACCTCTGCCGCACCTGGAAAGACGGCTTGGGTCCTTGAATGGAGTCAAGGGGGGAGGTAAAGCGACAAGTGTAGCATTTCTTGCATTTGCAAGGGAAAGTGCCAGGAGAGGGGGTAGTACGGGTGCGAAGGAACGAATTGACCAGGGAGTTACAGAGGGAGCGGCCTCTGCGGAAAGCAGACAGGGGAGGAGCTGGGAAGATGTGGCAAGTGGTGGGGTCACGTTAGAGGTGGCGAAAATGACGGAGGAATAATTGTTGTATGTGACGGCTGGTGGGGTGGAAGGTGAAGAATAGGATGGGGAGAGAGAGCAAAGTCACGGGGTATAGCAGAGACCCTGGTGAGAGCCTCATCCATGGTAGAAGAGGGGAACCCCCGTTCCCTGAAGAATGAGGACATCTCCGATGCCCTGGTGTGGAACACCTCATCCTGGGAGCAGATGCGGCGTAGACGGAGGAATTGGGAGTAGGGGGTGGAGTTCTTACAGGAAGCAGGGTGGGAAGAAGTGTAGTCCAGATAGCCATGGGAGTCAGTGGGTTTATAGTGGATGTCGGTCAGTAGTCTATCACCTGCGATGGAGATAGACAATAGACAATAGACAATAGATAATAGGTGCAGGAGTAGGCCATTCGGCCCTTCGAGCCAGCAGCACCATTCAATGTGATCATGGCTGATCATCCCCAATCAGTACCCCGTTCCTGCCTTCTCCCCATATCCCCTGACTCCGCTATCTTTAAGAGCCCTATCTAGCTCTCTCTTGAAAGCATCCAGAGATCCTGCCTCCACCGCCCTCTGAGGCAGAGAATTCCACAGACTCACCACTATCTGTGAGAAAAAGTGTTTCCTTGTCTCCGTTCTAAATGGCTTACTCCTTATTCTTAAACTGTGGCCCCTGGTTCTGGACTCCCCCAACATCGGGAACATGTTTCCTGCCTCTAGCTGAGATAAACCCTTAACAATCTTATATGTATCCAAACCCTTATATGTGTCCAAACCCTTAACAATCTTATATGTATCAATGAGATGCCCTCTCATCCTTCTAAACTCCAGAGAGTACAAGCCCAGCTGCTCCATTCTCTCAGCATATGACAGTCCCGCCATCCCGGGAATTAACCTTGTAAACCTACGCTGCACTCCCTCAATAGCAAGAATGTTCTTCCTCAAATTAGGGGACCAAAACTGCACACAATACTCCAGGTGTGGTCTCACTAGGGCTCTGTACAACTGCAGAAGGACCTCTTTGCTCCTATATTCGATTCCTCTTGTTATAAAGGCCAACAAACCATTCGCTTTCTTCACTGCCTGCTGTACCTGCATGGTTACTTTCATAGACTGATGAACAAGGACCCCCAGATCCTGTTGTACTTCCCCTTTTCCCAACTTGACGCCATTTAGATAGTAATCTGCCTTCCTGTTTTTGCCACCAAAGTGGATAACCTCACATTTATCCGCATTAAACTTCATCTGCCATGCATCGGCCCATTCCCCCAACCTGGCCAAGTCACCCTGCATTCTCATAGCATCCTCCTCAGTTCACAATGCCACCCAGCTTTGTGTCATCTGCAAATTTGCTTATGTTACTTTGAATCTCTTCATCCAAATCATTGATGTATATTGTAAATAGCTTGTAAGATAGTTAGGTCAAGAAATGGTAGGGAAATGTCGGAAATGGTCCAGGTGTATTTGAGTGCCGGATGGAAGTTAGTGGCGAAATGGATGAAGTCAGTGTGTTGTGTGTGGGTGCAGGAGGTTGAGTTGAGTTTATTTTAGTTTATTGTCGCATGTACCGAGGTACAGTGAAAGGTTTTTAGTTTAGTTTAGATACAGCATGGAAACAGGCTCTTCGGCCCACCGGGTCCACACTGACCAGCGATCCCCGTACATTAGCTCTATCCTACACACACTAGGGACAATTTAAATTTACTGTAAACCAAGCCAATTAACCTACAACCCTGTACGTCTTTGGAATGTGGGAGAAAACCGGAGAAAACCCGCATTGCTCACGGGGAGAAGGTACAAACTCCGTACAGACAGCACCCATAGTCAGGTTCAAACCCGGCTCACTGGCGCTGTGAGGCTGCATCTCTACCTCTGCACCACTGTGCCACCTAATCTAGATGTACTCTAAAGTCCTGTTCCTTGAAGAAATTGTTTGATGGAAATTGGGAGAAGATATGAAGTGTAATGAAAGAACTAGAAAGCCTGAATAAACTGCTGGTAGTTTCATGAACCTCCTCCCCAGTCTGAAAGAGGGACCCGACCTGAAACATTGTCTCTCTGAAGAAATTCTTGGCTAGGAAAGGAGTAGAGGGAAACAGGACTAATGCAGGGAAATGGGACGAGCAATGATATAATCACGATAGGCAGGGTTGAGGTGGGTTGGAAGAGTTCATTTCCGTGCTATGATCCTCATGGCAACAGGTGAAAGGATGTAACTTTGCTTCCTAGTCGGTGATATCATGTATCTGCCCTTGGTTCTCCTTTGGCGCTAAGCGCCTAAACGTCATATATTAATCCTCTCCCCGCAGATGATGAGGATTCTCAATTTCTTTAGACTTTAGAGATACAGCGCGGAAAACAGTCCTTCAGCCCACGAAGTCCACGCCAACCAGTACATTAGCATTATCCTACACACATGGGACAATCTACAATTTTACCAAAGCCAATTAACCAACAAACCTGTATCTCTTTGGAATGTGGGAGGAAACCAGAGCTCCCGGGAAAAACCCACTCAGGTCACGGGGAGAACGTACAAACTCCGTACAGGCAGCGCCCGTAGTCAGGATTGAACCCGAGTCTCTGGCGCTGTAAGGCAGCAATTCTACTGCTGCGCCACTCGACCGTCATTTGTTTTAAGATGTTCAACAAGCTGTAAAATGGACCAAGGCAGTCCCATTAAGCCCCTGTCCTACGATGTGAGTTTACCCAAGAGCTCTCCTGAGTTTAAAAAAAATCAAACTCGTGGTACCTCATCACGAGTATTTTTTACTCTTGGAAATTTTTCACACTGTTGAAAAAACGTCACGAGTTTCCGCGTTTCCCGAGTACCTGCCGTTAGCATTACGAGCCGCTACGAGACATCCACCAGCTCCGACGTACCCGCTATGTACATTCTACATACTTACTACGAGTTTGATTTTTTTTACAACTCGGGAGAGCTCTTGGGTAAACTCGCATCGTGGGACAGGGCCTTTAGCTTTCCCGAGTTGCCCAGTCTTCATGTCTTTTTCTTTGGTAAAATCAGAGGAGAAATATTAATTGAGGATCTTGACCATCTCCTGTGACACTACATGCAGTTGTCCACTTTGATCTTTGATGGACCATTCTCCTCCCAGTTACATTTTTCCCAATAATAAACATATATAACATTTCAGTATAACGTTTGAAAAGAAAGCGAAGTAAAATTGTTTGGTATATTAATGGGTGTAATATACAATTGTTTGCAAAATCTGCCAGTCTGGCACCACATCCCCAACAATGTGGCAATATCAGGGTAGTTACTGTACATACATTCCAATCAACACCACAGTTTAAGTGGCAACCCTTCCTGCAGGCAGCCATTGTCAGAGCTTAGTTCAAATACCGTACCATTGAGCATCCTTCACTGAATGGCACTGTTTTTTTTTTTTTTTTTTTTTTTTAATCAAAAAATTTATTCAATTATTTAAAAATAATATTTACACTACAATAAGACAAGCCAGAACCCACCACCATAATACAATACAAACATATATCCATAATAAACCACTATACAACTATGATACAATCCTTATTGAGGATACATTCAAAACCCTGCGGAGCCCAGCGGTCCCGGAACTCCCTCAGGGTGCCCGTGGACAGGCCAACTGAATGGCACTGTGGCCTGAAGGCGCTATTTTTACACCTATAGTGGCCCCTTGAGTGCTAAAGGCGTTCAGTACAAAGCTGCCATTTAGACTTTAACGAAGCTCTGGGTGGAGTTTCACACGGTTTCGGCCCGAAACGTTGCCTATTTCCTTCGCTCCATAGATGCTGCTGCATCCGCTGAGTTTCTCCAGCATTTTTGTGTACCATCAGGTAGGGAAAGATGGGAAGCTCTTGCTCGATTAGTAAAGGGGTCATAGGTTAAGGCAGGAGAATGGGGTTGAGAAGGGAAAATAGATCAACCATGATCGAATGGCGGAACAGACTCGATGGGCTGAATGGCCTAATTCAGCTGCTATATCATATGGTCTTATGGAAGCCCCTGAAGTAGATCAGCATGGATTGGAAGGAATGGGGATCCCCTGAACTAGATCAGCATGGAATGGCAGGAAGAGGGAAACCTTGAACTGGATCTGGATCGAATAGGCGACATGGTGACGCAGCTTTCCGCTGCCTTCTGGCGCCAGACACCCAGGTTTGATCCTGACTATGGGTGCTGTCTGTACGGAGTTTGTGCGTTCTCCCAGTGACCTTAGTGGGTTTTCTCCGAGTTCCCTCCCACAATCCATAGACGTACAGGTTTGTAGGTTAATTGGGTTCTATAAATTATCCCTAGTGTGCGGAATGGTGTTAGTGTAAGAGGCGAAAGCTGGCCAGAGTGACTGGGTTGGCCGAAGGGCCTGTTTCCATGCTGTATCTCTAAAGTCTAAAGAGTGCCAAAGAGAAGTTGCGAAATGGAGCCAGGATGCAATGGATGGGGTTCTGAGACCGTGAGGTTGACCAAAAAGGATTGGGAAGTTCAAGGAAAGCCTGAATTGGATCAGGGTGGAATGGGATGAAAAGTTGCTTGTGATGAGAGCAGTTGGATCTTATTGGGTTGTGCATTCTTTACTTTCTTCTTTATTACTTCATTGTCACATGTGACAAGGCACAGTGAAATTCTTTGTTTGCGTACACAATGTATACCAATAGCCGCCACCTACGGTGCTGAGAAAGTTATCCGGTACCTCCATCACTGGCAGAATATTCTGAACGCTGCAACAAGGAAGCATTGATCGGACTTTGCTGACTTTAGTTTGCACTAAGCGTTATTCCCTTTTCGTGTAAGGCGCAGTGGCGCAGCGGTAGGGTTGCTGCCTTACACCGCTTGTAGTGTCGGAGATCCAGGTTCGATCACAACTACGGGTGCTGTCTGTATG
The DNA here is from genome assembly GCA_038087875.1 of Malacoraja senta. Taxonomy (NCBI): domain Eukaryota; kingdom Metazoa; phylum Chordata; class Chondrichthyes; order Rajiformes; family Rajidae; genus Malacoraja; species Malacoraja senta. Next base: position 385,050,080 of record CM075977.1, on the reverse strand, counting down.
TTGTTCGTACCTTCTCCCCATGACACACTCCAAAGATGTACAGGTTTGTAGGTTAATGGGCTTGGTGTATGTGTAAATCATCCCTAGTGTGTGTAGGATAGGGTTAATGTGCGGGGATCGCTGGGCGGTGCAGCCTCGGTGGGCCGAAGGGCCTGTTTCCGCGCTATATCTCTAAAACTAAAACTAAAAAATGTTTCTATACACTGTGGATGGTTCAATTGTAATCATGTATTGTCTTTCCGCTGACTGGTTAGCACGCAACAAAAGGTTTTCACTCTACACGTGACAATAAATGAAACTGAAACTAATAAGCAGAGGTTTAAGGAAGAGCCACGTCACACCCCATCTTTTCAGAAACTTCTTATTTATTTACAATTCCAGTCAATCACATGCAAATGTTCTCTCAAATACAATGCAATTAATTAGCAAAACAAAAGCCATCCAAATTTCAAAATAGCAATTAAATATACAAAAATATAGCTTACAAATAGCAATGTTTTAAAATATATTCTGCTGCAGAATTCATATATAAACACGTCTATGAAACCGATAAGCTGCGTTTCATAAACATTAGGGAGAAGATTTATTACACGGTGTCAATAGACCACCCACAAGAAGGTCACAGCATCTGCCCAAGGTTACGTTGCTACTGAAGGGATGGACACACGGTTTTTAGAAGTTGACCTCTTCCAGCCAAAACATGAAGAAACCCCACATATCTTCACTCGTGTTATTCGCTAAAAAAAACCCTTAAAACTAGCTTGTTTACTGTGGCTTTCCTTGCACCTTCAAATCGCTCCCACCCTTTCTCTTCCCGAACATGGATAGGACAGGTTTGGAGGGATATGGACCAAGCGCAGGCAGGTGGGACTAGTGTAGCTGGGACATTGTTGGCCAGTGTGGGTAGGTTGGGCCGAAGGGCCTGTTTCCACACTGTATCACTCTAAGTCGTGGAAGCAGTAGATGGAGCAGAGGGTCATGGCGCGAACGGGTGGGTCTGGATGGAGTGGAGAGAAGCAGAGAAGCTTCTTTCAGAAAAGGGAAGAAATGATCATGAAAAAGTGGGGGGGAAAAATAGAGCAGAAAGTACCCTGTCATTCTGGATATCTCCAGAGTGGAACTTTGCCGTGGGTGGTGGTGGTGGAGGCAGATACAATGGTGACAGTTAAGAGCCTTGAGGATCAGCACATGGACAGGCAGATAAGGGTTAGTCTTGGCATCATGTTCAGCACAGCCATTGTGGGCCGAAGGTCCTGTTCCTGTGCTGCACTGTTCTATGTGTAGAAAGGAACTGCAGATGCTGGTTTATATCGAAGATCGACACAAAGTGCTGGAGTAACTCAGCGGGTCAGGCAGCACCTCTGGAGAAGATCCATTTATTCCAGAGATGCTGCCTGACCCTCTGAGTTACTCCAGCACTTTGTGTCTACCTTCTGTACTGTGCTACGTTCTATATTGGGTTCTCACAACTGTTTAGTTATTTCCTCCCAAAATGTGGCAGGGTTGTCCGCTCATATCGTTAACATTGTACATTTCCAAGAAGAAACTGATCCCTGTAGCAACTCGACTCCACAACGAAGCCTTGCTCAATGAGTGTAGGTGAAAGGAGAGATATTCAAGGAGAGTAGGTAAAATCGTCAAGACATGGAAGGCCAAAGACCATGTAAGACCATAAGATGTAGGAGCAGGATTCGGCCATTCGGCCCATCGAGTCTACTCCACCATTCCATCATGGCTGATCTATCGTTCCCTCTCATCCCCATTCTCCTGCCTTCTCCGCATAACCCCTGACACCCGCACCAATCAACAATCTATCAATCTCCGCCTTAAAACTAGCCATTGACTTGGCCTCCACAGCCTTCTGTGGCAATTAATTCATCACCTCTGCCTAAAGAAATTCCTCCTCATCTCCATTCTGAAGGTACGTCCTTTTATTCCGTGCCCTTTGGTCCTCGACTCTCCCACCAGTGGAAACATCCTCTCCACATCCACTCTATCTAGGCCTTTCTCATTATTCGGTAGGTTTCAATGATTTCCCCCCTCAACCCTTCTAAATTCGTGGGTAAGTATGTGCGTAAATGGGTCGAGTATAGATAAGTACAACAGTCAGCATAAACCTGCTGGGTCCAGCGCCTGTTTCTATGCTGTCTGACTCCATGGTATGCATAACCCTTACAGAATATCCTATGGCACTGTACAGCCAAGCGTGGCCACTGCTGTAATGGAGGAATGCCTTCAGATAAAGGCTGCATGCTGAGAGAAAGGCTCCACTGATGAGGGACGAGTTGGCAAAGAGTAAAAGGCACAGAGTAAAAGAAAAACAAAGTGGCGGGCACGGTTTCTGACGTGTCAAAATGGTGGCTCATATGGGGCAAAAGCTGCTGCCCCCTAGCCTCTGGTTCAGCTGAGTCTTTTGTTGTCGTGGGAACGCGGCCTTGCACGGTACAGAAATAACATGGAGGGACGAAGGGGATGCTGAGGTGATGGAAGAGAAAGATTTGTGGCGGGCGATGAGTGTTGCGCCTAACAGCTCGGAGTAATGGAATGGAAACACTAACTCTGGAACGTCGGAGGCCAAGGGGAGACCTGATACATGTATATATAAAATGATGAGAGTCGTGGATAGGGTAGACGATGAGAAGCTTTCACCCAGGGTAGAGTTGTCAAAGCCTAGCAAAATATAGATTTAAGGTCAGAGGGTGAAAGATTAAAGGACATGTGCGGGGCAAGTTAATTTTACTCAGATAATGATGGATGCCTGGAACACACTGCCAGGGCTGGTTTAGTTTAGATCAGAGATCTAGCAGGGACGCTGGCTCTTCAGCCCACACAGTCATCGCTGACCATCGATCACCCATTCACACAAGTTCCATGTTATCCACTTTCTCATCCACTCCTTACACACCAGTGGAATTTTACAGTGGCGAACTAACTGACCACCCCACATGTCTTTGGGATGTGTGAGGAAACCGGAGCAGCCGGAGTAAACCCATGCGTCCACATGGAGAACCTGCCAACTCCACACAGACGGCACCCGATGTCAGGATCGAACCCGGGTCTCTGGAAGCAGCTCTACCAACTGCGCCACTGTGCTGCCAGGTGGTGGTTGTGGAGGCAGATACGATAGTGGCATTTAAGAGACTTTCGGATAGGCACGTGGATAGGCAGGGAATGGAGGGATATGGATTGTGTGCAGGCAGCAATGAGTTCGACATGCACATTGTAGACGGAAGGGGCTGTTTTTTTAATGTCCAATCATGGATATGCAGGGAATTGAGGGATGTGGATCATTGTAAACAGAGGAGCAACAAAATGCTGGAGTAAGTCAGCGGGTCAGGCAGCATCTCTGGATAGAAGGAATGGGTGACGTTTTGAGTCGAGACTCTTCTTCAGACTGAGAGTCGGGGGAGAGGGAGACACAGAGATATGGAAGGGTAAGGTGTGAAAACGAGAGAACAAAGGGGACAGAGATCAAGGTGAATGTAAATGTTCCATTGAACATTGTTCGCAAGGGAAAGGTGACAATGAGGCATATAAAGATAAAATGTAATCAGGACAGTCAGATTAAGTTGGGGGAGGGATGGAGAAAGAGGGAAAGCAAGAGTTACTTGAAGTTAGAGAAGTCATTATTTAACCTGCCCAAGCAAAATATGAGACGCTGTTCCTCCAATTTGCGCTGGCCCTCATTCTGACAATGGAAGAGGCCCAGGTCAGAAAGGTCAGTGTGGGATTGGGAGGGGGATCAACCGGGAGATCAGGTAGGTCTAGGCGGACTGAGCGGAGGTGTTCAGCGAAACAATTGCCGAGCCTGCGCTTGGTCTCAAAGTAGAAGAGATCAGTTGAGCTTGGCAGTGCGTTCAGCAGGTGGACACAAAATGCTGGAATAACTCAACAGGTGAGGCAGCATCTCTGGAGAGAAGGAATGGGCGACGTTTCGGGTCGAGACCCTTCTTCAGACCGACCCGTTCAATTCTGCGCGGACATCGTGGGCCGAAGGGCCAGTTCCTGTGCTGTACACTGTTCCTGTTGTCTGTTTAATCGCTGTAGCTGAGAGCAAGCACTTCCTGGTCAGGCCAACTGCATCCCAGGAGGTTCATGCAAGACGATTATGAAGTCTGGTTTTGCAAGCTTCAAAAGGACCCTGAGGCACGGTGAGGCAAATCGAAGGATATATGGACCTGAAGAAGCTGTCAGCACCAATGAAAAGGACACTTTGTTGTACAACACCGGGCTCCCTATTCACAGTCGAACACTGAGCTTCTTTGTCGAACAAAAAATAAACAAAATTAAACAAAAAAGAATTATTGCAACACAATCAGCTTTGGTAGCCTTTGAAAGAAGAATGTTGTCAGTATATTAAGAGATTATTGGCAAATATTTTCACCATGACCTTATAGAGGTGTATAAAACCATGAGAGGACTAGGTTGGGTAGACAGACGCACGGTGTCTCTTGCCCAGAGTAGGGGAATCGAGAACCAGAGGACATAGGTGTAATGTGAGAGGAGAAAGTATTAATAGGAACCTGAGGTGTAATCTTTTCTTGAGGCAGGGACTATTGCAACATTTAAGAAGCAATTAGACAGGTACATGGATGGAACAGATTTGGAGGGATATGGGCCAAATGCAGGCAGATAGGACTAGTGTAGATGCGCTATGTACGTCGGTGAGGGCATGTTGGGACGAAGGACCTGTTTCCACACTGTGAGACTCTATGACTCGATGTGTAAAGAGGAGGCAAATTTGCTCATTCACTGAGTAAATGAGTGTGGCGCAGACGTTGTTCAGCAAGGCCAACTCATGTTAAGGGCGGGGTGGGAGATTGCAACCTTCACGTGGTCTGCCCTGTTTCGACGAATGCAATCAACCTGGCGTGCACAATCAAATAAGATCAAATAGAACAAGTTGTCCCACAACTTTAGGCTGTGCACTTCGTACGCAAGAAGAAGATGTTAAGGGCCACATTCAGGGAAGGGGCTGGTGCGCAGCGTAGGTTCACCAGGTTAATTCCCGGAATGGCGGGACGGACTTATGATGAAAGAATGGATCGACTTGGCTTGTATTCACTGGAATTTAGGTGAGAGAGGATCTTATAGAAACATATAAAATTCTTAAAGTATTGGACTGGCTACACATACGCCTTTGGTGTGTGGAAGGAAACCGGAGATGCTGGAGAAAACCCACGCGGGTCACGGGAGAACGTACAAACTCCGTACAGGCAGCACCCATAGTCAGGATCGAATTCGGGTCTCTGGTGCTGTGAGGCAGCAACTCTGCCGCTGCGCCACCATGCCGCACCTCAAATTGGAGACCATCCCTCCTCATTATCCATTGTAAAGGTACGTCCTTTTATACTGAGGTTGTGCCCTTCCTCTGGTTCTCGACTCTCCCATTACTCTGGGTCTTGTGGGTAAGCTTGGTGCTCAGCTTCCTGGTCAAGAGTTTGTACGTTCTCCCGTGACCCGCGTGGGTTTTCTCCAGGATCTCCGGTTTCCTTCCACACACCAAAGGCGTATGTGTTTGTAGGTTAATTGGCTTTGGTAAAAATTGTAAATTGTCCTTAGTGTGCAGGATAGCGTGAGTGTGTGGGGATCGCTGGTCGGCGCGGACTCGGTGGGCCGAAGGGCCTGTTTCCGCGCTGTAGCTCTAAACTAAACTAAACTTCGGTGTAAACCAGCATCTGCAGATCCTTCTTGCACGTTCCATTATTAACATTCATCTTTTAAAACAAAACTATAAATAACGAATTCGTTTTTGAACTAATTACACCCTGGCCTGCTCTGCGTCTGCACGGTTGTCCATGTCCCATCTGTCGCTGCCTGCAGCGGGAAAGGCAGTGGCGATCGCCAGTGGACTCCTTCTCTGTAACAATCCCTCTGGCTCACTGAACGCCCACCGTCCTGCAGTCTGTGGGGTCGTGGATTATTGCAGCCGGAGCCAGTCAGTTCCCAGCCTCGACCAGCCCCACAAGCGTCATTTATTCAGAGGGTGGTGAATCTGTGGAATTCTTTGCCACAGGAGGCAGTGGAGGCCGTCAGTGGATATATTTAAGGCAGAGATAGATAGATTCTTGATTAGTACAGGTGTCAGGGACAATGGGGTGAAGGCAGGAGAATGGGGTTAGGAGGGGTCTGAAGATGGGTCTCGACCCGAAACGTCACAAATTCCATCTCCCCATAGATGCTGCCTCACCCGCTGAGTTTCTCCAGCATTTTGTGTCTACCTTCAATTTTACCAGCATCTGCAGTTCTTTCTTAAACATATAGATCAGCCATGATTGAATGGCGGAGTAGACTTGATGAGCCGAATAACCTAATTCTGCTCCTAATCCTTATGACCTAAAGTGTTCGACAGGCCCGAAACCAAGTCCATTGTCTTTTTTTTTCAAAGTGGACAAAAATAAGCTATTTGCTCAGAGCCCTGTCCTAGAAGGTTGTCCATCCTACAGCTGGACGCGTGATGTTCAGCATTCAGTCTGACCTCCCCCCTGCAAACTTTCCCTTAGACAGGAGCAGTAGCAGCGATGCATGCCCGTGTCCTGGCTCAGGGGGTAATAAGGAGGCGGTGCGGGGGGTGCAGGGAGTGGAGGGGGGTGTAGGGGGAGAGGGGGTGCAGTGGGTGGATGGGGGAGGATAATTAGCATTATCCTACACACATGGGACAATCTACAATTTTACCAAAGCCAATTAACCAACAAACCTGTATCTCTTTGGAATGTGGGAGGAAACCAGAGCTCCCGGGAAAAACCCACTCAGGTCACGGGGAGAACGTACAAACTCCGTACAGGCAGCGCCCGTAGTCAGGATTGAACCCGAGTCTCTGGCGCTGTAAGGCAGCAATTCTACTGCTGCGCCACTCGACCGTCATTTGTTTTAAGATGTTCAACAAGCTGTAAAATGGACCAAGGCAGTCCCATTAAGCCCCTGTCCTACGATGTGAGTTTACCCAAGAGCTCTCCTGAGTTTAAAAAAAATCAAACTCGTGGTACCTCATCACGAGTATTTTTTACTCTTGGAAATTTTTCACACTGTTGAAAAAACGTCACGAGTTTCCGCGTTTCCCGAGTACCTGCCGTTAGCATTACGAGCCGCTACGAGACATCCACCAGCTCCGACGTACCCGCTATGTACATTCTACATACTTACTACGAGTTTGATTTTTTTTACAACTCGGGAGAGCTCTTGGGTAAACTCGCATCGTGGGACAGGGCCTTTAGCTTTCCCGAGTTGCCCAGTCTTCATGTCTTTTTCTTTGGTAAAATCAGAGGAGAAATATTAATTGAGGATCTTGACCATCTCCTGTGACACTACATGCAGTTGTCCACTTTGATCTTTGATGGACCATTCTCCTCCCAGTTACATTTTTCCCAATAATAAACATATATAACATTTCAGTATAACGTTTGAAAAGAAAGCGAAGTAAAATTGTTTGGTATATTAATGGGTGTAATATACAATTGTTTGCAAAATCTGCCAGTCTGGCACCACATCCCCAACAATGTGGCAATATCAGGGTAGTTACTGTACATACATTCCAATCAACACCACAGTTTAAGTGGCAACCCTTCCTGCAGGCAGCCATTGTCAGAGCTTAGTTCAAATACCGTACCATTGAGCATCCTTCACTGAATGGCACTGTTTTTTTTTTTTTTTTTTTTTTTAATCAAAAAATTTATTCAATTATTTAAAAATAATATTTACACTACAATAAGACAAGCCAGAACCCACCACCATAATACAATACAAACATATATCCATAATAAACCACTATACAACTATGATACAATCCTTATTGAGGATACATTCAAAACCCTGCGGAGCCCAGCGGTCCCGGAACTCCCTCAGGGTGCCCGTGGACAGGCCAACTGAATGGCACTGTGGCCTGAAGGCGCTATTTTTACACCTATAGTGGCCCCTTGAGTGCTAAAGGCGTTCAGTACAAAGCTGCCATTTAGACTTTAACGAAGCTCTGGGTGGAGTTTCACACGGTTTCGGCCCGAAACGTTGCCTATTTCCTTCGCTCCATAGATGCTGCTGCATCCGCTGAGTTTCTCCAGCATTTTTGTGTACCATCAGGTAGGGAAAGATGGGAAGCTCTTGCTCGATTAGTAAAGGGGTCATAGGTTAAGGCAGGAGAATGGGGTTGAGAAGGGAAAATAGATCAACCATGATCGAATGGCGGAACAGACTCGATGGGCTGAATGGCCTAATTCAGCTGCTATATCATATGGTCTTATGGAAGCCCCTGAAGTAGATCAGCATGGATTGGAAGGAATGGGGATCCCCTGAACTAGATCAGCATGGAATGGCAGGAAGAGGGAAACCTTGAACTGGATCTGGATCGAATAGGCGACATGGTGACGCAGCTTTCCGCTGCCTTCTGGCGCCAGACACCCAGGTTTGATCCTGACTATGGGTGCTGTCTGTACGGAGTTTGTGCGTTCTCCCAGTGACCTTAGTGGGTTTTCTCCGAGTTCCCTCCCACAATCCATAGACGTACAGGTTTGTAGGTTAATTGGGTTCTATAAATTATCCCTAGTGTGCGGAATGGTGTTAGTGTAAGAGGCGAAAGCTGGCCAGAGTGACTGGGTTGGCCGAAGGGCCTGTTTCCATGCTGTATCTCTAAAGTCTAAAGAGTGCCAAAGAGAAGTTGCGAAATGGAGCCAGGATGCAATGGATGGGGTTCTGAGACCGTGAGGTTGACCAAAAAGGATTGGGAAGTTCAAGGAAAGCCTGAATTGGATCAGGGTGGAATGGGATGAAAAGTTGCTTGTGATGAGAGCAGTTGGATCTTATTGGGTTGTGCATTCTTTACTTTCTTCTTTATTACTTCATTGTCACATGTGACAAGGCACAGTGAAATTCTTTGTTTGCGTACACAATGTATACCAATAGCCGCCACCTACGGTGCTGAGAAAGTTATCCGGTACCTCCATCACTGGCAGAATATTCTGAACGCTGCAACAAGGAAGCATTGATCGGACTTTGCTGACTTTAGTTTGCACTAAGCGTTATTCCCTTTTCGTGTAAGGCGCAGTGGCGCAGCGGTAGGGTTGCTGCCTTACACCGCTTGTAGTGTCGGAGATCCAGGTTCGATCACAACTACGGGTGCTGTCTGTATGTTGTTCGTACCTTCTCCCCATGACACACTCCAAAGATGTACAGGTTTGTAGGTTAATGGGCTTGGTGTATGTGTAAATCATCCCTAGTGTGTGTAGGATAGGGTTAATGTGCGGGGATCGCTGGGCGGTGCAGCCTCGGTGGGCCGAAGGGCCTGTTTCCGCGCTATATCTCTAAAACTAAAACTAAAAAATGTTTCTATACACTGTGGATGGTTCAATTGTAATCATGTATTGTCTTTCCGCTGACTGGTTAGCACGCAACAAAAGGTTTTCACTCTACACGTGACAATAAATGAAACTGAAACTAATAAGCAGAGGTTTAAGGAAGAGCCACGTCACACCCCATCTTTTCAGAAACTTCTTATTTATTTACAATTCCAGTCAATCACATGCAAATGTTCTCTCAAATACAATGCAATTAATTAGCAAAACAAAAGCCATCCAAATTTCAAAATAGCAATTAAATATACAAAAATATAGCTTACAAATAGCAATGTTTTAAAATATATTCTGCTGCAGAATTCATATATAAACACGTCTATGAAACCGATAAGCTGCGTTTCATAAACATTAGGGAGAAGATTTATTACACGGTGTCAATAGACCACCCACAAGAAGGTCACAGCATCTGCCCAAGGTTACGTTGCTACTGAAGGGATGGACACACGGTTTTTAGAAGTTGACCTCTTCCAGCCAAAACATGAAGAAACCCCACATATCTTCACTCGTGTTATTCGCTAAAAAAAACCCTTAAAACTAGCTTGTTTACTGTGGCTTTCCTTGCACCTTCAAATCGCTCCCACCCTTTCTCTTCCCGAACATGGATAGGACAGGTTTGGAGGGATATGGACCAAGCGCAGGCAGGTGGGACTAGTGTAGCTGGGACATTGTTGGCCAGTGTGGGTAGGTTGGGCCGAAGGGCCTGTTTCCACACTGTATCACTCTAAGTCGTGGAAGCAGTAGATGGAGCAGAGGGTCATGGCGCGAACGGGTGGGTCTGGATGGAGTGGAGAGAAGCAGAGAAGCTTCTTTCAGAAAAGGGAAGAAATGATCATGAAAAAGTGGGGGGGAAAAATAGAGCAGAAAGTACCCTGTCATTCTGGATATCTCCAGAGTGGAACTTTGCCGTGGGTGGTGGTGGTGGAGGCAGATACAATGGTGACAGTTAAGAGCCTTGAGGATCAGCACATGGACAGGCAGATAAGGGTTAGTCTTGGCATCATGTTCAGCACAGCCATTGTGGGCCGAAGGTCCTGTTCCTGTGCTGCACTGTTCTATGTGTAGAAAGGAACTGCAGATGCTGGTTTATATCGAAGATCGACACAAAGTGCTGGAGTAACTCAGCGGGTCAGGCAGCACCTCTGGAGAAGATCCATTTATTCCAGAGATGCTGCCTGACCCTCTGAGTTACTCCAGCACTTTGTGTCTACCTTCTGTACTGTGCTACGTTCTATATTGGGTTCTCACAACTGTTTAGTTATTTCCTCCCAAAATGTGGCAGGGTTGTCCGCTCATATCGTTAACATTGTACATTTCCAAGAAGAAACTGATCCCTGTAGCAACTCGACTCCACAACGAAGCCTTGCTCAATGAGTGTAGGTGAAAGGAGAGATATTCAAGGAGAGTAGGTAAAATCGTCAAGACATGGAAGGCCAAAGACCATGTAAGACCATAAGATGTAGGAGCAGGATTCGGCCATTCGGCCCATCGAGTCTACTCCACCATTCCATCATGGCTGATCTATCGTTCCCTCTCATCCCCATTCTCCTGCCTTCTCCGCATAACCCCTGACACCCGCACCAATCAACAATCTATCAATCTCCGCCTTAAAACTAGCCATTGACTTGGCCTCCACAGCCTTCTGTGGCAATTAATTCATCACCTCTGCCTAAAGAAATTCCTCCTCATCTCCATTCTGAAGGTACGTCCTTTTATTCCGTGCCCTTTGGTCCTCGACTCTCCCACCAGTGGAAACATCCTCTCCACATCCACTCTATCTAGGCCTTTCTCATTATTCGGTAGGTTTCAATGATTTCCCCCCTCAACCCTTCTAAATTCGTGGGTAAGTATGTGCGTAAATGGGTCGAGTATAGATAAGTACAACAGTCAGCATAAACCTGCTGGGTCCAGCGCCTGTTTCTATGCTGTCTGACTCCATGGTATGCATAACCCTTACAGAATATCCTATGGCACTGTACAGCCAAGCGTGGCCACTGCTGTAATGGAGGAATGCCTTCAGATAAAGGCTGCATGCTGAGAGAAAGGCTCCACTGATGAGGGACGAGTTGGCAAAGAGTAAAAGGCACAGAGTAAAAGAAAAACAAAGTGGCGGGCACGGTTTCTGACGTGTCAAAATGGTGGCTCATATGGGGCAAAAGCTGCTGCCCCCTAGCCTCTGGTTCAGCTGAGTCTTTTGTTGTCGTGGGAACGCGGCCTTGCACGGTACAGAAATAACATGGAGGGACGAAGGGGATGCTGAGGTGATGGAAGAGAAAGATTTGTGGCGGGCGATGAGTGTTGCGCCTAACAGCTCGGAGTAATGGAATGGAAACACTAACTCTGGAACGTCGGAGGCCAAGGGGAGACCTGATACATGTATATATAAAATGATGAGAGTCGTGGATAGGGTAGACGATGAGAAGCTTTCACCCAGGGTAGAGTTGTCAAAGCCTAGCAAAATATAGATTTAAGGTCAGAGGGTGAAAGATTAAAGGACATGTGCGGGGCAAGTTAATTTTACTCAGATAATGATGGATGCCTGGAACACACTGCCAGGGCTGGTTTAGTTTAGATCAGAGATCTAGCAGGGACGCTGGCTCTTCAGCCCACACAGTCATCGCTGACCATCGATCACCCATTCACACAAGTTCCATGTTATCCACTTTCTCATCCACTCCTTACACACCAGTGGAATTTTACAGTGGCGAACTAACCGACCACCCCACATGTCTTTGGGATGTGTGAGGAAACCGGAGCAGCCGGAGTAAACCCATGCGTCCACATGGAGAACCTGCCAACTCCACACAGACGGCACCCGATGTCAGGATCGAACCCGGGTCTCTGGAAGCAGCTCTACCAACTGCGCCACTGTGCTGCCAGGTGGTGGTTGTGGAGGCAGATACGATAGTGGCATTTAAGAGACTTTCGGATAGGCACGTGGATAGGCAGGGAATGGAGGGATATGGATTGTGTGCAGGCAGCAATGAGTTCGACATGCACATTGTAGACGGAAGGGGCTGTTTTTTTAATGTCCAATCATGGATATGCAGGGAATTGAGGGATGTGGATCATTGTAAACAGAGGAGCAACAAAATGCTGGAGTAAGTCAGCGGGTCAGGCAGCATCTCTGGATAGAAGGAATGGGTGACGTTTTGAGTCGAGACTCTTCTTCAGACTGAGAGTCGGGGGAGAGGGAGACACAGAGATATGGAAGGGTAAGGTGTGAAAACGAGAGAACAAAGGGGACAGAGATCAAGGTGAATGTAAATGTTCCATTGAACATTGTTCGCAAGGGAAAGGTGACAATGAGGCATATAAAGATAAAATGTAATCAGGACAGTCAGATTAAGTTGGGGGAGGGATGGAGAAAGAGGGAAAGCAAGAGTTACTTGAAGTTAGAGAAGTCATTATTTAACCTGCCCAAGCAAAATATGAGACGCTGTTCCTCCAATTTGCGCTGGCCCTCATTCTGACAATGGAAGAGGCCCAGGTCAGAAAGGTCAGTGTGGGATTGGGAGGGGGATCAACCGGGAGATCAGGTAGGTCTAGGCGGACTGAGCGGAGGTGTTCAGCGAAACAATTGCCGAGCCTGCGCTTGGTCTCAAAGTAGAAGAGATCAGTTGAGCTTGGCAGTGCGTTCAGCAGGTGGACACAAAATGCTGGAATAACTCAACAGGTGAGGCAGCATCTCTGGAGAGAAGGAATGGGCGACGTTTCGGGTCGAGACCCTTCTTCAGACCGACCCGTTCAATTCTGCGCGGACATCGTGGGCCGAAGGGCCAGTTCCTGTGCTGTACACTGTTCCTGTTGTCTGTTTAATCGCTGTAGCTGAGAGCAAGCACTTCCTGGTCAGGCCAACTGCATCCCAGGAGGTTCATGCAAGACGATTATGAAGTCTGGTTTTGCAAGCTTCAAAAGGACCCTGAGGCACGGTGAGGCAAATCGAAGGATATATGGACCTGAAGAAGCTGTCAGCACCAATGAAAAGGACACTTTGTTGTACAACACCGGGCTCCCTATTCACAGTCGAACACTGAGCTTCTTTGTCGAACAAAAAATAAACAAAATTAAACAAAAAAGAATTATTGCAACACAATCAGCTTTGGTAGCCTTTGAAAGAAGAATGTTGTCAGTATATTAAGAGATTATTGGCAAATATTTTCACCATGACCTTATAGAGGTGTATAAAACCATGAGAGGACTAGGTTGGGTAGACAGACGCACGGTGTCTCTTGCCCAGAGTAGGGGAATCGAGAACCAGAGGACATAGGTGTAATGTGAGAGGAGAAAGTATTAATAGGAACCTGAGGTGTAATCTTTTCTTGAGGCAGGGACTATTGCAACATTTAAGAAGCAATTAGACAGGTACATGGATGGAACAGATTTGGAGGGATATGGGCCAAATGCAGGCAGATAGGACTAGTGTAGATGCGCTATGTACGTCGGTGAGGGCATGTTGGGACGAAGGACCTGTTTCCACACTGTGAGACTCTATGACTCGATGTGTAAAGAGGAGGCAAATTTGCTCATTCACTGAGTAAATGAGTGTGGCGCAGACGTTGTTCAGCAAGGCCAACTCATGTTAAGGGCGGGGTGGGAGATTGCAACCTTCACGTGGTCTGCCCTGTTTCGACGAATGCAATCAACCTGGCGTGCACAATCAAATAAGATCAAATAGAACAAGTTGTCCCACAACTTTAGGCTGTGCACTTCGTACGCAAGAAGAAGATGTTAAGGGCCACATTCAGGGAAGGGGCTGGTGCGCAGCGTAGGTTCACCAGGTTAATTCCCGGAATGGCGGGACGGACTTATGATGAAAGAATGGATCGACTTGGCTTGTATTCACTGGAATTTAGGTGAGAGAGGATCTTATAGAAACATATAAAATTCTTAAAGTATTGGACTGGCTACACATACGCCTTTGGTGTGTGGAAGGAAACCGGAGATGCTGGAGAAAACCCACGCGGGTCACGGGAGAACGTACAAACTCCGTACAGGCAGCACCCATAGTCAGGATCGAATTCGGGTCTCTGGTGCTGTGAGGCAGCAACTCTGCCGCTGCGCCACCATGCCGCACCTCAAATTGGAGACCATCCCTCCTCATTATCCATTGTAAAGGTACGTCCTTTTATACTGAGGTTGTGCCCTTCCTCTGGTTCTCGACTCTCCCATTACTCTGGGTCTTGTGGGTAAGCTTGGTGCTCAGCTTCCTGGTCAAGAGTTTGTACGTTCTCCCGTGACCCGCGTGGGTTTTCTCCAGGATCTCCGGTTTCCTTCCACACACCAAAGGCGTATGTGTTTGTAGGTTAATTGGCTTTGGTAAAAATTGTAAATTGTCCTTAGTGTGCAGGATAGCGTGAGTGTGTGGGGATCGCTGGTCGGCGCGGACTCGGTGGGCCGAAGGGCCTGTTTCCGCGCTGTAGCTCTAAACTAAACTAAACTTCGGTGTAAACCAGCATCTGCAGATCCTTCTTGCACGTTCCATTATTAACATTCATCTTTTAAAACAAAACTATAAATAACGAATTCGTTTTTGAACTAATTACACCCTGGCCTGCTCTGCGTCTGCACGGTTGTCCATGTCCCATCTGTCGCTGCCTGCAGCGGGAAAGGCAGTGGCGATCGCCAGTGGACTCCTTCTCTGTAACAATCCCTCTGGCTCACTGAACGCCCACCGTCCTGCAGTCTGTGGGGTCGTGGATTATTGCAGCCGGAGCCAGTCAGTTCCCAGCCTCGACCAGCCCCACAAGCGTCATTTATTCAGAGGGTGGTGAATCTGTGGAATTCTTTGCCACAGGAGGCAGTGGAGGCCGTCAGTGGATATATTTAAGGCAGAGATAGATAGATTCTTGATTAGTACAGGTGTCAGGGACAATGGGGTGAAGGCAGGAGAATGGGGTTAGGAGGGGTCTGAAGATGGGTCTCGACCCGAAACGTCACAAATTCCATCTCCCCATAGATGCTGCCTCACCCGCTGAGTTTCTCCAGCATTTTGTGTCTACCTTCAATTTTACCAGCATCTGCAGTTCTTTCTTAAACATATAGATCAGCCATGATTGAATGGCGGAGTAGACTTGATGAGCCGAATAACCTAATTCTGCTCCTAATCCTTATGACCTAAAGTGTTCGACAGGCCCGAAACCAAGTCCATTGTCTTTTTTTTTCAAAGTGGACAAAAATAAGCTATTTGCTCAGAGCCCTGTCCTAGAAGGTTGTCCATCCTACAGCTGGACGCGTGATGTTCAGCATTCAGTCTGACCTCCCCCCTGCAAACTTTCCCTTAGACAGGAGCAGTAGCAGCGATGCATGCCCGTGTCCTGGCTCAGGGGGTAATAAGGAGGCGGTGCGGGGGGTGCAGGGAGTGGAGGGGGGTGTAGGGGGAGAGGGGGTGCAGTGGGTGGATGGGGGAGGGTGTTGCAGGGAGTGAGGGAGGGAACATGCAGGGAGTTGTGTGCAGGGAGTGGGGGAGGAAGGATTCAGTTCACAAGAGTGCCCCGAGACTTCGCTCACCACTTAATCCACTGACCTCCCGATAGAAGGCGGGTAACTACGGACATTCCCTGCGCTTTGACTATCTTGCGGCACCGGCTGAAAGATAAATCTCTGAGCCACCCCGCCTCGCACGTTGCAGTGCGGCAACGCCACTTTCATAATTGATAGGGGCAGAATTAGGCCATTCGGCCCATCAAGTCTACTCCGCCATTCAATCATGGCAGATCAATCTCTCTTTCTCCTAACCCCATTCTCCTGCCTTCTCCCCATAACTCCTGACACCCGTACTAATCAAGAATCTATCTATGTTTGCCGTAAAATTATCCATTGTCTTGGTCTCCACAGCCTTTGGTGGCAATGAATTCCACAGATTCACCACCCTCTGGCTGAAGAAATTCTGCCTCATCTCCATTCTAAAGATACGTCCTTCTATTCTGAGGCTGTGACCTCTGGTTTCGTCTGTTCCCTTTATCCGCTATTCCCTTAAAATGGCGCTGCAGCTTTCTCGTCATTAAACTCGCTGCAATTTGAAGGTAAAAAGAATTCCCCCCCCCCCCCCCAGAACGCAACATGTAGCCCTTACTCTGCCCTGCTGGGCCTGTGACCGACAGCGGTCGGGTGGACGAGGAGCAGGGAGATTCAGTGTAAAGTGTCCCCTTTTTTTAATAGCACTTCAATGTGGCCGCCGCATTTACTAAGGCAAATGTCCAGCAGCAGTTGCAGTTGCTGGTAAATCCAATGACAAAAGTGTTTTGGCTCAGGTCGTCCCGTTCCCCCTCCTCCCCTCCTCCCCTCCCGAGCCCGCACCGGGTGACAACCAGCGATGGGACCGCGATCAGTCTGAAGAAGAGTCTTGACCCGAAACGTCACCCATTCCTTCTCTCCAGAGATGCTGCTGCCTGTCCCCGCTGAGTTACTCCAGCATTTTGCATCTGTCTTCGATTGAGGTTCTCCCGCTGGAAATCTCAGCCCTCGTCGGGTTGCCAGTCTCGGCGGGTCAGTGTGGGTCCGTCACTCACGCAGAAATAAGAAATGGCGGGCGAAAAAGATAAACAATGGTAACGAGAAAATAAAAAAATGGTAAATCCTTCTGGTGTGTTGCTCAACAAAGAGCCGGGGGTGTTGGGCGTGGGCCAACGCTGCCGTGGGACTTGGATGGTTACACCAGGTTGTCAGTCCCGTTCACCGCTCCGGCCTCCTGGTCGGTTTGGAGCACAGGCGTGTTGCACAGTGGGCAAACCTTCCGCACCTCCAGCCACTTGATCAGACACCTGCCCGGAAAGAGAAAAAACAACGAGTTAGACATAAAATGCCAGGGGAACTCAGCGGGACATGCAGCCAGCATCTCTGGAGGGTGGGGAATAGGTGACGTTTCGGGACGAGACCTTTCTTCAGGCTGAGAGTCAGGGGAGAGTCATGATCACAATGAGTCAAGGGATTATCCATGATCACAATGAATGGGGGTGCTGGCTCGAAGGGCCAAATGGCATACCCCTGCACCTATTGTCTATTGTCGATTGAGAGGGAGACTAGAGACATGGAAAGGTACAAGCGAATGAAAGGACAAATACAAAAGGACAAATCAGCAATGATGTTCAAAGGAGATTAGAGCCCACAATGGTTCATTGTTGGCAGTGGGGAAGCTGACAATGAGTGGAGACAAGCAGTGAAACTAAGCAGGACGACAGTGAAACTAGTAGGACTTCTTCAGACCGAGATTCAGGGGAGTGGGACTCTAGAGGTATGCAAAAGTACAGAACAAATCAGAGCCGGCACCGATGACCAAGGGAAGGTGGAGCCCACAATGGTCCAGAGTGAGGGACCACAAGTGTTACTTGAAGTTAGAGAAATCAATATTCATACCGCTGGGTTGGAAGCTGCCCGAGCAAAATATGAGGTGCTGTTCCTCCAATTTTATGTTTGGCCTCACTCTGACATGTTGGCCTTCATAACAAGAGGAGTTGAGTATAGGAGTAAAGAGGTACTTCTGCAGTTGTACAGGGCCCTAGTGAGACCACACCTGGAGTATTGTGTGCAGTTTTGGTCTCCAAATTTAAGGAAATTCTTGCTATTGAGGAAGTGCAGCGTAGGTTCACAAGGTTAATTCCCGGGATGGTGGGACTATCATATGCTGAGAGAATGGAGCGGCTAGGTTTGTATACTCTGGAATTTAGAAGGATGAGAGGAGATCTTATTGAAGCATATAAGATTATTAAGGGTTTGGACGAGCTAGAGGCAGGAAACATGTTCCCGATGTTGTGGGAGTCCAGAACCAGGGGCCACAGTATAAGAATAAGCGGTAAGCCATTTAGAACGCAGATGAGGAAACACTTTTTCCCACAGAGAGTTGTGAGTCTGTGGAATTCTCTGTCTCAGAGGGCGGTGGAGGCCGGATCTCTTATATTTTCAAGAGCGAGCTAGATAGGGCTCTTGAAGAAAGCGGAGTCAGGGGATATGGGGAGAAGGCAGGAACGGGGTACTGATTGGGGATGATCAGCCATGATCACATTGAATGGCGGTGCTGGCTCAAAGGGCCAAATGGCCTACACCTGCACCTATTGTCTATTGACAGTGGAGGAGGCCCAGAACAGAAAGGTCAGTGTGGGAATGGGAAGGGGAGTTACTGGGAATCACACCGTCGCGTCACGACTGTGCTCACGGTAAGTTCCACGGTACAAGACCTTCTCATTGAGTCCTAAGGTGAGTTTTGCAGGATCTTCCAGGTTCAGTACAAGTGGGTAAAAGGAAAGGAGCATTTCCTTGCCCCCTTGAGCTAAACATCAAGAAGCAAATTATCCTCGACCCATGAAGAGTTAAGGGTAATTTTACATCCTGTCAACTATTGACTCCATTTATACCTCACGCTGCCTTGGCAAGGCCAGCAGCATAATGAAGGACAAGTTGCAGCCTGGCCACTCCCTCTTCTCCCCTCTCCCACCAGGCAAATGCTACAGAGGTGTGAAAACTCACAACTCCACATTCAGGGACAGTTTCTTCCCAGCTGTTATCAGGGCAACTGAATCATCCTATCACAAACCAGAGAGCAGTCCTGAACTACCATCCACCTCAATGTTGACCCTCTGACTATCCTTGATTGGACTTTGCTGGCTTAACCTTGCACTAAAAGTTATTCCCTAATCATGTATCTATACACTGTAAATGCATCGATTGTAATCATGGATTGTCTTTCTGCTGACTGGTTAGCATGCAACAAAGCCTTTTCACTGTACCTCGGTACACGTGACAATGAATTGAACTGGAAACTGAAATCAGGCGCGTTCTGGATTTCTATTTGGTATCTCCGGGGGAACAGGGTGGCACGGTGGCGCAGTGGTAGAACTACTGCCTTACAGCGCCAGAGCCCAGGGTTTGATCCTGACTACGGGCGCTGTCTGTACGGAGTTTGTACCTTCTCCCCGTGACCTGCGTAGGTTTTCTCCGAGATCTTCGGCTTCCTCCCACATTGACTTGGTATAAATGTAAATTGTCCTTAGTGTGTGTAGGATCGTGTTAGTGTGCGGGGATCGCTGGTCGGTGCAGCCTCGGTGGGCCGAAGGGCCTGTTCCCGCGCTGTATCTCTAAACGAAACAAAACTAAACTAAACATAAAAACATGCGCGGCTTTCAGGGGTCAAAGCTGGTTGCTGCCTGAAATGGCTAACTCCCCCTGGCAGGTCACACACACACACACACACACACACACACACACACACACTGTCGCACTGCCCCTCGGCCCCACACTCGGCCACACTCACTTGCGGTGGAAGGCGTGCTTGCACGGGCAGATCCCCAGCTCGTCCTTCGACTTGAACTCCTCCAAGCACACGGCGCAAATCTGTGAGACAAAACAGGGACAAAAATCAGCAGTGGGTCAAAGGAAGGCGCAAACGGAAACGAAAAGAAAGGCAACCGAATCACGCCGGCAACAGACACAAAATGCTGGAGTAACTCAGCGGGACAGGCAGCATCTCTGGAGAGAAGGAATGGGTAGGAAGGAAGGAAGGAATGAATTACGCTGAGTTTAGTTTAGTTTTAGAGATACAGCGCGGAAACAGGCCTTTTGATCCACCCAATCCGCGCCGACCAGCGATCACAAACTAACACTACCCTACACACCGAGTGTGTATAGGATAGTGTTAATGTGTGGGGATCTCTGGTCAGTGCGGACCATTCATTTATTCATTCACCCGGTGGGCCCAAGGGCCTGTCTCCACGCTGT
This sequence comes from Malacoraja senta, assembly GCA_038087875.1. NCBI lineage: Eukaryota > Metazoa > Chordata > Chondrichthyes > Rajiformes > Rajidae > Malacoraja > Malacoraja senta. The sequence continues at coordinate 385,030,032 of CM075977.1, read as the reverse complement.
ATCTCGAAACTAAACTAATGTACTTGAAAAGCTGTAGCAATCTGTAGCATTGTTCCTGTCCAGGTGCAATTGAACACCCTTGACTTTCAGCGCAAGAGTGGTTGTCAGTTCTGGAGGGAACTCGATGGGTCAGGCAGCATCTGTGGAGGGAAATAACAGATGAGGTATGCCAACGTCATTGGAGAGAACCTTGGTGGTGTTTTGATTGAAGCATTGGCTGGGAGTCTGCAGGTAAATGGAACCACAACTCACACGACAAGTGGGTGTCAACATTAGCTCAGATGGTGGCAAGTGAAGGGTTTTGACTGAACCATTGTACACACAGTGTGATGAATTCACAGAAGAGCAGGGCTGGAAAGCACGGGAGAACAGGGCTGAAAACTAGCCGAGAAAACAGTGCGTAGTTTAGTTTAGTTTACGGACACAGGCCCTTCGGCCCACCGAGTCCGTACTGACCAGCGATCCCCATACATTAATATTGTCCTACACACACTAGGGACAATTCACAATTTTTACCAAAGCCAATTAGCCTACAAACCTGTACTTCTTTGGAGTGTGGGAGGAAACCGGGGAAAACCCACGCTGTCACGGGGTGAGCGTGCAAACTCCGTACAGACAGCACCTTTGGCGCTGTAAGGCAGCAACTCTACCGCTGCGCCACAGTGCCGCCCTATTGAATGAAGGACACCTGCACAGGAACTATACAGGAACTATAGAGGAAAGATTTGGAGGGCTATGGACCAGGTGCAGGTCAATGAGAGTGGCTGGATTAGGCCGCTTGGTCAGCACAGATGAATTGTAGCCTGCTTTTAGGTTGCTCGATGACCATATGATTCAGTGGTGTCCACTGAAAAGTCTTTGTCATGTGTATGCGCTTGGCTAGGGAAGGGTGGAGCGGGTGAAGGAGAATGGGTGTGTGGACATGTGACGCTGGAGATATAACTCAGGCTGGACAGGAAGGTGACAGTCTCTCGTCCAACACCTGCAGTCTTCAATCCTGGTCCCAAACATCCACTGGTTGGGCTCCCTACCTGGGAGTCTGCAGGTAAATGGAACCCTAACCTCCACGACATGTGGATGTCATCATTAGTTCGGAGGAATGGAGGTGTATATGATCATGAGAAGAATAGATCGGGTAGATGCACAGAGTCTCTTGCCCAGAGTAGGTGAAATGAGGACCAGAGGACATAGGTTCAAGGTGAAGGGGAAAAGATATAATGGGAATCTGAGGGATAACTTTTTCACACAAAGGGTGGTGGCTGTATGGAACCAGCTGCCAGAGGAGGTAGTTGAGGCTGGGACTATCCCAACATTTAAGAAGCAGCTGGACAGGTACATGCATAGGACAGGTTTGGAGGGACCAAATGCTGGCAGGTGGGACTAGTGTAGCTGGGACATGTTGGCCAGGGTGGGCAAGTTGGGCCGAAGGGCCTGTTTCCACACTGTATCACTCTATGACTCTATGAATGCAGTGCAGGGTTTTGATGGAACCATTGTACACACAGTGTGATGAATGCACAGAAGGGCTGCGAAAGCACGGGAGAACAGGGCAGAAAACTAGCCTGGAAACCACGCGTAACACACTCCACGTGCAGCAACTCTCGAGAGGGCCTGTTATTTTTCCCCCCGGAGATTTGACATGAAAAACAAAAGTTGCATAACACGGATTTTGAAGGAGATTAGTTTGAGTGAAATGCCGAGAAGAATTATTCTGGGAGGCACAAGGAAATAAATCTGCCTTGGCCTTTATCCAGTTGGGTGACTTCCTGGGAGCGCCTGGTGAAAAGCACTGGGTCACTGCCTCAACATTTCACAGCAGCTGCCCTGAATCGCTTGGTCAGGAGTGCAATGAGATCACGTCGGCCTTACCTCCTGCTTACCAAGGACGTGGTAAACCCTGAATATTTGCTCACTGGGATGTGGAGATTGCTCGCTTAATTTAATTTAGCTTAGAGATACAGCACGGAAACAGGCCTGTCCACCCACCGGGTATGTGCTGACCAGCGGTACCTGTACATTAATACTATCCGACACACACTAGGGACAATTTACAATTATACCAAGCCAATTAACCTGCAAACCTGTACGCCTTTGGAGGATGGGAGGAAACCAGAGATCCCGGTGAAAACCCATGCAGGTCACGGGGAGAACGGACAGACAGCACCCATAGTCAGGATCGAACCGGGGTCACTGGCGCTGTAAGGCAGCAACTATTCCACTGATTGGCGAGGTTGCTTCTGTGGGCTCATCGTTCAAAACTACCCGACAGCTGGGGGGGAATGTGGAAATGTCCCTGGCCCCAGATATCTGCCAGAGTCCAGCCAACTTCTTTGTGACATGGGCGGCACAGTGGTGCAGCGGTAGAGTTGCTGCTTTACAGTGCCTGAGACCCGGGTTGGATCCTGACTGCGGGCGCTGTCTGTATGGAGTTTTACGTTCTCCCCGTGACCACGTGGGTTTTCCCCGGTGCTCCACTGTCCTCCCACACTCCAAAGATGTATAGGTTTGCAGATTAATTGACTTTGGTAAAAATGGAAATTGTCCCTGGTTTGTAGGATAGTGTTAGTGTGTGGGGATGGCTAATCGGCAGGGACTTGGTGGGCCGAAGGGCCTGTTTCCGTGCTGTATCTATAAACTAAACTAAACTATGGCAGTCCTGTGCAAGGAAAGCATCTGACTTTAGTAACATCTTTCTTTGTGGTCTTGTCAGTCTTATTATGCATAAGCATGAATTATTCATTTTTTCAGTATCCATCAACATCTTTCCATCTTAGTTTAGTTTAGTTGAGAGGTACATCGTGGAAACAGGCCCTTCGGCCCACCGAGTCCCCGCCAACCAGTCCTCCCCGCACACTAGTTCTACCCTACATACTTCAGACAATTTACAGACGCCAATTGACCTACAATCCTGCACGTCTTTGGAATATGGAAGGAAACCGAAGCACATGAAGAAAACCTACGCAGTCACGGGGAGAACGTACAAACTCCCTACAGACAGGCACCCATAGTGTGGATGGAACCCGGCTCTGTGGCGCTGTAAGGCAGCAACTCTACCGCTGCGACACCGTGCCGCCCCTTTATTGAGGCACAGTATCTGCCAAAGTGTTGCTGAATAAAGATTCACGTGACCTACTCCTGCTCTGTCTTCCTCGTGCACTTTTGCTATGTTCCCCTTGGCATGAACTAAAAAAAGAAAAGATCTATATCAAGACAGGCTCTATCATCTGTAGCTCCTCAGCATGACGAATGCCTTCTGTTTAACATACACGAAGCCTGGAGCTGAAATCTGTCTGGTTACAGATTAGGAAGTCTAAAAAATGTGAACGTGCGCAATGTTCGCACTCCCCTCTCTTTATTTCTCCATGTCTGATCACACAGATGCATCAGTCATTACGTTTTCTCCAATAGGATATTAAATATATTGTCAATACAATGAGCAAACATTGGCACCCACGTCACGAGTTTAATGGGGATTTTGAAGGGTTGATTTGTATTTGATTTGTCTGCCTTCCTCGAGCTCCTCGAGGCATTTGTTGACATTTATAATATCCCCTTCTTGTTTGACATTCCAACTACATATTTGAGCAAGGCTATTGTGGCAGAGTGTTTATGGGCCCCAGCCAACAGCGGTGACACTGCTCTCCTGTAGAGTTCGGCTTTCAGGAGGAACCAGGTGGCTTTCAAATATTAATCTGTCTTCTGACCACCCAGCCTTCCCCCGTCACAGATTGCTGAGCTCAGAGTGTATCAGAATCGCACTGGGCCACACCTGGCCCCTTACATGCCTGCACTCACCTGGGCCACACCTGGCCCCCACATGCCTGCACTCACCTGGGCCACACCTGGTCCCCACATGCCTGCACTCACCTGGGCCACACCTGGCCCCCACATGCCTGCACTCACCTGGGCCACACCTGGCCCCCACATGCCTGCACTCACCTGGGCCACACCTGGCCCCCACATGCCTGCACTCACCTGGGCCACACCTGGCCCCCACATGCCTGCACTCACCTGGGCCACACCTGGCCCCCACATGCCTGCACTCACCTGGGCCGCCATTTTAGCGCTCAGGGATCCTTCTGCCGCTCAGCACATTGTTCAATGGTGCTTTATATAGACTTTAGACTTTAGAGATACAGCGCGGAAACAGGCCCTTCGGCCCACCGAGCAGCGATCACCCCGTTACACTCGCTCTATCCTACACATCAGGGAAAATTTACAATTTACCGAAGCCAATTAACCTACAAACCTGTACGTCTTTGGAGTGTGGGTGGAAACTGGAGCACCCAGGGGAAAACCCACGTGGTCACAGGGAGATCGTACAAACTCCGTACAGACAGCATCTGTAGTCAGGATCGAACCCGGGTCTCTGGCGCTGTAAGGCAGCAACTCTACCCCTGGGCCACTCTGCTGCCGTACATTTGTCACATGTGCAATTGCACAGTGGAATTTGTTTTGCATAATTACACTTGCAGGCGCCGCCACGTTTCGGCGCTATTTCCACAAGTCCAAAGTCCAGTTCCCCCGCCCCCCCCGCACTCAGTCAGTTGCATATGACCAAGCTCTGTGTTTAATACTGGTTCTGGGCAAATAAACTGTCTGAACTTGAGTGCAGATGTCTCCCAATAGTATTTTTTTTTTTCAGTGAAAGGAAATATTTTGCTGACTCTGTATGGAAACAAGAGGCCATAGTGATACAACACGAACTCTGGAGCAAAAGTGTTGACAGAATAAAGTGCTGACGGAATGAGAGTAAAGTCTTCCTCAGATGCATCTAGCAGATGGCCAGGGATTTGGGGAAGCATCACAGCACGGTTTCGGAACAGCTCCACCCAGGGCCGCAAGAAATTGCAGAGAATTGTGGACGCAGCCCAGACCATCACGCAAAGCAACATCCCTTCCATCGATTCCATTTACACCTCACGCTACCTCGGCAAGGCCAGTAGCATAATTAAGGATAGGTCGCACCCTGGCCACTCCCTCTTCTCCCCTCTCCCATCGGGCAAAAGGTATAGAAGTGTAAAAACGCACACCACCAGATTCAGGGGCAGTTTCTCCCCAGCTGTTTTCAGGCAACTGAAACATCCTACCACAACCAGAGAGCAGTGCTGAACTACTATCTACCTCATTGGAAAACCTCGGACAATCTTTGATTGGATTTTACTGGCTTTATCTTGCACTAAACGTCATTCCCTTATCATGTATATATACACTGTAAATGGCTCGATTGTAATCATGTATTGTCCTTCCGCTGACTGGTTAGCAGGCAACAAAAGTTTTCACTGTACCTCAGTAAACGTGACAATAATCTAAACTGAACTGAACTAATCTTACCTCAGCACCAGAACACTTGGACCGCCTCTTGTATCCATGCTCCCCATTGATGCTACCTGACCTGCTGAGTTACTCCTGAACTTTTGTACTACCATGGAATTATATTTTCTCTAATTGCATCTTGCACGAATCACTTATTCTATTTTGCAGTCTTTTTTATTCACGTTATTTTTGCAGTTATTCATGTTATTCCCTTTATCATGCACTGTACATGCTTGACTGTAAACATGTATGTATTTCCGCTCAAAGGTAGACACAAAATGCTGGAGTAATTCAGCGGGACAGGAAGCATCTCTGGAGAGAAGACTTGCTTGCGCCTCCATACTCCGCTGGCTGGTGAGCACGCAACAAAAGCTTCACACTGTACCGTGGTACACGTGACAATATACTAAATTCAACTCATGTTCAGAAAACAACTGTGAATTTCCTTTGCTGTAATGTTCCACTAATCGAAAGAGTAGTGCTTCCAAAGTTCCTCCACATTAACTCAATCCACATCCGACCAAGGTTGCGGGGGGGACCTCATTGAAACTTACAGAACAATGAAAGGCATAGACAAAGATCCTACCGTGGAGCAAGATAGACCACTCCTGCTAAATGCAATGGGCTGACGTGTAGTATGCAACGGAGCGGAACGTGGGCCTTTTTTTAATCCATTTCCGTAACCGGACCCGACCCGACTCGCAGTGTAATCAACGTTGCGGGGGAACAGTTTGTGTTAATAAATTAAAATTCTGAAAATGAGGAGCAGATTTTTACCAAAGAACTTTTATTTTTACGAGGATGTTTCCGTAACCGGCTTCCGTCTCCGCACTATTATCCAATGGGATCTTTGGTGCAGAGACGGAAGCCGGTTACGGAAATGGGGCCTTAAATTACCCATGAATCTGCTCATGACCGTACTACGTCTTTTTTGTCGAGTGGACTATCTTGCTTGCTATAGGATCTTTGGGCATAGATAGAGTGGGTGTGGAAAGGATGTTTCTATTGGTGGGAGAGTCTAGGACCAGAGGTCATAGCCTCAGAATTAAAGGGCAGTCTTTTAGAAATGTGGTGAGGAGGAACCTCTTTAGTCAGAGGGTAGTTAATCTGTGGAACCCATTGCCACAGAGGGCTGTGGAGGCCAAGGCAGTGGATATTTTTAAGACAGAGATGGACAAATTCTTGATTAGAACGGGTGTCAAGGGTTTACGGGGAGAAGGCAGGAAAATGGGATTAGGAGGCAGAGATCAGCCATGATTGAATGGCGGAGTAGACTCAAGTTCAAGTTCGCGTTTATTGTCATATGCACCAATTAAGGTACAGTGATATTTGAGTTATGGGCAACTTGTGAAATCCCCACTAGCCTGTTGCCATTGTTTAAGGAACCTCGCCAAAACCTTCTCTGAAAAGCAATGGGGGTCGGGCATTAAACGCAAACAATCTCCATTGAACATAACAGAGGGTAGGTAGCATGATGCACCCTGTCTCCATCTTTCAATCCCACTGCTCGCAGTGAAATCCCTAAACAAAAGTGCGGCACAGTGGTGCAGCAGTAGAGTTGCTGCCCTACCCGAGAGACCTGGGTCCAATCTTGATTACAGGTGCTGCCAGTGTAGAGTTTGTGCGTTCTCCCTGTGACCATTTGGATTTCCTCCGGGTGCTCTGGTTTCATCCCACGATCCAAAGACACGCAGGTTTGTAGGTTATTTGGCTCCAGGAAATTGTACATTGTACCTGGTGTGTAGGATAGTGCGAGTGTACAGGGTGATCGCTGGTCGGCATGGACTCAGTGGGCCGAAGAGCCTGTATCTCTAACGTCTAAGAGTAAGAAACCCGCTGACTGAGGATGAACCACATATTTCCAAGAGTTGGACGGTGTGCAGTAGAAGGCTTAAGAAGAAATGAAAGTGCAGAGTGCTGCCTGAACAAGTGGCCCAGTTCATCACACTGACCAGTCTTCCCACCACTGACTCCATCTACATTCACGTTGCCATGAAAAAGAAGGGTCTCAACCCGAAACGTCGCCTATTCCTTCGCTCCATAGATGCTGCCTCACCCGTTGAGTTTCTCTAGCTTTTTTGTCTACCTTCAACATAATTAAAGACTTGTCCCAACCCTGTCATTCCTTCTTCCCCTGCTCCTGTCAGGCAGCAAATACAGAAGCTTGAAAATGTGCACCACCAGACTCAGGAAGTTCAGCTTCTTCCCCTCAGTTATCGGGTTATTATACAGTCCCTCGTAAGCTAGGGGACTGTCCGATTCACCCCTAACGCATTGCGGATACTGGACTTGGTCTATGGAATTGGGGCACTAGAGAACTAGAGGATTAACAACATTTAATACAGCTGTATAAGATCACCCCTCAGCCTACTGTACTCAAGGAAAAAAGTCCAAGCCTGTCCAACCTCTCCCTGCAGCTCAGTCCCGGCAACTTCCTTTTTTCACGATACAGCACGGAAACAGACCCTTTGACCCACCGAGGCCACACTGACCAGCGACCGCCACACATTAACACCATCCTACACACACTAGGGACAATTTACACTTATACCAAGCCAATCAACCTACAAAACTTTACATCTTTGGAGTGTAGGAAGGAAACTGAAGATCTCAGAGAAAACCCAAATGAAAAACCCAAACCATTCCTATCCAAATGTTCTCACGGGGAGAACGAACAAACTCCGTCCAGACAGCATCCGTAGTAGGGACTGTGAGGCAGCAACTCTACCGTTGTGCCACCCTTTGTACACCTGCTCTATACACTTTCCGGCTTAATGGCATCTTTTCTATGGCAGGGTGACCAAAACGGAACACAATATTCCAGGTGCTCCAACATTTGGATAGGAATGGTTTAGAGGGATATGGGCCAAACGCGGGCAGGTGGGACTAGTGTAGACGGGGCATCTTGATCAGCATGGGCAAGTGGGGCTGCATGACTATATATTTTCCCCTTTGCTCTACCTATTGTACTTGAGTTTGACACGATTGCCCATATGTACAGCAAGATTCAATCTAATAACAATATTAAGATAACATGGTAAAGGAAATGTTTCACTGAACATTGGTACAAATGACAATAAAAAAAACTAAACTTAGACCTATGATGGTGTAAAGGAAACTAAATTACACTATACAGACAAAAACAAAAAGCTGCAGTAACTCAGCGGGCCAGGCAGCATCTCTGGAGAAAAGGAATAGGTGATGTTTTGGATCGAGACCCTTCTTAAGACTCAAGGACTCAGTCTGAAGCAGGGTCTCGACTCGAAACATCACCTATTCCTTTTCTCCAGCGATGGTGCCTGACCTGCTGAGTTACTCCATCTTTTTGTGTCTGTCCTATCCTGTTTAAACCAGCATCTGCAGTTCCTCCTTACACATTATAAATTACACTATGTACTGTATAAATATTAAATATCCAAGATGCAGGACAGAACACCAGTGGAGATCCTTCTTCCCTGTAGCTATCAAACTCCACCTCCCCCTTCTGTCGTGGGGTAGACTGAGACTGAGACTGAGACTGACTCCCCCCCACCCCTCCCCAATCTTTGCACCACCCCAATCCTTTCCACTCGTCATGTTTCATATATTTTATGTTTTTTGTGTTTTTATGACTGTTGGTAGATCAATTTCCCTTATGGGATAAATAAAGTTCTATCATATCGTATCGTAAATAGTAGTTTTAGAAATATCAATGTTTTAACAAATATTCGCCACTAAAACTGCAACCGTTAATAACACATTAAGATTTTGGACGGAAGTATCATACTGCAATTTCACACTCGTATAATTTTATTTGCCTGTCTCACGAGTCTGCGGTCATTGGCGGCGAAACGGGAAGAATCTGCCGCCATAGACCGCGCACTCGTGAGAACGCACAATTCCGGGGCCGTGCGGCGTTGTTCCCAACACCGCACGGTGCTAAAATAAAACCTACACTGTTGACAAATATTTTCCTATCGCACAGCCTCCACCAGTGATGCACGAGTGCGGCACGGCCGCCGCCAGTGTGGCTCGAGCGCCGTGCGTCGAACTTGCACCGTCACAGCCTCCGCCAGTGAGGCACGTGTGCGGCAAGGCCACTGGCACAGCCGCTGGCACAGCCACCGCTACAGCGCCACGATCAGGACGGCCGCCGCCACAGCCGCCGCTAGTGAGTCACGTGCGGCGGGCCGACGTCATCGCAGTCGGCCCGCCCTTTTTTTTACTTACCGCAAGCACGTGGGACCAGCCGTATTTGAATCACTCGGCCCCCACGCAGCATCCGTGCGGCGCTCCCGTGGCATAGGCTCGGCGCTCTCGCCGTTGCCGTGCGGTCCACTCTACAGGCGAAGCCGCGCTTCTCCGCCGATGACCGCAAACACGTAAGACAGAGCCTTGAAGCATCACGACCTGCTTACTTTAAATTAAAAACCCGCCCTCCTTCATTACTTTCGACAGAGGTTGCTGATGATAAACAGCAAATTTACCAGCCAGCGCATTATCTCAGCAGCAACACTGTGACAAGCCACTGCTGTGTTTTCAATCAATATTCAGCGTTCAAAACACTCTGTCCCCACTGAAACAATGGATCTTTTAATCAGTGCATTCTCCAAACAGAATACGATGTCACTATAAACTTGTAAGATTTTGCCCTTGGGGCTCGTTTGCACAAAAAACATTTTTTTTTGTGCTCTTTCTCTTTATGGTGCAAATTTATTTCTGAAACACGTCTCAATTAAGGCTATGATTAAAAAATTAAAAGCGCCTTTTTCTCTCGTCCATGCATTACTTTTAGTGCGGGCATTTTTCCAACATTTCTCTGTGAGATGCGATGGAGCACAACGAAATGAGGCTGCGTTTCGAGGGTCTTTCTACCAAGGGCACAGCTGGTAGAGCTGCTGCCTCACAGCTCCAGCGAAAAAGGCTCTCGGCCCTGAAACGTCACACTATGATTCTACATGACTTTCCCCGATTCTGGGAGAAGGTCCGAAAATGTATCTAGGTCATCCATGTAACCATAGGATCATAGAGCTTCTTTCAGTTTAGTATAGAGATACAGCATCCCTTCGGCCCCCAGAGTCCGCACCGACCAGCAATCACCCCGTACACTAGCAATATCTTACAGAATAGGGGCAATTTACAATTTTATCAACGCCAATTGAGCAACAAACCTGCATATATTTGGAGTGTGTGAGGAAACCAGAGCACCCGGGGAAAACCCACGCGATCTCAGGGAGAACGTACAAAGTCTGTACACTCAGCACTCGTAGTCAGGATCAAACCCGGGTCTCTGGCGCTGTAAGGCAACATAGACATAGAAACATAGAAACATAGAAAATAGGTGCAGGAGTAGGCCATTCGGCCCTTCGAGCCTGCACCGCCATTCAATATGATCATGGCTGATCATCCAACTCAGTATCCTGTACCTGCCTACTCTCCATACCCCCTGATCCCTTTAGCCACAAGGGCCACATCTAACTCCCTCTTAAATATAGCCAATGAACTGGCCTCAACTACCTTCTGTGGCAGAGAATTCCACAGATTCACCACTCTCTGTGTGAAAAATGATTTTCTCATCTCGGTCCTAAAAGACTTCCCCCTTATCCTTAAACTGTGACCCCTTTGTTCTGGACTTCCCCAACATCGGGAACAATCTTCCTGCATCTAGCCTGTCCAACCCCTTAAGAATTTTGTAAGTTTCTATAAGATCCCCCCTCAATCTTCTAAATTCTAGCGAGTACAAGCCAAGTCTATCCAGTCTTTCTTCATATGAAAGTCCCGCCATCCCAGGAATCAGTCTGGTGAACCTTCTCTGTACTCCCTCTATGGCAAGATTCGGTGACCAAAACTGTACGCAATACTCTAGCTGTGGTCTCACCAAGACCCTGTACAACTGCAACTCTACTGCTGCGCCATCGTGCTGTCCATCTGGTGGAAAGTTGCCCCTGAGCTCATTCTGCAATCTGCAATTCTCTCTCTCTCTCTCTATCAGTGAGTTATATACCATTATATAAATATATACACACATCAATAAATAAGCAGATAAAGTGCAAATATACAGATAATGAGCTATTAATGTTCAGAGATTTGTTTCAGTTGAGTTTAATAGCCTGATGGCTGTGGGGAAGTAGCTATTCCTGAACCTGGACGTTGCAGTCTTCAGGCTCCTGTACCTTCTACCTGAAGGTAGCGGGGAGATGAGTGTGTGGCCAGGATGGTGTGGGTCCTTGATGATGCTGGCAGCCTTTTTGAGGCAGCGACTGCGATAGATCCCCTCGATGGAAGGGAAGTCAGAGCCGATGATGGACTGGGCAGTGTTTATTACTTTTTTTAGTCTTTTCCCTTCCTGGGCGCTCAAGTTGCCAAACCAAGCCACAATGCAACCGGTCAGCATGCTCTCTACTGTGCACCTGTAGAAGTTAGAGAGAGTCCTCCTTGACAAACCGACTCTCCGTAATCTTCTCAGGAAGTAGAGGCGCTGATGTGCTTTCTTAATAATTGCATCAGTGTTCTCGGACCAGGAGAGATCTTTAGAAATATGCATGCCCAAGAATTTGAAGCTCTTGACCCTCTCCACCATCGACCCGTTGATATAAATGGGACTGTGGGTCCCCATCCTACCCCTTCCAAAGTCCACAATCAGTTCCTTGGTGTTGCTGGTGTTGAGGGCCAGGTTATGGTGATGGCACCATTTGGTCAGTTGGTCGATCTCACTTCTATACTCTGACTCGTCCCCATCAGTGATAAGTCCCACAACAGTGGTGTCATCAGCGAACTGGATGATGGAGTTCGCACTATGACCAGCTACGCAGTCATGAGTATAGAGTGAGTACAGCAGGGGGCTGAGCACGCAGCCTTGAGGTGCTCCCGCGCTGATTGATATCGAGGCTGACACATTTCCACCAATACGAACTGACTGTGGTCTGTGAATGAGGAAGTCGAGGATCCAATTGCAGAGGGAGGCGCAGAGACCCAGTTCTCCGAGTTTGGTAACCAGCTTGGAGGGGATGATTGTATTAAATGCCGAGCTGTAATCAATGAATAACAGCCTGACATATGAGTTTTTGTTGTCCAAGTGGTCCAGAGCAGAGTGGAGGGCCAGCGAGCTCGCATTCACCGTTGATCTGTTGTGGCGGTAGGCAAACTGCAGTGGGTCCAGGTTTTTGTCGAGGTAGGAGTTGATTTGCGCCATGATCAACCTCTCAAAGCACTTCATCACCACAGGCGTTAGTGCCACCGGTCGATAGTCATTGAGGCACGTCACCTTGCTCTTCTTGGGCACTGGTATAATTGATGCCCTTTTGAAGCAGGTGGGAACCTCAGACCTCAGAAGTGAGAGGTTGAAAATGTCCGCAAAAACTCCAGCCAGTTGGTCCGCACGGGTTTTTAGAACACGACCGGGTATACCATCAGGTCCAGGCGCTTTTCGAGGGTTCACCCCTCTGAAGGATTTTCTGACATCGGCCTCTGCGACTGTGACTGAAATACCATCACAGCGAATGGGGGCTCGAGATGGCACATCGGTGTTCTCCCTATCAAAGCGTGCGTAAAACGCATTGAGCTCGTCAGGGAGTGATGTTTCACCGACATTCAAGCTGCCTCCTGGTTTCACCTTGTAAGAGGTGATTGCATTCAGGCCCTGCCACAGCTGCCGAACATCTGTCTCATCCTCCAGCTTGGAGCAGAAGTCCCTTTTGGCCTTTTTGATGGCCTTACCAAGGTCATAACTGGACTTCTTGTCGACCACTGTATCATCAGACATGAATGCCCGGTGTCTGGTCTTCAGAAGAGTGCAGATCTCAGAGTTCATCCAAGGTTTCTGATTGGGAAACACTCGGAAGGTTTTTGTTGGGATGCAGTCCTCCACACATTTCTTTATGAAGTTTCTAACGACTGTGGCGTATTCGTTCAGGTCCGTTGCCGAATCCCTGAACATTGCCCAGTCTACAGACTCCAAACAGTCCTTTTTAACAACTTTAGTTTTTCGACATATCTATACTTTCTACATGAGTGTAGGACCCCTCAAAATATTTAATTGAGCAGGCAATACAGGTCAGAGTAAGCTCACCAGTACAATGTCAATTCTATTAATCATTCTCCTTTCAAGTCCCTGGTCAGCAGGACGATGACCAAATTGACCCTTATTTTCTCAGCCTGGTCTGGACCTGAATGACCTACCAGGCATAACAGAGAGATCATTGCTTTTAAAAGGGGATACTTGAAGAAGATTTTCCTGCTAACATTGGGAATGGCAGAGATAAGTGTAGGCGAGAGACTCGCAAAGTATAGTGGATTTAGTTTAGTTTAGTGTAGTTTAGAGATACAGCGTGGAATCAGGCTCTTCGGCCTACCAAGTCCACGCCGACCAGCGATCCCTGTACACTAACACTATCCTACGCACTAGGAATGATTTACAATTTTAACCGAAGCCAATTAACCTACAAACCTGTACGTCTTTGGAGTGTGGGAGGAAACCAGAGCACCTGGGGAAACCCCACGCAGGGAGAACGTGCAAACTCCATACAGACAGCACCCCTAGCCAGGATTGAACCTGGGTTTCTGGTGCTGTAAGGGATAGCCCACTGACGGGATAGCACACTGTAACAGTGAGATCGCTGCTTTTAAAAGGGGAATTAGGAGATTAATCTCACCTTGCACCCGAGTCTGCTGATAGAAAATAGAGCAATGTCAAAGTTTAAATGGGGATTATGTAGGAAGGAACTGCAGATGCTGGTTTACACCGAAGATAGACACAAAATGCTGGAGTAACTCAGTGGGTCAGGCAGCATCTCTGGAGAAAAGGAATAGGTGATGTTTCAGGTCGAGACCCTTCTTCAGACTGAGTCCTTGAGTCTTAAGAACGGTCTTGACCCGAAACGTCACCTATCCCTTTTCTCCAGAGACGCTGCCTGTTTAAACAGCGGTGGATGGGTTTTGACCTTACAGCAAAAAGGAACATTACCATGCCACCCTGACCTTAGAAAGGTAGTTGGGGAAGGGAGGAACAGTGATGCCATAGGTTTCAGGTATAGGAGTGTGAAAACGCACACCTTCAGATTCAGGGACAGTTTCTTCCTGGCTGTTATCCGGCAACTGAACCATCCATTCACAGCCAGAGAGCAGTGCTACTATCGACCTCATCGTGGACCATCAGGTGATCTTTGATCGGGCCTTACTAGACTTTATCTTGTACTAAACGTTATTCCCTCATCATGTATCTGTACACTGTGGATGGCTCGATTGTAATCATGTATTGTCTTTCAACTGACGGGATGGCACACAACAAAAGCTTGTCACTGTACCTCTGTAAATAAACTAAACTAAAGTACGTTGCAGTGAGCTGCCATTTTGACAGTGTAACCAGGCAAGGTTATAAATAGTCACTCGATGTTAACTGTTGCAACACCAGGACTGCAAGTGTTTACCAGCTGGGCAGAGTGCTCATCTCAGCAATGAGCTGGATTTAGAAACTCACAGTACAGATGAGGCCGTGAAAATATTATCCACTTATTGACATCTCTCAATGTAAGTATGTTGCCAGACCTCGAGGGCCTGAGCTATAGGTTGAACAGGTTGGGACTCTATTCCTTGTAGCGCAGGAGGATGAGGGGTAATCTTTATAGAGGTGTATAAAACCATGAGATAAATTGATCGGGTAGTCGCACCGTCTATTGCCTAGAGTAGGGGAATCGAGCACCAGAGGACATAGGTTTTAGGGGCAAAGATTTAATAGGAATCGGAGGGGTAACGTTTTCAGAATTTTTCATACAATGGTTAGTGGGTGTATGGAGCAAGCTGCCAGAGGAGGTAGTTGAGGTTGGGGGACTATCGCAACATTTAAGAAACATTTGGACAGGTACATGGATAGGACAGGTTTAGAGGGATATGGGCCAAATGCAGGCTGGTGGGACTAGCGTAGATAGGACATGTTGGTCGGTGTGGGCAAGTTGTGCCGAAGGGCCTGTTTCCAGGTTCTAAGTAGGAAATTCTTCTTCAAATATCCCCTTTTAAAAACAATGCTCTGGGACCAAATTCAGGCCCAGATCAAGTCTGGAAGTCAGTCGAAGGTTTCTGACCTGAAACGTCACCTATTCCTTTTCTCCAGAGATGCACTCCACCCTGCCTGAGGTAAACAAGCCCTTGGCCTGTTAGCTTCTCCCAGGCTTTTCTTTGGTGTCCGCAGCTTGTCGATGGTTTTCAATTTGTCTCAGATGCCAAAGGGAGCGAAAATAAACAAGCTCGGCAGCAAAACACTTTCCAGCTCAGCTGAATTCCGACGGAGTTTTGCAAAGAGAAACATAGCCGACAAGGTCAGATGACAGACACAAAATGCTGGAGTAACTCAGCGTGGTCAGGCAGTATCCCTGGAGAAAAGGAATAGATGATGTTTCAGGTCAGAATCCTTCTTCTCACTATCAGATGGTCAGGTGATAGTGGTACTTGGTTGCTTTCTGTTAGAGTTTCAGAGTCATAGAGTGATACAGTGTGGAAACAGGCCCTTCGACCCAACTTGCCCACACCGGCCAACATGTCCCAGCTACACTAGTCCCACCTGCCTGCACCTGGTCCATATCCTTCCAAACCTGTCCTATCCATGTACCTGTCTAACTGTTTCTTAAAGGTTGGGATAGTCCCAGCCTCAACTACCTCTGGCAACTTGTTCCATACACCCACTACCCTTTGACCTGTAGTCTGGTGATGGCACCCTTGACTCGGAATTATTCCTGGGATTTGGATGAGAAACCTAAGCTCAATTTACACAGAGGGTGGTTGGTGCCTGGAATGCATTGCTAGGAGAGTCGGTGGAGAAAGATAGGCCAGAGGCATTTAAGAGGCTTTTAGATAGGCACATGGAATGGAGGGATATGGGTCATGTGCAGGCTGACGACTGTTTGTTTTATTATAAAAATACACTGAACTTTCTTTTTCTCGTTGGCCTAATGACCATGTTTGGTGTGGACATTGTGGGGGGACGGGTCTGTTCCTGTGCTGCATTGTTCTCTGTCCCATGAGAAAGGTCAGGCTCCCAAATGAGATGTTGAACTGCGAAATCGTCAGATCTTTCAGGTGCTCTTGAAGGGTCCCACGTAGGAAGTTTCCTTGAATAATTTGATCCATGTTGATCCCTCAATGCACAACACTGAAACATATTTACCTGTGTACAGGTGTCAGAGGTTACGGGGAGGAGGCAGGAGAATGGGGTTAGGAGAGTGAGATAGATCAGCCATGATTGAATGGCAGAGTAGACTTGATGGGCCGAATGGCCTAATTCTATTCCTATTCCTTACGACCTTATTAGTAGAAACAAGGAACTGGAGATGCTGATTTACAAAACAAAAAGGCACAAATTGCTGGAGTAAGTCTGCGGGCCAGACAGCATCTCAGGAGAACAAGGATAGGTGACGGGAACATTATCTAGTCTTATCAATCTGCTGATCGCGTGAGCTCGCTACGCACCAGTCAGCCGCTGTGGCTGAGACACCCATGAAAGATCGCACTCCAGTGACTCCATCTACACTGATCGGTGTTTAATGTTAACTACCTTCATCTTCCCACGTCCATAAGAAATTGCAGAGAGTTGTGGACGAAGACCAAACCATCACGCAAACCAATCTCCCTTCCATTGACTCCATCTACTCCCCACGCTGCCTCGGCAAGGTCACCAGCATAATCAAGGACCACTCTCACTCCCTCTTCTCCCCTCTCCCCTCAAGCAAGAGGTAATGAAGTGCGAAAACGCACACCTCCAGATTCAGAGACAATTTCTTCCCAGTTGTAATCAGGCAACTGAACCATCCTGTCAACAACTGGAGAGCAGTCCTGAGCTATCATCTACCTGATTGGAGACCCTCAAGCTATCTTAAATCGGACTTTACTGGACTGTACCTTGCACTAAACATTATTCCCTTTATCCTGTATCTGTACACTGTGGAAGGCTTGATTGTAATAATGCCTAGTCTTTCTGCTGACTGGATAGCACGCAACAACAACAAAAGCGTTTCATTGCACCTCGGTACATGTGACAATAAACCAACTAAACTAAACACTGTAAAGATCACCTTTGCAAAACCCAGTGCTGCAAATTCAGCCACTGTTTCTATTTAAGATTACGCTGACCTTGGTGGGATTAGTTTTTCCCCCACAGCGATTCCTGATGAGAAACTGTTCTCACCACTCTCACCAACTTCTACAGATGCACCACAGAAAGCATTTTATCAGGCTGCATCACAGCTTGGTTTGGGAACAGCTCCATCCAAGACCGGAAGAAATAGCAGCAAATTGTGGACGCAGCCCAGACCATCACACAAACCAACCTCCCCTCTATTGACTACATTTATACTTCACTCTGACTCGGCAAGGCCAGCAGCATACTCAAGGACGAGTCGCACCCTGGCCACTCCCTCTTCACCCCTCTCCCATCAGTCACCAGGTGCAGAAGTGTGAAAACACACACCACCAGATTCAGGGACAGTTTCTTTCCAGCTGTTATCAGGCAACTGAATCATCCTACCACAACCAGAGAGCAGTGCTGAATTACTATCTACCTCATTGGTGAACCTCGGAGTATCTTTGATCGGACTTTGCTGGCTTTACCTTGCACAAAACATTATCCCCTTATCATGTAAATGATACACTGTAAATGGCTTGATTGTAATCATGTATTGTCTTTCTGCTGACTGGTTAGCACGCAACAAAAGCATTTCACTGTACCTCGGTACAAGTGACAATAAACTAAATTGTAACTGAACTTCTTTCTCTGTCCTCTCTTGATTTGTTCCCAATTGGAACCACACACAGCTGAGAATTAGCTTTTAAAAAAAACAACTGTCGGCACCTCAGATTGAAATGTCCAACACGAGGTAAACCCTCGGCATAAATCAGCAGCAAAAACGACTTTTCAGAGTAATTGCTTTCATCCGGTCAGGAATACCACACTGTTGATGTGACCTTATGAAGTGAATGCGACCTCTGCACTCTGGGTCATCTCTCCCTGCTCACTCATTATCCCAAAGCTGGAGCAGACCAGGATAGGATTAGTGTAGGAAGGAACTGCAGATGCTGGTTTACACGGAAGATAGACATTCCCTCTCTCTCTATCCCTCCCCCACCCAAGTCGCACTTGCTTCTCTTTTTCACCCAACAAACAGCTTCCTTTATCATCGTTACATTTTTGCTTCTCTTTATTTATTGTTCTTTATCTCTCTACATCATCGTCTATATCTCTCGTTTCCCTTATCCTTAACCAGTCTGAAGGAGGGTCTTGACCCAAAAAACCACCCATTCCTTCTCTCCAGAGATGCTGCCTGTCCCGCTGAGTTACTGCAGTTTATAGAAACTTACAAAATTCTTACGGGGTTGGACAGGCTAGATGCAGGAAGATTGTTCCCGATGTTGGGGAAGTCCAGGACAAGGGGTCACAGTTTAAGGATAAAGGGGAAATCTTTTAGGACCGAGGTGAGAAAAACATTTTTCACACAGAGAGTGGTGAATCTGTGGAATTCTCTGCCACAGAAGGTAGTTGAGGCCAGTTCATTGGCTACATTTAAGAGGGAGTTAGATGTGGCCCTTGTGGCTAAAGGGATCAGGGGGTATGGAGAGAAGGCAGGTACAGGATACTGAGTTGGATGATCAGCCATGATCATATTGAATGGCGGTGCAGGCTCGAAGGGCCGAATGGCCTACTCCTGCACCTATTTTCTATGTTTCTATGTTTTGTGTCTGTCTTTGGATAGGATCAGTGTTCTGATGAGTAGCTTCCTGCTAATTGTGCAACCCTGGGGAAGAGTTTAGTTTGGTTTAGTTTAGAGATACAGTGCGGAAACAGTCCCTTCAGCCCACCGAGTCCGTGCTGACCAGCGATCATCCCCTACACTAGCACTATCCTACACACAAGGGACAATTTTTTTTAGCAGAGCCAATTAACCTACAAACCTGCACGTCTTTGGAATGTGGGAGGAAACCGGAGCACCCGGGGAAACCCATATGGTCACGGGGAGATCGTACAAATTCCATGCAGAGAGCACCCGCAGTCAATGAAAGTAAGCATGCAGGTACAGCAAGCAGTGAAGAAAGCAAATGGCATGTTGGCCTTTCTAACAAGAGGAGTTGAGTATAGGAGGAAAGAGGTCCTTCTGCAGTTGTACAGGGCCCTAGTGAGACCACACCTGGAGTATTGTGTGCAGTTTTGGTCCCCTAATTTGAGGAAGGGCATTCTTGCTATTGAGGGAGTGCAGCGTAGGTTCACAAGGTTAATTCCCAGGATGGCAGGACTGTCATATGCTGAGAGAATGGAACAGCAGGGCTTGTATACTCTGGAGTTTAGAAGGATGAGATTATTGAAACATATATATGATTATTAAGGGTTTGGACACGCTAGAGGCAGGACACATGTTCCTGATGTTGGGTGAGTCCAGAACCAGGGGCCACAGTTTAAGAAAAAGGGGTAAGCCATTTAGAGCGGAGACGAGGAAACACTTTTTCTCACAGAGAGTTGTGAGTCTGTGGAATTGTCTGCCTCAGAGGGCGGTGGAGGCCGGTTCTCTGGATACTTTCAAGAGAGAGCTAGATACGTAGGACTCGTAAGATAGGGGATATGGGAAGAAGGCAGGAACGGGGTACTGATTGTGGACGATCAGCCATGATCACATTGAATGGCGGTGCTGGCTCGAAGGGCCGAATGGCCTACTCCTGCACCTATTATCTATTGTATGAGCACCATACCCGTACCCAATGACTTGGTCTCCACAGATGCTTGTGCAATTATAAGAGGCATAGATAGTGTAGACTTTTCCCAGGGTACAAAAATCAATTAGTTACTTCATTGTTACATGTGCCTAGTTAAAGGAAAATTCCTTTCTTGCACACAATTGTGTGAGCATCTTACTATACATACACAGGGAGTAGCTTTAAAGGGGCAACGGTACGGGGAGATGTGCAGGTTACGTTTTTTTACACAGACGGTGGTGAGTGCTGGAGGCGGTGGTTGAGGCAGATATGATAGTGGCATTTAAGAGACTTTTGGATAGGCACATGGATATGCAGGGTATGAAGAGATATGGGTTATGTGCAGACAGATGCGAGCTGGTCGGTATCAGGTTCAACACGGACATTGTGGACGGAAGGGGCTGTTTTTGTTCTATGTTCAATGTCTTTCGAGAAAACAATTCAAGTTTTTCACAATGGGCTTGTGCTTTAGAATCTTTTATGTGTTAAATATGTAGTGACATTTCATGGGGAGCATGAGGGGACTGTATGCGACATCGAACACATTTGTGAACCGAGAGCGTGCTGCCATCTCCATCACAGAGACTGGTTGTAAGTGCATTCTTTAAGGAGTGGACACATAGAGGGGATTCCAGCTTTGGGACAAAGGCAACAATGGGTGAAGGACGACAGACACACAATGCTGGATTTACTCAGCGGGACAGAACATCTCTGGAGAGAAGGAATGTGGCATGTTTCGGGTCGAGACCCTTCTTCGTCATCTATTCTCGACCCGAAACGTCACCCATCCCTTCTCTCCAGAGACGCTGCCTGTCTCGCCGAGTTGCTCCAGCCTTTTGTGCCTATTCCCCAGGGATGCTGTCCGACCCAATGAGATACCCCAGCTTTTTGTGCGTATCTTCGGTTTAAATCAACATCTGCGGTTCCTTCTCACACAATGGGTGAGGGAAATTGGTGCAGAGAAGAGGTCAATGGGAATACTAGGCTACGAGTGTCGTAGGAGTGGGAGAGCTTCCCAGATTCCCCTACCCAGAGACAAAACTATCCTCTGCAAAGTGCACCTTCCTAAATCCAGAGCAAAACACAGAGTGCTGGTGGAATTCGATGCGACAGGCAGCATTTGGGGAGGGAATGGATGGGTGAAGTTCCAGGCCAGACTGAACAATTCAGGGTCCGAACAAGGGAAACGTTTTGGGCACCATATCTGAGGAGGGACGGACTGGCATTGTAGACGCTCCAGAGGAGTTTTACGAGAAGGGTGTCGGGGAAGATTGGGTTAAGGTATGAAGAGCATTTGAGAGCACTAGGCTTGTTCTCGCTGGGGTTTAGAAAGATGGGGGGGGGGACCACATTGAAGCCGAATAGTGAAAGGCCTGGATAGAATGGATGTGGCGAGGATATTTTGGCTAGTGGGAGAATCGAGGACCAGAGGCCATAGCCTCAGAATAAAAGGACACACCTTTAGAAAGGAGATGAGGAGGAATTTCTTTAGTCAGAGGGTGGTGAATCAATGGAATTCATTACCATAGATGCCTATGACGGCCGTCATTAGGTGTTTTTTAAGAGGAGAGTGAAAGGTTCTTGGTTAGTCAGGGTGCCAAAGGTTAAGTGGAGAAGGCAGGAGAATGGGGTTGAGAGGGAAAGATAGATCAGCCTTCATTGAATGGCAGTGTAGACTTGATGGGCTTATAAACATGACTTATAAACATGAATTACGGTCTTGATCGAAACGTTGTCTGTCCAATCTACCCAGATGCTGCCTGATATGCTGAATTCATCTGGTACACAAGATTCCAGCATCTACAGTCCCTAAATTTTCTCTAGACTGGCTTAAAGGAGAAGGGTCTCCAGTGGCTTCCACCACCAGCAATTTCCTTCCCTCCGCCCTCTGTTTGGCCTGATCGTGCAGTTTATTTTCTGAATCCCTGCTTTCCTTGTGCCAGACTCCAGCAGCGAACATTGACATGGGGGGCGGGGGTGGGGATGGGAGGAGGGTGTGGGAGAAGGGGAAACTAGGAAACACCTGCACAGATAATGACCCTGGCTTTTACACAGCGACCGTAGGCCCATGAAGAAGGCTCACGTTGTCGTCTCACACAGCAATCTCCCATTTACAATTCTACCTTATAGCATTGCGTGCCGCGGTCCGACACTGAAAATTCAGGTCGTCAAATTAAAATCTGCAATCATATAGATTTCTACCACTTGGCAGGCGAGTTTTATCCGTGTCACCTTCCTGACGCTGTGCAGTTCCTTTAACGGCAAAACCCTCAGAGGTCAGTCTAAAAATAGGAGGTGAGCCAGCATCAGGAGGGGTTGTGGAGTAAACACGTCGAGAGTTCTGTTTACTGCACATCTTCCTGTCTGAGCACAGACACAGTTACACTCAACGTGGGCAGGTTAAAGGTTTCTGGAGCTCTGAGGGTGACTAGGAAATCATAGCCTTCCCTTGTGTGACTGGAAAACCTTGCTGCTCTTGCTCTGACCAGCGTTATCACCCGGCCATAACAATGATATCATGGAGTCATAGAGTCTTACAGCGTGGAAACAGCCCCTACGGTCCAACTTGCCCACCACACCGGCCAACATGCCCCATCTACACTAGTCCCACCTGCCTGCGTTTGGCCCCTATCCCTCTATCCCCATCCAAGTACAATGGTATATTGTATAGCCATAACAATACTTGTTACGTGTGGCGGCACGATGGGGGCAACGGTAGAGTTGCTGCCTTACAGCGCCAACAGACCCGGGTTCGATCCTGACCACGGGTGCTGTCTGTACGGAGTTTCTACGTTCTCCCCGTGACTGGCAAGGGTTTTCTCTGAGATCTTCAGTTTCCTCCCACATTCCAAAGACGTACAGGTAAGTAGTTTAATTGGCTTGGTATCAGAGTCAATTATCCCTAGTGTGTGTAGGATAGTGTTAATGTGCGGAGATCGCCGGTCGATGCGGACTCGGTGGGCCGAAGGGCCTGTTTCCTCTACACTAAACTAAACTAACAATTATATATTTAAAAACCATCACAAAATCTGGTCAAATGTGAGGCGACACTCCAACTAAGCTCACCACTAATACTCAATTTGTCCATTGCCAACGCAACCAGCCAACATATAGATGAAAGACAAAAACACTGCAGATGCTAGGAGTCTGAGATGAAACCAGGATAAAACCCGCCCCACCTCCAAATCTGAGGAAGGACATTATAGCCATAGAGGGAGTGCAGAGAAGGTTCACCAGACTGATTCCTGGGATGTCAGGACTTTCATATGAAGAAAGACTGGATAGACTTGGCTTATACTCGCTAGAATTTAGGAGATTGAGAGGGGATCTTATAGAAACGTACAAGATTCTTATGGGGTTGGACAGGCTAGATGCAGGAAGATTGTTCCCGATGTTGGGGAAGTCCAGGACAAGGGGTCACAGCTTAAGGATAAGGGGAAAATCCTTTAAGACCGAGATGAGGAAAAACTTTTTCACACAGAGAGTGGTGAATCTCTGGAACTCTCTGCCACAGAGGGTAGTTGAGGCCAGTTCATTGGCTATATTTAAGAGGGAATTAGATGTGGCCCTTGTGGCTAAAGGGATCAGGGGGTATGGAGAGAAGGCAGGTACGGGATACTGAGTTGGATGATCAGCCATGATCGTATTGAATGGCGGTGCAGGCTCGAAGGGCCGAATGGCCTACTCCTGCACCTAATTTCTATGTATCTATGTATCTATGTATATACTGGAAACACACAGCAGGTTTGACAGCCTCGGTGGAAAGTAAAACATTTCTGCTGGGAGAGTCTCTGACTCAAAACAATAAAGTTGGCTCCTTTTCATCTCTGGTCTTTGTCCACCCATCTGCCAATCAACAGCCTCACCTGTATCCACCTATCACTTGCCTGGCTTTGTCCCGCCCCACCTCTGTTCAGGCTTTTTCCACCCCTATTACAAGAAGTCTGAAGAAGAGTCCCGGTCCAAAACGTTGCCTATCCATGTCCTCCAGAAATGCTGCCAGACGTGGCTGAGTTACTCCAGCACTTTATGGTTTGCAGTTCAGTTCCGTGTCTATGTTAATTCTGATTTACAGTGAAAAGCTTTTGTTGCGTGCTAACCAGACAGCGGAAAGACATGATTACAATCGAACCATTTACAGAGATTAGATACATGATAAGGGAATAACGTTTAGTGCAAGGTAAAGCCAGTAAAGTCCGATCAAAGAGGGTCACCAATGAGGTAGATAGAAGAAGAAGAATGAAGAAGAGTGAATAAGTTTATTGGCCAGTATGTACACATGCAAGGAATTTACCTTGGTGCTCCGCTCGCACAGTAACAATGAAGAATGATACATAAAACATTCATAATAAAACATTATAGTTTAAACATGTGAATGAAATAAAATACCAGACCAAAACGAGGATACAGACTTTTGATTATTGAGTAGAGCTACTACTCATGGTAAGGCTTGGCGATCGTTTTGCCCAACACCTTTGCTCGGTTCGCAATAACCAACCTGATCTCCCGGTGGCTCAGCACTTCAACTCCCCCTCCCATTCTGAATCCGACCTTTCTGTCCTGGGCCTCCTACATGGCCAGAGTGAGGCCCACCGTAAATTGGAGGGGCAGCACCTCATATTTTGCTTAGATAGTTTACACCCCAGTGGTATGAACATTGACTTCTTCAATTTCAGGCATCCCTGCTTTCTCCTTCTTTCCCCTCCCCTTCCCAGCCCTCCCACAGCCCACTGTCTCCGCCTCTTTGTTTCTTCTTCCCGCCCCCTCCACCCCCACATTAGTCTGAAGAAGGGTCTCGATCCGAAACGTCGCCTATTTCCTTCGCTCCATAGATGCTGCCTCACCCGTTGAGTTTCTCCAGCATTTTGTCTACACCCGTGGTAACAAGCTGTTTTTATGTCTGGCTGTGATGGCTTTGACAGTCCGGAGTCGCCTTCCAGAGGGAAGTGATTCAAAGAGTTTGTGGCCAGGGTGAGAGGGGTCAGAGATGATCTTGCCCGCTCGCTTCCTGGCCCTTGCAGTGTACAGTTCATCAATGGGGGGAAGGTTGCAGCCAATAACCATCTCAGCTGATCGGACGATTCGCTGCAGCCTCCAGGTGTCGTGCTTGGTGGCTGAGCCAAACCAGACCATGACGGAGAAGGTGAGAACAGACTCTATGATGGCCGTGTAGAATTGGACCATCATTGCCTGTGGCAGATTGTGCTTCCTCAGCTGCCACAGGAAGTACATCCTCCGTTGTGCCTTTTTGACTGTGGAGTCGATGGTAGCCCCCCACTTAAGGTCCTTGGAGATGATGGTTCCAAGGAACTTAAAAGATTCCACAGATGTGACTGTGGTGTTGTTGATGGTGAATGGGGTGAGGGGAGGGGAAGCTCTCCTAAAGTCTACAATCAATTCCACTGTCTTAAGAGCATTGAGCTCTAGGTTGTTGCGATGGCACCAGGACGCCAGCTGTGTCACTTCCTGTCTGTAGGCAGATTTCTCCCCATCCTGGATCAGTCCAATCAGGGTTGTGTCGTCCGCAAACTTGAGAAGCTTGACAGAGGAGTCAGTGGAGGTGCAGTCGTTGGTGTAGAGAGAGTAGAGGAGAGGGGAGAGTATGCAGCCTTGCGGTGCTCTTATGCTGAGGGTTTGCGGGGCCGAGATGTGCTTTCCCAGCCTCACATGCTGCTTCCTGTCTGTCAGGAAGCTGGTGATCCACTGACAGAGGGGTTCAGGCTCAGTCAACTTGGAGTAGTAGTAGTTCAGGACTGCTCAGAAGAAGGGTCTCGACCTGAAACGTCACCCATTCATTCTCTCCATGCTGCCTGTCCCGCTGAGTTACTCCAACATTTTGTATCTACCTTCGGTTTAAACCAGCATCTGCAGTTTCTTCCTGCACATTTTGTCTGCTGTCTAGTTGTTGCTTGGATGATTCAGTTGCCTGATAACAGCTGGGAAGAAACTGTCCCTGAATCTGGAGGTGTGCGTTTTCACACTTTGATACCTTTTGCCCGATGGGCGGGCGGAGAAGAGGGAGTGGGAGAAGAGGTTACATTTGGTGGAAGGGATTGTTCAGGGAGAATGCAGTTTATTTATCCTGGCTATCCCTTCTTCTTTTTCTATCAGTCAATGCGCAATGCATTTCAACAATATTTCACAGCTCTCTGCTTCTGTCGTCCCTTGAAGGCAATGCCTTCACAACATACAGAAGAAACTCCGCGCCCCTGAATTTAAATAATTGCTGATGCTGCTTTGTACATTTATTTGGTGACATTTTCCACAGGCTGTAACAACATGCAGAGAATAAAAATAGAAAACCATGTCAGGGTGAAGGAGAAAAGATTTAATAGGAATCTGAGGGGTGACTTTTTCACACAAAGGGTGGTGGGTGTATGGAACAGCTACCAGAGGAGGTAGTTGAGGCAGGGACTATCCCAACGTTTAAGAAACAATTGGATAGGCACATGGATAGGACAGGTTTGGAGGGATATGGACCAAGCGCAGGCAGGTGGGACTAGTGTAGTTGGGACTTGCTGGCCGGTGTGATCAAGTTGGGCCGAAGGGCCTGTTTCCACACTGTATCACTCCATGACTCTGTCCTTGATACAACATGTATAAAAGTATAGTGCTAAGTAATGTAACCTCAGCATATAGCTCAGGCAGCATCTCTGGCGAACAAGGATAGGAGACGTTCCAGGTTGGGACCCTTCTTCAAAGTTCATCAGTCACCGGAGCAAAATTAAAGCCATTCGGCCCATTGAGTCTACTCCACCATTCAATCAAGGTTGATCAATCTTTCCCTCTCAACCCCATTCTCCTGCCTTCTCCTCATAACCCTTGACACCCTTAAAAATTCCCAATGACCTGGCCTCTACACCCGTCTGTGGCAATGAATTCCGCATTTACCACCCTCTAACTAAAGAAATTCTTCATCACCTTTCTAAAGGTGAGTTATTTTATTTCCCCTTTCTTCTACCTATTGTTTGAGTTTGACAATAGACAATAAGTGCAGGAATAGGACATTAGGCCCTTTGAGCCAGCATAAATGCTTGATTGCATTTATGTACAGCATTATCTGATCTGATTGGATAGCATGCAAATAAGGCTTTTATTTATTATTAAAGTTTTGTTTTTAATTTTTTTTATTTCAGACTCTAGGTCCAGACAAGAGATGACATTACATAAAATACATTGCATATATTTTCATTGTACCTCGATACACATGACAATAATAAACCTAAACCTCTTGTTCTTGATTTCCAAAACCTGGTAAACAGACTGTGTGCATTCACCATATCTAAGCACCATATGATTCTCGGGGCTCCAAGGAACAAAATCTTAGCCTGCCCAACTTCTGCCCACTGTGTCCGTGCCGATCAGCGATCCCCGCACGGTAACACTGCCCTATACACACTAGGAACAATTTTACATTTACACCAAGCCAATTAACCTACAAACCTGTACGCCTTTGGAGTGTGGGAGGAAACCGAAGATTTCAGAGAAAACCCACGCAGGTCACGGGGAGAACGTACAAACTCTGCACAGACAGCACCCGTAGTCAAGATTGAACCCGGGTCTCTGGCGCTGTAAGGCAGTAGCTCTACCGCTGTGCCACCGTGCTGCCCGTCCTTGTCAATCTATTCTACGCTCTTTGCAGCTAATCGACATCCTTCCTATTGCAGGGTGACAAAAGCTGAACACAATACTCCAAGTGTGGCCTCTCATGTGCAGTCTTGCACAACTAAAACACAACATCCCAATTTATAGTCTCAATTTTCTGACAGATGAAAACCTGTTGCGCAAAAACACATATTCACCACCCTGTCTATCCGTGATGCTACTTCCAAGCAACTATGTACCTGTACTCTTGGGACACCCTTCAGGGCCCTACACCACTGTGAAGGTCTTTCCCTAGTTTGACTTCCCAAAGTCCAACACTCACAATTATCTGAATTAAACTCCATTTGTCATTCCGTGGCCCTCTTACGTAAGGAAAATCCTGACCAAGATTTTGCTGTAATTCTCAATAGCCGTCTTCATTGTTTTCAATGCCACCAATTATAATACCAACTGCAGACCTACTAAACCACACCTTGTACATTTTCAAAGGGTGTGGTAAAACAAACAAAATATTAACACAGGTAGTTATAAAACAAACCTGATGAACCCTTTTCTAACTTACCTGCCAAGTTCCTCTGGCACTTTATATTTTTCCCAAGATTCCAGCATCTGCAGTTCCTGGTGTCTGTCTCCATTTTACTGCTCCACTGTGAAATCTCCTCAAAGTGTGCCTACTTTTTCCCTTCTCTCTGATGGGAGTTCTGTGATGCCCTGTCTCACTGCTCCCCTCCCCCCCCTGTGATCCCTGCTGCCCTCTTGTCCGTATTCACCTATCACTCACACAGACTTCGCCTCGCCCCCATCACTCTTTTCTGGCTTCCTGCCCACTGCTCCAAACAGTCTGAAGAAAGATCCCGACCTGAAACATCGTCTGTCCATTCCCTCCCCAGATGCTGCCTGGCCCATTGAGTACCTCCTGCACTTTGTGATTTGCTCCTATTGCTGTGCCGTCCGGTTCATTCCAAAGCCCCGCAAATCTTTGTGAAAATGACCACGGGGAGTGAACAACGCGATGGAATAATTTTGAGGACCAACTACCGTCTTCTCATTCCCACAAAGGAGTTAAAATGGCGGGGTGCTGGAATTGTGAAAATCCTAACCGTATCTGTACAACTCTTGATAGCACCAGGGACAGCAACACGTCAACCTAATGACTGACCCACAAACAAGGCAAATGGCCCCCACTGATCCAGCATCCACACGACGTGAAATATCCAGTGCTGAGGTAACTCAGCAGGTCAGGCAGCATCTCTGGAGGACATGGATAGGTAGCCTTTCAGGGACAGGGCCCATTTCCAGTCTGGTGCAAAAATGTCACCTATCCATTCCCTCCACAGATGCTGCCGAACCTGCCGAGTCACTGCAGCACTTGGTGTTCCATGCAGGATTCATGCACCTGCAGTCCTTTGTGTCTCCACGTGCTTTCCATGGATGCTGCCTAACCTGCTGGGTTTTAGTTCATGATGCGTAGGCAATGTGTAGGCATTCAGTATAACTTGCACAGTCTGTTCTTCAATGTTACACGTTAACCTTTCACGTGTCGGCCTGCAGAACAGTAACGTGAGGGGTCTGCAGTGTAGGCTTACAATAACGTGTAGGTGTGCGGTATAACTTGCTCTGCCTGGTCTTCAATCTTACCTTTCACGCCACAATATAACATGCAGTTTAACTTGCACAAAAAAAGACACAGACTGCTGGAGTAACTGAGCGGGTCAGGTAGCATCTCTGGAGAGAGCACTGATAGGTGACATTTTGTAAACCAGCACACTGTGTCTTTTTTTTGTTGTAAACCAGCGTCTGCAGTTCCTTGTATCCAGGTTTAACCTGGACAGAAGGCTGACTAGGGGAGAGGGTATCGGAGGATGGGGTCTGCCTGCCGCAGTGGCTATTGGGTTGGAGACGGTGAGCAGGGTAAAGGTACAACAGCACAAAGAGTTAAACAGGGAGCCTCGATAACTCCTTACCTCATGCAAATTGAGTTCTTTTACTTTCTCTTTCAGTATGACCTGCAAAACAAACAGGAATCACAATGGGTCACATTGAGAAAACTTCCGTCATTTACAAAAATATTATTCAATGAAACTCACAAGGAGATAACCATAACATATTGCCTGCTGTTTATTGCCCCTATCTGTCTGAGCTCTACTGTCCTCTACTGAGGCTGATATTCCTCAACTTCTATTTTAGTTTTAGATTTTATTTTAGAGATACAGCGTGGAAACAGGCCCTTCGGCCCACCGAGTCGGTGCCGACCAGCGATCCCCGCACATTAACACTATCCTACACACACCAGGGACAATTTGCACATACACCAAGCCAATTAACCTACAAACCTGCACGTCTTAGGAACATGGGAGTAAACCAGGGATCTCGGAGAAAACCCACGCAGGTCACGGGGAGAACATACAATTTCCATACAGACAGCACCCGTAGTCAGGATCGGACCCGGGTCTCCGCCGCTGCAAGTGCTGTAAGGCAGCAACTCCACCGCTGCGCCACTGGGCCGCCCGCTAATCTCCCTTATTCACACCTTCCCACTCCCATTGCTCTCAAGTCAAGCCATTTACCTCCACCATTTTGCATGCCAAGATTTCCATGTTGCAATCATCAAATGAATGACAGGATCTCCCCTTATTTCCCTTCGGGATTTTGCTGTAAATCTCTGCTGTTTATTGCTTCATGATGCGAATTCCCCGAAAAAGTAGGAACGTTCTTCCTGTAACCAACCCATTTAGAACGAAACAACCTAGGGGACTATCCCAACATTTAAGAAACAGTTAGAGAGGTACATGGATAAGACAGGTTTGGAGGGATATGCGGACTGGTGTAGATGGGACATGTTGGCCGGTATGGGGGCAAATTGGGTTGAAGGGGCAGTTTCCGCGCTGTATGACTCTATGTCTCTAAAATAGCAGGAGCAGGCCACTCAGCCCATCTAGCCTGCCCGGCCATTCAACAGGATCATGGCTGATCTGTCCCAGCCTTCATCTGCGCTGGCTCCCCATATTAACAAACAAATCCTGATCTTTTAAACATTTATCCACCTACTCTTTAAAGATCCATAGGGGATTCCAGAGACTCTCTGCCGGACAAAATGTTTTTATAAGAGTTATAGAGTCACGTAGCACAGAAACAGGCCCTCTGGCCCACACTAACCATCAAACACACATGATCATCAAATATATATGAACTCTTTAACAAAAATTTTATATTTTGCCTTATGAGCGGATTTCTTTGAACACCCCCAGGTCTTTCATGTTCCCTGTTGCTCTCCTCTCATTTATTGTCCATGTTCATTTACACTAATCTTACTTTTATTCTGCCAACATCTCCTAGACTTCCCTCAAAAAAGCCTGTTTTTGTGTTCAATCACTCCTCTATCACAGTCAATGGTCCAATGGTACTTTATCGTGACATGTACTTAGGTACAGTGAAATTTCTTTTTTGCATACAGTACAGTACAAATCTTACTATAGATACGCACAATCATAATTAAATACAAGAGGGTTGGAATAGTAGATAACAATTTACAAGAATGATCCCAGGAATGAGCAGGTTAACATATGATGAGCGTTTGACTGGGCCTATATTTGCTGGAGTTTAGAAGAATGAGGGGGGACCTCATTGAAACGTACAGAATAATGAAAGGCTTGGATAGAGTGGATGTGGAGAGAATGTTTCCACTAGTGGGAGAGTCTAGGGCTAGAAGTCATAGCCTCAGAATTAAAGGACATTCTTTTAGGAAGGAGATGAGGAGGAATTTCTTTAATCAGATGGTAGTGAATCTGTGGAATTTTTTGCCACAGACAGCTGTGGAGGCAAAGTCAGTGGGTATTTTTAAGGCAGAGATAGATAGATTCTTGATTAGTTCAAGTGTCAGAGGTGATGCAGAGAAGGCAGGAGAATGGAGTTAGGAGGGAGAGATAGATCAGCCATGATTGAATGGCGGAGTAGACTTGATGGGCCGAATTCTACTATCACTTATGATCTTATGAACACAGAGACGGTACACAACACAGAGTTATAGAGCTGTACAACATGGAAACAGGCCCTTCGGCACAACTTGCCCATGCCGACCAAGATGGCTTGTCCCATTTGCTTGCAGTTAGCCCATATCCCTCTAAACTCTTCAAGGACATTCCAACTATAGCCCACCCCCACCCCCACCCCCACACACACACGTGCGCTGATTGATCCCTTCTTGAATCATGTCGTGTTGTGCCCTGGGGGCCTTTTCCAGTTTTAGCTCTACTAATCACTTCCCCCTTGCTGTTTACGTTTATTCTCTATTGTGGAATCATTTCCATCGCTGTCTTTAATCAAAATCTGCAACTGAGTACCTCTGTCGTTTGTGTTATTATTACAGTTGTCTTTATGTGACCCATTCGTTTATGTCCCTTATATATGAACTGTTTGAAGAAAAGATTTTATATTTTGCCTCATTAGTGATTTTCTTTGAACATCCCCAGGCATCTCATATTCCCTGCTGCTCTCCTCTCCTTTATTGTCCACATATTTTATCTACACGGTTTAAGAATAAGGGGTAGGCCATTTAGGACTGAGATGAGGAAAAACCTTTTCACCCGGAGAGTTGTAAATCTGTGGAATTCTCTGCCACCGTAGGCAGTGGAGGCCGATTCACGGGATGTTTTCAACAGAGAGATTTAGCTCTCAGGGCTAAAGGAATATATGGGGAAAAAGCAGGAATAGGGCACTGATTCTGGATGATCAGCCACGAATGGTGGTGCTGGCGCGAAGTGCCGAATGGCCTACTCTCTCTCTCTCTCTCTCTCTCTTTGGGATGCGGGAGAAAACCGGAGCACCTGAAGAAAACCCATGCAGTCACAGGGAGAATATACAAACACCGTACAGACAGCACCCGTAATCAGGGTCGAACCCAGGTCTCTGGTTCTGCCACTCTTCAATCCATCCGTCTCTCACCTTCTGCTTTAACCTCTGGCCTTTGTTCCAATCACCTCCCCCCACCCCCACCCCCCACCCCCACCTCATCTGTGTCCACATTACCTGCCACGCTTTGTCCTGCCTCTCATCTCTCCCATGTTTCTCCCCCACACCTATAGTCAGTTTGAAGATGTGTCCCGACCCAAAATGTTCTCCAGAGATGCTGCCTCTGACCAGCTGAGTTACTCCAGCACTCTGTGTCCCTTTTGAATAGACACTCTTCCATAACCCTGCATTACACAGTTACCATACTTCAAAAGAGTTCCATTGACAGGGAAAAGCTCTGCAAAACCTCCTGAGGCTCTATTAAAATGCCTTTCTTCTGCGGCCTGGAGATTGTGTGGCTGGAAAGACTTTTACACAGTGCATAAACCACAATTCTTCAGGTTTACTGAAATCCTTGAAATAATTGGAGTGATTAACTCACATTTTTTTTACCTTGGGGAAGGGGAAGATTATTTGCACAAAGGAGTTGCCATTTCAATAACTGGATGTCAATAGGATCAGGGCATCATTAACTCATAATCTTTAGACTAAAGATAGACACAAAACACAGGAGTAACTCAGCGAGTCAGGCAGCATCTCTGGAGCAAATGAATAGGTGACGTTTCAGGTCAAGACCCTTCTTCAGACAGAGAGTCAGGGGAAAGGGAAGCCAACATCTGCAGTTCCTACTTATACATCTAGTGCTCGACTAGTTTGACTGTCCTGATTAGATCTTACTTTGTGTGCCTCGTTGTCACCTCCCGCTAGCTAACAATAATTTATTCTACATTTTCCTTGAACTTCGTCCCCTTTGACCACTCATTTTCACACCTTACTCTTCCATATCTCTTGTTTCCCTCTCCACTGACTGATGAGGGCCTCGACCCGAAACGTCACCCATTCCTTCTCTCCAGAGATGCTGCCTGTCCCTACTGAGTTACTCCAGCATTTTGTGTCTATCTTTGGT
Organism: Malacoraja senta; assembly: GCA_038087875.1. Classification (NCBI taxonomy): domain Eukaryota; kingdom Metazoa; phylum Chordata; class Chondrichthyes; order Rajiformes; family Rajidae; genus Malacoraja; species Malacoraja senta. The sequence goes on along the minus strand of CM075977.1, from coordinate 384,996,494 downwards.
GTAAATCAGCATCTGCAGTTCCTTCCTACACATCATTAGCTTGTCCGCTTGGTTTAGTGGGTCTTACCTGCTTGTAGGCATAGAGCTCCTTGTGTGCTTGGTGGCGTAACCTGCGCAGAGGAAGAAAAGAAAAATTAAAGTTGGCTGTTCCTGCAACTGCCAAGGTATTTCACTGCAACAGTGCAGCATAGTTTTTAGTTTAGGTTAGAGATACAGTGCGGAAAAAACCCTTCGTCCCACCGAGTCCGTGCCGACCAGCGATCCCCGCATGTTAATATTATCCTACACACACTAGGGACAATTGTACATTTACATGCCAAACCAATTAACCTACAAACCTGCACGTCTTTGGAGTGTGGGAAGAAACCAAAGACCTCGGATAAATCCCATGCAGATCACGGGGAGAACGTACAAACTCTGTACAGACAGCACCCGTAGTCAAGATCGAACCCGGGTCAATAGACAATAGGTGCAGGAGTAGGCCATTCGGCCCTAAAAGGCAGCACCATCATTCAATGTGATCATGGCTGATCATTCACAATCAGTACTCCGTTCCTGCCTTCTCCCCATATCCCCTGATTCCGCTATCTTTAGGAGCTCAATCTAGTTCTCTCTTGGAAGTATCGAGAGAACCGGCCTCCACCGCTCTCTGAGGCAGACAATTCCACTGACTCACAACTCTCTGTGAGAAAAAAGTGTTTCCTCGTCTCCGTTCTAAATGGCTTACCCTTTATTCTTAAACTGTGGCCCCTGGTTCTGGACTCCCCCAACATCGGGAACATGTTTCCTGCCTCTAGCGTGTCCAAACCCTTAATAATCTTATATGTTTCAATTAGATATCCTCTCATCCTTCTAAACTCCAGAGTGTACAAGCCCAGCCACTCCATTCTCTCAGCATTTGACAGTCCCGCCATCCTGGGAATTAACCTTGTAAACCTACGCTGCACTCCCTCAATAGCAAGAATGTCCTTCCTCAAATTAGGGGACCAAACCTGCACACAATACTCCAGGTGTGGTCTCACTAGGGCCCTATACAACTGCAGAAGGACCTCTTTGCTCCTATACTCAATTCCTCTTATTATAAAGGCCAACATGCCATTCGCTTTCTTCACTGCCTGCTGTACCTGGTGATCTTTGGCGCTGTAATGCTGTTGCTCAACCGCCACGCCACTGCGCTGCTCTTTTATACTTTAGACTTTAGAGATACATAGTGGAAACAGGCTATTCGGCCCACCGAGTCTGCGCCGACCAGCGATCACCCCTTACACCAGCACTATCCTACTCGCTTGCCCAAGTCAATTAACCTACAAACCTGTCCGTCTTTGGAATTCTGCATTTCCATCTGGAAGAGATGCCATCTTTCTCATCCTCAGTAGCAGACGCTATGGCAATGCATCCATGTGCACATAGGCCTTGATGTGCAGGCACACATGCACACAGTGAAATAGTTCACATTTTATTCCACTATTTGTTTCTGAGTGTCTGTACCTTTTCTCTTTTAGATAGACACAGAGCGCTGGAGTAACTCAGCGGGTCGGGCAGCGTCTCTAGGGAAAAAGGATGGGTGACGTTTCAGGCCGGGAGCCTCTACTGAACGTTGAGGGGAGGGAACTGGTGGTCAGCAACTTTGTGTCTATCTTGCGTATTAACCAGCATCTGCAGTTCCGTTCCACACCCTTTGTCCTGCATCTGTACACTGTGGATGGTCTGATTGTAATCATGTCTAGTGTTTTCTTTGATCGGATAGTATGCAAATAAAAGCTTTTCACTCCACAGGTGACAATAATAAACCAAACTAAATTATATTCTTCTCTATCAGGAAGGATTGAGGAGACTAAGAGCTGAATTCAGGCAAATGGAACTATTATGCCAACTTGTTTAGCATGGACAAGGTGGGCTGAAGGGCCTGTTTCTGTGCTGCACATGTCTATGGGGTTGGACAGGCTAGATGCAGGAAGATTGTTCCCGATGTTGGGGAAGTCCAGGACAAGGGGTCACAGCTTAAGGATAAGGGGGAAATCCTTTAAGACCGAGATGAGGAAAAACTTTTTCACACAGAGAATGGTGAATCTCTGGAACTCTCTGCCACAGAGGGTAGTCGAGGCCAGTTCATTGGCTATATTTAAGAGGGAGTTAGATGTGGCCCTTGTGGCTAAAGGGATCAGGGGGTATGGAGAGAAGGCAGGTACGGGATACTGAGTTGGATGATCAGCCATGATCATATTGAATGGCGGTGCAGGTTCGAAGGGGCGAATGGCCTACTCCTGCACCTATTTTCTATATTTCTATGTATCTATGACTGCACCCACAGACAAGGTTTTGAATAACCACCCATTTGCATGATGTAATGTTCATACCATACACACGTGTACATGCACATAAATATCAAATATGGTTGCACATGTACAGACGTGAACGTTGACATGTGTTTATCATTATCACCTGTATCGAGACACAGGGCCAAACCTGCTTTGCAAGCTCGTAGGCAAATAATACCACTCATGGGTACAGCAAATGCTGCAAAAGAGAAAACAAATAGAGCGTAGAATATAGTGCGTACACAAAAACGCTGGAGAAACTCAGCGGGTGCAGCAGCATCTATGGAGCGAAGGAAATAGGCAACGTTTCGGCCCGAAACGTTGCCTATTTCCTTCGCTCCATAGATGCTGCTGCACCCGCTGAGTTTCTCCAGCGTTTTTGTGTACCTTCGATTTTCCAGCATCTGCAGTTCCTTCTTTAACACGTAGAATATAGTGCTGCAGCTACGGAGGAAGTGCAGATAAAAAAAGGTCCAGAGGCTGCAGTGAGGCAGATTGTAAAATCAGGAATCTAAGGGGACAGTATATAGTTAATTGGAAGAACGGTTCAGTGTGTAGGAAAGAACTGCAGATGCTGGTTTAAATCGAATGTAGACACAAGATGCTGGAGTAACTCAGCAGGACAGGCAACATCTCTGAAGAGAAGGACTGGGTGACGTTTTGGGTTCAGACCCTTCTTCAGACTGAAGAACAGTCTCGACCCGAAATGTCACCCATTCCTTCTCTCCAGAGAAGCTACCTGTCCCGCTGAGTTACTCCAGCGTTTTGTTTCTACCCTAAACAGTTCAGTTCAGTTTAGTTTATTGCCACGTGTACCGAGGTACAGGGGAAAGCTTTTGTTGCGTGCTAACCAGTCAGTGGAAAGACAGTACATGATGACAGCATTATTAACCTGGTAGATTGTAAGATTGGAAATGTAAGGGAAACATATAGTAAATAGCTAGACACTGTACAACATTGATATATAGAGGCCAACTGAAATGGCAATTCAAGTAGAAAGCATAATAGAGAAAGCATATGGTATGCTTGGCTTTATCAGTCTGGGCATTGAGTATAACAGTCAAGAAGTCATGACCATTTTCCTGCATCTAGCCTGTCCAATCCCTTAAGAATTGTATGTGTTTCTATAAGGTTCCCTCTCATCCTTCTAAATTATTGGGGTTTGTCTTTTCTTGTAAACCTTCAGCTGTTTACAATAAAGCAGCGCTGTAATTATTAATACTAAGTCTGGCCTCTCATTATTTTAACGACCGGAAATGATTATTTGTGCTGTAATTCAGGCAAGGTATTAAAAGTAATAGACATCCCCTGCGTTTCAAATGCTTTCCAATAAACTCAGAATATCCCCCCCATCAAATTACAGAAGTCTTTCTGAATGCACAGTCTTTTAACCAGGGTAGGGGAAACAAAATCAAGAGGCCATGGGTTTTAGATGAGAGGGACAAGATTTAATACAAAAAGATTTAATACAAAAAAATGTGTCCTGCGCATCTCCTTCAAACATTCCTCCCTGACCTTAAAGCTATGCCCTCTGGTCTTTGACATTTGCACGCTGGTGAATAAGGTTCTGATTATTTACACTATCTCTGGCTTTTTATATACTCCCATTTTATATACTTCCATCAGGTTAACGTCAACCTTAACGACCGATGCTCCGGAGAAAACAATCCAAGTCTGTCCCTGAGCTAATACCCTCTAAAGCAAGAAGCACTCTGGCAAATCTCTGATGCACTATCTCTAAAGTCTCCACTTCCTTCTTGTAATGGGGTGACCACAACTGCACACAATACTCCAAGTGCAGCCTAACCAAAGTTTTATAAAGCTGCACCCCATGTTGGGGAGTCCAGAATCAGGGGTCACAGTTTAAGAATAAGGGGAAGGCCATTAGGAGTGAGATGAGGAAAATCTTTTTCAGCCAGAGAGTTGTGAATCTGTGGAATTCTCTGCCACAGAAGGCAGTGGAGGCCAATTCACTGGATGTATTCGAGAGTTAGATTTAGCTCGTAGGGCTAACGGAATCAAGGGATACGGGGAGAAAGTAGGACCGGGGTACTGATTCTGGATGATCAGCCATGGCCACATTGAATGGCGGTGCCTATTCCTGCACCTATTTTCTATCTTTCTAAAAATCTGCTCAGGTTTGATAGCTAACCTCCCTGATAAATTCTGGCTAGTTTTCTCTATCTCTCTCAGAAATAAAGAAAAGTAATTGCCTTCAGACGACGCCTTACTGCATTTTCAGGATGCACCAACACGTTTCACTACCTCTTAAGTAAAATCATTTTAGTTTGGAGGACAACATGTAGAGTAAATAACTAGACCCTTTACAACATTGATATATAGAGGGATGGGATCAAGGCTGGGCTGGTGGTGAAAGTATCGACGGGGGAACATTTTTGGGAACAGTGACCAAAATTCTGATGTTTCAAGGTAGTTTATTTTATACTTTACACTTTAAAGATGCAGTGTGGAAACATGCCCTTCGGCCCACCGAGACCGCACCGACCAGTGATCACCCCGTACACTAGCGCTATCCTACACACTAGGGACAATTTTGCAAAAGCCAATTAACCTACAAACTGCATGTTTTTGGAGTTTGGGAGGAAACCAGAGCATCTGGAGAAAACCCATGGGAGAATGTACAAACTCTGTACAGACGGCACCCGTAGTCAGGATAGAACCTGGGTCTTTGGTGCTGTAAGACATCATCTATGTACGTTTTTCCGCTGACTGGTTAGCACGCAACTAAAGCTTTTCACTGTACCTCAATACACGTGACAAGAAGCTAAACTCAAACGTTACCACTGCGCCACTGTGCTGCCCCCAGAAAGTTAGTTATGGAAAGGGATTAAGTTGAAGCTCAAGTTAAGGTCCTAAACTGGGGAAGGAGTGGACAAAAGGACCTGGGGAAAAGAGACAGGGAGCAGAAGCTTGCAGGTTAAACAACATCAGACAATTGGGACACAGAGTGTTGGAATAACTCAGCGGGACAGGCTGCTTCTCTGGACAACATGGATAGGCGACATTAGGTGGCTTGGTGAACACAGGCGAGAGAAGGGTTTCTTGATAGGCAGATGATTGGAACAAAGGCCAGAGTTTAAAAAACAGAAGATGTGAGACAAAAGGGTTGAAGAGTTGCAAACTGTGAGATTAGTGGAAGGAATGTGGGTGGAGGGGAGGGGGAAAATAGGTGCGAGTCCAGGTGGGGGGGGGGGAAGGAGGGCGAGGTGTGTAGGGGTGACCTAAAATTGGTGAATTCAATGTTGTGTTGTAAGTTAAAGGTGCTGTTACAAGTGGGTGTATTTTTAAAAGTTTCTTAGAGTTACTAAGTGTTCATGGCCAGCATGTTGCAGAAAAAGTCAAAGGCAAAGATGGGAAATATTAAGGAACTTTGGATGGCAACAGGTATGGAAGGTTTGATCATGAAAAGTAATGGAAACATATGAGAGCTGTAAGCAAGTGGTGTAGAGTGAGTCTCTTGAGGAATAGAGGTGGAGGAGAGAACTTAACGAAAAGAGGACATAAAGTCTCAACAAAATAACCTTTGCAGAGAAGAAACAGAATTCTAAGAGTGGCACGGTGGCGCAGCAGTAGAGTTGTTGCCTGACAGTGCCAGGGACCCGGGTTCACTCCTAGCTGCATGGAAACACATTATGTTTAGTGTGGTTTAGTTTAGAGATATAGCACGGAAACAGGCCCTTCGGCCCACCGAGTCCACACCGACCGGCGATCCCTGCACATTAACGCTATCCTACACACACTACGGACAATCCAATTAAGCTACAAACCTGTACGTCTTTGGAGTGTGGGAGGGAACCGAAGATCTCAAAGAAAACCCACGCGGTCATGGGGAGAAAGTACAAACTCCGTACAGACAAGCACCCGTAGTCGGGATCGAACCCAGGTCTCCAGCGCTGCAAGCGCTGTAAGGCAGCAACTCTAACGCTGCGCCACTGTGCCGCCCTTGTGACTGAAGATAGGTTTCGTCCTTCTTGGATTGATATCATGCTGGAACCAGAGCTAGACTGAATGTCCTTCTCATACATTCCAAAATTCGTCATGACAAAGAAGGAGGACATTCGGCCCATCAAGTCTAGGCTGGCTGGCAGAATAGTCCCTCTTTAATATCTCCTGTCACCTATTATCCCTGCTTTTCCAGCATTATCCCAAGATTCTTTCACCCACTGACACTGGGATCTATATATATACCCATCTGAAGAAGGGTCCTGACCTGAAACGTCAACTATCAATGTTTTCCAGAGATGCTGCCTGACCTGCTGAATTACTCCAGCAGTTTGTGCCTATTATTTTTGTAAACCAGCATCTGCAATTTCCTGTTTCTCTCTCACACACTCTCCCTCTCTCTATATATATGAGCGTGTGTGCGTGCGCGTGTGTACATATATACATACACACACACTAGTGTATATATTCTAGTGTATATATACTGTATACACATATATACAGAGAGAGATGGAGAAAGAGAAACAAAAGAGGAGAGAGGGAGAGGGTAGAGGGGGGAGAGAAAGGGAGAGAGAGAGGGGAGAGGGAGAGAGGGGGGGAGAGAGAGAGGGGGAGAGAGAGGGAGCGAGGGGAGAGAGGGGGGAGAGAGAGAGGGGGAGAGGGGAGAGAGTGGGGGGTGAGAGAGTGGAAGCGGGAGAGGGGTAGAGGGAGAGGGGAGAGGGAGGGAAGGAGAGGGGGAGAGAGGGGAGGAGAGCGAGAGGGGGGAGAGAGAGGGAGAGGGAGAGGGGGAGAGGGAGAGGGAGAGAGGGAGGGGGAAAGAGAGAGGGGAAGATGGAGATGGAGAGGGGGGAGGGGGAGCTAGAGGGGGAGAGTGCGAGAGAGGGGGGAGAGAGAGAGAGGGAGAGGGGGAGAGAGAGAGGGGAGATAGTGGGGGGGAGAGAGAGGGGGAGGGGGAGAGGTAGAGGGAGAGGGGGAGAGGGGAGAGAGTGGGAGAGAGAGAGGGTGGAGAGAGAGAGGGGAGAGAGTGGGGGGGAGAGAGAGGGGGAGAAGGGAGCGGGGAGAGTGGTGAGAGAGAGGGGGAGGGTGGGGGGGGGAGAGAGGGGGAGAAGGGAGAGAGCAGTTGAGAGAGACCACCACGCACACAATCCTAGGTACACAAAAATGCTGGAGAAACTCAGCGGGTGCAGTAGCATCTATGGAGCGAAGGAAATAGGTAACGTTTCGGGCCGAAACTCTTCTTCAGACTGATAGGGGGTGGGGAGAAGAAAGGAAAAAAGGAAAAAAGGAAAAAAGGCGGAGGAGGAGCCCGAGGGCTGGTGGAGGGGAGGAGACAACCAGAGGGCTGATGAAGGGGAGGGGACAGCAAGGGCTAGCAGAATTCTCACAAGGGCTAGCAGAATTCTCCCAATTCTGCTAGCCCTTGCTGTCCCCTCCCCTTCATCAGCCCTCTGGTTGTCTCCTCCCCTCCCCCAGCCCTCGGGCTCCTCCTCCGCCTTTTTTCCTTTTTTCCTTTCTTCTCCCCACCCCCTATCAGTCTGAAGAAGGGTTTCGGCCGGAAACGTTGCCTATTTCCTTCGCTCCATAGATGCTGCTGCACCCGCTGAGTTTCCCCAGCATTTTTGTGTACCTTCGATTTTCCAGCATCTGCAGTTCCTTCTTTAACACTCACACAATCCTGTTCCCCTATTTCCCACACTCTGCCGACCAGAGGCTCTGGGCTAATAATTCCAAGTGTGGTTGCTTAACCTTGGCTTGCCACAGGAAAGAGTGTTGCACAAACCTCAATAAAACACCGCACCTGCCCGATGTACTCAGTGAGCCACAAGAGAGGCAGTCAAGGCCACGCGGGCTGAGCTGACAAGAGGGTGTGGGGCGGGCGGGCGAGCGGGCTTGATTGGCAATGACAAACTGCAGAGTGTTTTTCAAACAGTGACTCCGTAAAGATCCATAAAATCAGCGGCGTAATCTGAGACGGTCATCAATACCGAGCGCTGGCTGCGGAGGCTGACGGAGCGGAGCATCTGAAGCCAAGTACATTTGGCATATTTACGGGACCGCGGAGAATTTCACAGCAGAACTGGGGCCAGTCAGAGTGTCTGTGGTGAGATTTGCGCAGCGCTCAAGCCTCCTCCTTCACCGTTTCCATCTGCCCCCTTTCCCCCAATGAATTTGTTCAGCTTTCCACTGAATGCACGAATGAAATTTGTGCCAGAGCCTTGTCAATGTGAACGCGAGCACCACATTCCCCCTGCACTATGACAAAGAAGATCTCCTGCATTTCTCACTGGATTTAGACTTAGTTTAGAGATGCAGCATAGAAACAGGTCTTCTGGCCCACCGGGTCGGCGCCGACCAGCGATCGGCGCGGGTATGGATGTATGACGGTTCTATCCTTCACACGAGGGAGCTGCCTGCACTGTTTATCGCTTATCTCTGTCCTCGCACAATGGTATTTCTTCTTCTGACTCTGGTTATTCGTTGAAACAGAATCCAACGTTCAACTTTGATTCAGTACTAATCTTTGCAAGATTGCAATTTGACACTAAATATGCTAGCCTGCAATGTTATTTCTCATCTGCTGGAATTAGTGGCGGCACAGTGGTTGCTGCCTGACAGCACCAAGAGGCCCAGGTTCGATCCTGACTAGGGGTGCTTGTCTGTATGGAGTTTGTACCTTCTCCCTGTGACCTGTGTGGGTTTTCTCCTGGATACCCGGTTTCCTCCCACACTCCAAAGACGTACAGGTTTGTAGGCTAACTGGCTTTGGTAAAATTGTAAATTGTCCCGAGTGTGTGTTGGGTAGTGTTAATGTGTGGGGATCGCTGGTCAGCGTGGACTCGGTGGCCCAAGGGCCTGTTTCGCCGCTGTATCTCTGAACTAAACTAAATTAGTGCATCATAAAACAGCATAGCGGAAAAACAGGCCCTTCGGCCCACCATGTCTGTGCTGAACAGGATGCCAATCTAAACTAATCTCTTAGACAGTGGCGCTGCTGGTAGAGCTGCTACCCAACCTCACAGAGCCAGAGACCAGGGTTCGATCCTGACCACGGGTGCTGCCTCACATCCTGAAGACATGCAGGTTTGTAGGTTAATTGGCCTCTGTAAATTTTCCCCAGAGTGTAAGGAGTGGGCGAATAAATGGGATAACGTTTAGACTTCAGAGATACAGTGCGGAAATTGGAGTCCGCGTCGACCCACTGACTCCGCGTCGACCAGCGATCACCCTGTACACTAACACGATCCTACACGTCAGGTGCCATGGACTCCGCTGGGAAACCGGCCGTTCCTGCCGCTGCGAGGACTCTCCCGACGGCCAGGAACATCGGGCCTCCGTAGAGGCAACTGTGGTGGCCTCGATGGGCCTGACTCTGGGGAGAACTGGGTTGGGGACTGGACATTGTGCCTTCCCCCACAGTGGTAACCATTGTGGGGGGGGTGATTTTGTGTGCTGTGCCTGTTAGTCTGTGTTCAAGATGGCGGTCGGAGGGGAGAGTGGACGCTGGCGCGGTTTGGCTGCCGCTGCTCTCTCCTCAAATTGTGTTTCTTATTTTCTTTTGTGCTTTTGTAATTGAATTCTGTCCTGATTTGTGTACTGTGGTGTTTTTATATTTAATTTATTCCGATTATGTGTTTTGTATTTTTGTGATTCTATGCCTTGTAAGGTGTCCTTGGGTTTTAGAAAGGCGCCAGCAAATAAAATGAATTATTATTATTATTATTATTACACATTAGGGACAATTTACAATTTTACCAAAGCCAATTAACCTACAATCCTGTACGTCTTTGGAGTGTGGGAGAAAACCAGAGCACCCGTAGAGCATCCATGGGGTCACAGGGAGAACATGCATTCAATATACAGACAGCACCCATAGTCAGGATCAAACCCAGGTCTCTGGCGCTGTAAGACAGCAACTCGACTGCTGTGCCACTGTGCCACTGTGCCACTGTGCCGCCCAACACAACCAGTGAGAACAGGTGATCGATGGTCTTGTGAACATGACACAAACATAGAAACATACAAAATAGGTGCAGGAGTCGGCCATTTGGCCCTTCAAGCCAGCACCGCCATTCAATATGATCATGGCTGATCATCCAAAATCAGTACCTCGTTCCTGCCTTCTCCCCATACCCCTTGATTGCGTTAGCCCTAAGAGCTAATTCTAACGCTCTCTTGAAAACATCCAGTGAATTGGCCTCCACTGCCTTCTGTGGCAGAGAATTCCGCAGATTCACAACTCTCTGGGTGAAAACGTTTTTCCTCATCTCAGTCCTAATTGGCTTACCCCTTATTCTTAAACTATGACCCCTGGTTCTGGACTCCCCCAACATCGGGAACATTTTTGCTGCATTAAGCCTGTCCGATCCCTTAAGAATTTTATATGTTTCTATAAGATCCCCCCTCATCCTAAATTCCAGCGAATACAAGCCCAGCCGAACCATTCTTTCATCATATGCCAGTCCCGCCATACCGGGAAGTAATCTGGTGAACCTATGCTGCACTCCCTCAATAGCAATAATGCCCTTCCACAAATGAGCAGACCAAAACTGCACACAATACTCCAGGTGTGGTCTCACCAGGGCCCTGTACAACTGCAGTAGGACCTCCTTGCTCCTATACTCAAATCCTCTCGTTATGAAGGCCAACATTCCATTAGCTTTCTTCACTGCCTGCTGTAACTACATGCTTACTTTCAGTGACTAATGTATCACACCCAGGTCTCGTTGCACCTCCCCTTTTCCTAATCTGACACCATTCAGATAATAATCTGCCTTCTTGTTCTTGCCACTAAAGTGGACAACCTCACCTTTATCCACATTATACTGCATTTGCCATGCATCTGCCCACTCACCCAACCTATCCAAGTCACCCTGCAGTCTTATAGCATCCTCCTCGCAGCTCACATTGCCACCCAGCTTTGTGTCATCTGCAAACTTGGAGATGTTACATTTAATTCCCTCGTCTAAATCGTTAATATATATTGTAAATAACTGGGGTCCCAGCACTGAGCCTTGTGGCCACCCCACTAGTCACTGCCTGCCATTCTGAAAAGGACCCTTTAATTCCTATTCTTTGCTTCCTGTCTGCCAACCAGTTCTCTATCCACATCAATACTGAACCCCCAATACCATGTGCTCCAATTTTGCACACTAATCTCTTGTGAGTAACTCAACAGGTCGTCATGGACTCGATGGGTTAAAGGCCCGTTTCCATGCTGTATTTCTAAAGTCGCCAAAAATCTAAAAGCCAATTCCTTTTGCCTGTACATGGTCAGTGTGCTTCTGTTCCTCTGCCTGTTCGTGCGTCATCTACTGTATGAGCTGAGAAAGCTTGCGCCAAAGTTGTAAATCAAAGCAGAATTGCTCAAGACCGAACAACTAGCATGCGTGGAGGCAATGGATGGTTGACGTTTCAGGTCAGGACCCTGCATCAGGGTCGAGAGTGCAGAGGGAAGGCAGCCAGTATGAAGAGGTGAGAGGGAACGGTGCAGGAGGCGATGGGCAGATGGAGCAAGCTCGGGATTTAGTTTAATATGAATTTATTATTGTGCAAATATAATCTTTGAATTATTAAATTAAACAAGCCCTGGTGCCATATACCAGGCTGTTAAAAGATGTAGGCGATTAAATTGCAATATTCAGCCCTCCCCCAGATACAGGAGGATTGGAGAACTGACAATCTCTTACTATTGTTAAAAACAGAAGGCTCACACCAACTGAGTATCTTTCTAAGACAAAAAAAATCTTCAATTAGAAAGTCTAGGAAGGAACTGCAGATGCTGGTTTAAACCGAAGATAGACACAAAATGCTGGAGTAATCAGGTGGAAATGGCAGCATCTGTGGAGCAAAGAAAAGGGTGACATATCGGGTCGAGACCCTTCTTCAGACTGAAAGTCACGGGAAAGGGAAACTAGAGATATAGACGATAATGTAGAGAGATAAAGAACAATGAATGAAAGAGATGCAAAAAAGTAATGATAATAAACTAAACGGGCCATTGTTAGCTGTTTGTTGGGTGAAAACGAGAAGCTGGTGTGACTTGAGAGGGGAGGGATGGAGAGAGAGAGAGAATGCCGGGGCTACCTGAAGTGAGAGAAATCAATATTCATACCACTGGGCTGTAAGCTGCCCAAGCGAAATATGAGATGCTGTTCCTCCAATTTATGTTTAGCCTCAATCTGACAATGGAGGAGGGCTAGGATAGAAAGGTCAATGTGGGAATGGGAAGGAGAATTAAAGTGTTTAGCAACCGGGAGATCAGGTATGTCCAGGCGGACTGAGGGAAGGTGTTCAGCGAAACAATCGCCCAGTCTACGTTTGGTCTTGAGTTCAGGGTCCACATCTTGAACAACGGATACAGTAGATGAGGTTGGAGAAGGTGCAAGTGAACTTCTGCCTAACCTGGATAGAGTCGAGGGAGTAGGTATAGGGACAGGTGTTGCATCTCCTGCGATTGCAGGGGAAGGTACCTGGGGAGGGGGTGGTTTGGGTGGGAAGGGATGAGTTAACCAGGGAATTAAGGAGGGAACGGTCTTTATTATTTATTATTGACGTGTGTACCATGATACAGTGAAAAGCATGTATTTATTTTACATGCTATCCAGTGGAATCATACTTGAGTGCAGTCATGCACAGGTTAAAGAGTGGAATGAATATAGTAGACACTAGTAGGTCCACTTCTGGGACTGCATGCAAAGAGTTGCCACTTTTTGGCACCGTCTTGTAGGGGGAATGTTGGGACAGAGGCTGGCGTGGGATTGATGGGGGATGGGGATGGGTAAATCAGGAGGCAGGGGAGGGGAGATTAAGTAGATGAAAATGGGAGGGGCTTGGATAGAGTGGATGTGGAGAGGATGTTTCCACTAGTGGGAGAGTCTAGGACTAGAGGTTATAGCCTCAGAATTCAAGGACGTTTGTTTAGGAAGGAGATGAGGAGGAATTTCTTTAGACAGAGGGTGGTGAATCTGTGGAATTCGTTGCCACAGAAGGCTGTGGAGGCAAGTCAGTGGATATATTTAAGGCAGAGATAGATAGATTATTGATTAGTACGGGTGTCAGAGGTTATGGAGAGAAGGCAGGAGAATGGGGTTAGGAGAAAGAGAGATAGATCAGCCATGATTGAATGGCGGAGTAGACTTGATGGGCCAAATGGCTTAATTCTGCTCCTATCACTTATGATCTTATGAAGATAGGGCAAGAATCTGGTAGGTGTCAGGTGTGACTAGAAGAGGGCGGGATCATGGACTGATGGATCCAGGTGGGGGGGGGAGAGGAAATAGGAAAGTTGCACCAAATGAGAAGAAACACGCAGATTCATTTCCTCTATATCCCGAGCATCGGTTCTCAGCCCCACTCTTCCCCACCTCTCTAGCAATCAGTCTGAAGAAGTGTCCCAACCCGAACCTCACCTAGCCTCGTTCTCCAGCGATGCTTCCTGATCTGCTGAGTTACTCCACCATTTCTTCCTTTGGTATAAACCCAGCATCTGCTGTGACTTGTTATCACAAAGAGAGTTCCTTGGGTCTTTCCATTTCACCACAGTGGTCTCTGCATCCAGCAGATCATCCTTCATCACTTCTACCAACGCGAATGGGATCCCACCTCCAGCCACATCTTCACACCGCCACCTCCTGTCTGCTTTCCACTGGGACCACTCTCTCCATGACTCTCTGCTCTGCTCTTCCCTCACCCGACACCTGGCCCTTGCACCTACTGAGGGTGCAAGATTTCTCCCCATATCAAGCAACTGAATCATCCTACCACAACTGGAGAGCAGTCCTGAACTACTATCTACCTCATTAGTGACCCTCACACACTCTTTGATCGGACTTGACCTTGCACTAAACGTTATTCCCTCATCATGTATCTATGACACCGGGCGGCACGGTGACGCAGCGGTAGAGTTTGCAGCTGAACTGAACCGACACCTCCTTCCTCGCCAATATCCACAGACCAAAGCAGCCCTCCCAGGTGACCTCCTCCACCCTGGTCCATTGCATTCGATGGTCATGATCTGCTGTCACTCTCACTATTGACGGCACCACTGTCTCCCCATCTCCTCAGGCACGCAACCTTGGCGTGATCCTTGACTCAACCCTCTCCCTTGAGCCTCACATCCGCCATGTTGTCAAAACATCATTTTTTCACCTCCGCAACATTGCCAAAATCAGATCCTCTCTCACACCCCCCGCTGCTGAAAGACTCATCCATGCCTTCATCTCCTCCCGACTGGACTACTGTAACTCTCTTCTCTTTGGAATCAATTCCAGCAGCATCAACCGACTCCAACTGGTCCAGAATGCAGCCGCCCGACTCATTACCCACACCAAATCCTGGCACCACATCACCCCAGTCTCAAAGAACTTCACTGGCTTCCCATTTCCCACCAGATCACCTACAAAATACTGGTCCTCACCTACAAAGCCCCCAACAACCTGCCCCCCCCCCCTTATCTCACTGACCTCCTCTCCCCCTACCAACCCTCACGGTCCCTCAGATCCACATCAGCTGGTCTCCCTCTCCACTCCGAAATCAACCTCTGCACTTTTGGATGCAGAGCCTTCTCCAGGGCAGCTCCCAGGCTCTGGAATTCCCTCCCACAACTGGTCCGAAATTCTGAGTCCCTCACCATCCTCCAGTCCCGCCTTAAGATCCATCTCTTCACCTCTGCATACCCTTAGTCCCATGTCCCCTCCCTTGCATCTCTGTCTTACTGCTCTATTTTGTTTTGTTTATTCCTGACTCTCATGTAAAGCGACTTTGAGTCCTGAAAAGCGCTATATAAATAAAATCTATTATTATTATTATTATAAGGTCATAAGCAATCGGAGCAGAATTAGGCCATTCGGCCCATCAAGTCTACTCCATCATTCAATCATGGCTGATCTATCTCTCCCACCTAACCCCATTCTCCTGCCTTCTCCCCGTAACCCCTGACACACGTACCAATCAAGAATCTATCTAGTCTGAAGAAGGGTTTCGGCCCGAAACGTTGCCTATTTCCTTCGCTCCATAGATGCTGCCTCACCCGCTGAGTTTCTCCAGCATTTTTGTCTACCTTCGATTTTCCAGCATCTGCAGTTCCTTCTTGAACAAGAATCTATCTTTCCCTGCCTTAAAAATGTCCATTGACGGCCTCCACAGCTTTCTGTGGCAATTAATTCCACAGATTCACCACCCTCTGACTAAATAAATTCCTCCTCATCTCCTTCCTAAAGGAACATCCTTTAATTCTGAGGCTATAACCTCTAGTCCTAGTGTAAACATCCTCTCCACATCCACTCTATCCAAGCCTTGCACTCTTCTACATTGGTGAGACCACGTGTAGACCAGGTGGCCATTTTGTAGAGCCCCTGCACTCTGCCTGCAACAGCCACGGAGAGATTGTAGTTGCATTCATTTCCCCTTCTCGATCCCACGTTGGTTTGCTTGTCCTCAGCCTTCTCCACCGTCACAGCAGGATCAAGCACAAACAAGAAGAGCAACAACAAACCAGAACCGCTACGTGTGGAGAGGCCACATTTGGAGTATCGTGCTCAGCTTTGGTCACACCGTTACCGGATAGATGTTGCTGAGCTGGAAAGGGTGCAGTGAAGATTTACGAGGATGATGCCAGAACACGAGGGTCTGAGCTACAGGGAGAGGTTGAGCAGGCGAGGACTTTATTCCTTGGGGTGCAGGAGGTTGAGGGGTGATCGGAGAGAGGTGTAAAAGATCATGAGAGGAATGGACCGGGTGGACGCATAGAATCTGTTACCCAGAATAGGGGAAATCAAGAACCAGAGGACATAGGTTTAAGGTGAGTGGGGAAAGATTTAATACGAACTTGAGGGGTAACATTTTTTACACAAACGGTGGTGGGCACATGGAACATGTGTGCCTAAAGAGGTGGTTGAGGCAGGGACTATCACAACGTTTAAGAAACATTTAGACAGGTACATGGATAGGATAGGTTTAGAGGGATATGGACCAAATGGGTTTTAATGCTGCATAACGTTGTAGGGGAATGGAGAACCAGAGGACATAGGTTTAAGGGCGTGCACATCTCTGAAGATCTTTCCTGGTCCGAGAACAATGATGCCATTATTAAGAAAGCACATCAGCGCTTCTACTTCCTGAGAAGATTACGGAGAGTCAGTTTGTCAAGGAGGACTCTCTCTAACTTCTACAGGTGCACAGTAGAGAGCATGCTGACCGGTTGCATCGTGGCTTGGTTCGGCAACTTGAGCGCCCTGGAGAGGAAAAGACTACAAAAAGTAGTAAACACTGCCCAGTCCATCATCGGCTCTGACCTCCCTTCCATCGAGGGGATCTATCGCAGTCGCTGCCTCAAAAAGGCTGGCAGCATCATCAAGGACCCACACCACCCTGCCCACACACTCATCTCCCTACTACCTTCAGGTAGAAGGTACAGGAGCCTGAAGACTGCAACGACCAGGTTCAGGAATAGCTACTTTCCCACAGCCATCAGGCTATTAAACCTGGCTCGGTCATAACACTGAACGTTACTAGCCAATACTGTTATTTGCACTTTATCAGTATATTCACCATTGTGTATATATTTATAGAATGCCTTGTAGTAAATGCCTACTATGTTCTGTTGTGCTCAAGCAAAGCAAGAATTTCATTGTCCTACCAGGGACACATGACAATAAACTCACTTGACTTGACTTGAGGTGAGGGGAGAAACATTTAATAAGGATCTAAGAGGTACCTTTTTCACACTAAGGGTGGTGGGTGTATGGGACGAGCTGCCAGAGGAGGAAATTGAGGCTGGGACTAATGCAACGTTTAAGAAACATTTCGACAGGTACATGGATTGGACAGGTTTGGAGGGATATGGGCCAAATGCAGGAAGGTGGGACTAGTGTAGATGTTGGTTGGTGTGGGCAAGACAATAGACAATAGGTGCAGGAGTAGGCCATTCGGCCCTTCAAGCCAGCCCCGCCATTCAATGTGATCATGGCTGATCATCCCCAATCAGTACCCCGTTCCTGCCTTCTAGACTCCAGAGTGTACAAGCCCAGCCGCTCCATTCTCTCAGCATAGAAACATAGAAACATAGAAATTAGGTGCAGGAGTAGGCCATTCGGCCCTTCGAGCCTGCACCGCCATTCAATATGATCATGGCTGATCATCCAACTCAGTATCCCGTACCTGCCTTCTCTCCATACCCTCTGATCCCTTTAGCCACAAGGGCCACATCTAACTCCCTCTTAAATATAGCCAATGAACTGGCCTCGACTACCCTCTGTGGCAGAGAGTTCCAGAGATTCACCACTCTCTGTGTGAAAAAAGTTCTTCTCATCTCGGTTTTAAAGGATTTCCCCCTTATCCTTAAGCTGTGACCCCTTGTCCTGGACTTCCCCAACATCGGGAGCAATCTTCCTGCATCTAGCCTGTCCAACCCCTTAAGAATTTTGTAAGTTTCTATAAGATCCCCTCTCAATCTCCTAAATTCTAGAGAGTATAAACCAAGTCTATCCAGTCTTTCTTCATAAGACAGTCCTGACATCCCAGGAATCAGTCTGGTGAACCTTCTCTGCACTCCCTCTATGGCAATAATGTCCTTCCTCAGATTTGGAGACCAAAACTGTACGCAATACTCCAGGTGTGGTCTCACCAAGACCCTGTACAACTGCAGTAGAACCTCCCTGCTCCTATACTCAAATCCTTTTGCTATGAAAGCTAACATACCATTCGCTTTCTTCACTGCCTGCTGCACCTGCATGCCTACTTTCAATGACTGGTGTACCATGACACCCAGGTCTCGCTGCATCTCCCCTTTTCCTAGTCGGCCACCATTTAGAAAATAGTCTGCTTTCCTGTTTTTGCCACCAAAATGGATAACCTCACATTTATCCACATTATACTGCATCTGCCAAACATTTGCCCACTCACCCAGCCTATCCAAGTCACCTTGCAGTCTCCTAGCATCCTCCTCACAGCTAACACTGCCCCCCAGCTTAGTGTCATCCGCAAACTTGGAGATATTGCCTTCAATTCCCTCATCCAGGTCATTAATATATATTGTAAATAGCTGGGGTCCCAGCACTGAGCCTTGCGGTACCCCACTAGTCACTGCCTGCCATTGTGAAAAGGACCCGTTTACTCCTACTCTTTGCTTCCTGTTTGCCAGCCAGTTCTCTATCCACATCAATACTGAACCCCCAATGCCATGTGCTTTAAGTTTGTATACTAATCTCTTATGTGGGACCTTGTCGAAAGCCTTCTGGAAGTCCAGATACACCACATCCACTGGTTCTCCCCTATCCACGCTACTAGTTACATCCTCGAAAAATTCTATAAGATTCGTCAGACATGATTTACCTTTCGTAAATCCATGCTGACTTTGTCCAATGATTTCACCACTTTCCAAATGTGCTGCTATCCCATCTTTAATAACTGACTCTAGCAGTTTCCCCACTACCGATGTTAGACTAACTGGTCTGTAATTCCCCGTTTTCTCTCTCCCTCCCTTCTTAAAAAGTGGGGTTACGTTTGCTACCCGCCAATCCTCAGGAACTACTCCAGAATCTAAAGAATTTTGAAAGATTATTACTAATGCATCCACTATTTCTGGAGCTACTTCCTTAAGTACTCTGGGATGCAGCCTATCTGGCCCTGGGGATTTATCGGCCTTTAATCCATTCAATTTACCCAAAACCACTTCCCGACTAACCTGGATTTCACTCAATTCCTCCAACTCCTTTGACCCGCGGTCCCCTGCTATTTCCGGCAGATTATTTATGTCTTCCTTAGTGAAGACGGAACCAAAGTAGTTATTCAATTGGTCCGCCATATCCTTGTTCCCCATGATCAACTCACCTGTTTCTGACTGCAAGGGACCTACATTTGTTTTAACTAATCTCTTTCTTTTTACATATTTATAAAAACTTTTGCAGTCAGTTTTTATGTTCCCTGCCAGTTTTCTTTCATAATCTATTTTTCCTTTCCTAATTAAGCCCTTTGTCCTCCTCTGCTGGTCTCTGAATTTCTCCCAGTCCTCTGGTATGCTGCTTTTTCTGGCTAATTTGTACGCATCATCTTTCGCTTTGATACCATCCCTGATTTCCCTTGTTATCCACGGATGCACTACCTTCCCTGATTTATTCTTTTGCCAAACTGGGATGAACAATTTTTGTAGTTCATCCATGCAGTCTTTAAATGTCTTCCATTGCATGTCCACCGTCAACCCTATGACAGCATATGACAGTCCCGCCATCCCGGGCATTAACCTTGGGCCGAAGGGCCTGTTTCCATGCTGTGTGACTCTAACACCACATTTTCAGTTCGTGTAGCTTGCAATCCAATGGTACAAACACTGAATCTACACCCTTTGTGCATTTCCCCCCACTCCTACCAGCCCATCAAGTTTCTCTTTTCCCTTGTAGAAAGAAGGAACTGCAGATGCTGGTTTACAAAAGAAGACCCAAAATGCTGGAGTAACATAGCGGGTCAGGCAGCATCTCTGCAGAACGTTGGATAGGTAATGTTTTGGGTAGGTACCCTTTCCCAATACGTCACCTGTAGACGTTCTCCAGAGAGTTGCACCAGCATTTTGGGTCTTCTTTTCTTTTCCTTTGTTCCCCATCTGCATCCGTCTCTCCCTTGGCCCCAAGAATCATTCCCCCACCCACCCCTCTCACAGTTCGATCTACCAATCATTCCTCCCTCATCCGGTTTCACCCTAGGGGTCTCTGTCTCCTTTCTCCCCCCCCCCCCTTATTTGCCACCACCTATCATCTACCAGCCGCGTTGTCAACAATCCTTTACAACCACCACCCTGGCAGCGTGTTCTGGGCACCTACCACACTCTGTGTAAAAATAACTTTCCCTGCACTTCTCCTGCAAACTTTGTCCCTCTCACCTGAAGGCTGCGCCCTCCACAATTTGAATTTCTGTGCTGAGAAAAATGTTCTGACTGTCTACCCTATCCATGCCTCTCATATTTTTTATATACTTCTACCAGGTCTCCCTGCAAACTCTGGTGTTCCAGAAAAAAAAAAACCTGAGTGTGCAACCTCTCCCTGCAGTTGAAACCCTCTAATCCAGGCGGCATTCTGGTAGACCTCCTCTGCACCCTCTCCAAAGCTTCCACATCGTTCCTGTAATGGGTGATCACAACTGCACGCAATATTCCAAATGCTGCCAAACTAAAGTCCTATAGAGATGCATCGAGACGTCCCGAGTCTTACTTTCAATGCGCCGAGCAATGAAGGCCAGCCTTCTTTACCACCTTATCTACTGGTCCTGACACCTTTAGTGAGCTATGAACGGAAGGTTCCAAGATCCCTCTGTCTGCACACCAAAGTCATTATTTTACAGGTGTGCCGGACGTTGGTGAGGCCACTTTTGGAGTATTGCGTGACAGCTTTGTTTAGATTTTAGTTTCGTTTACAGGTACAGCACGGAAACAGGCCCTTCGGCCCACCGGGTCCGCGCCGACCAGCGATCCCCGCACATTAACACTATCCCACACCCACTAGGGACAATTTTTACATTTACCGAGCCAATTAACCTACAAACCTGTACGTCTTTGGAGTGTGGGAGGAGACCGAAGATCTCGGAGAAAACCCACGCAGGTCAAGGGGAGAACGTACAAACTCTGTACAGACAGCATCTGTAGTCGGGATCGAACCCGGTTCTCCGGCGCTGCATTCGCTGTAAGGCAGCAACTCTACCGCTGTGCCACCGTGACCGCCCTTTGTTTACCCTGCTGTAGGAAAGATGTTGTTACGATGGACAGAATGCAGAGAAGACCACGAGGATGTTTCTGGGACAAGGGCTTGAGCTATGAGGTTATGCAGGCAAGGACTTGGAGCACAGGAGGATGAGGGGTGAACTTATAGAGGTGTATAAGATCATGAGAGAAATAATTAGCGTAGATGCACAGCGTCTTTCCCAGAACAGAGGAATCAAGAACCAGAGGACATAGGTTCCAGTTGAGAGGGGAAGATTTGACAAGAACCTGAGGGTCAGCCTTTTTACAATGGGTGCGGTGGATATATGGAACGAGCTGCCAGAGGAGGCAGGTAATATAACAACATTGAACACTTGTATAGGTACATGGATAGGAAAGGTTTAGGGGGATGTGGACCAAACGTGGGCAGGTGGGACATCTTGGTTGACAAGGCATGTTGGGTTGAAGGGCCTGTTTCCATGCTGTGTGCGTCTATGACTAATTGCCAACAGCATTCAGTCCACTCTCCAGTGCTGAAACATCCTTTAGACTTTAGAGATACGGCATGGAAACAGGCCCTTCGGCCCACGGTATCCGTGCCAACATAGCAATCTTCCCATACATTAGCATTATCCAACACACTAGGCACAATATAACAATTTTATTCTGCCGACGACAATTAACGTAAAAAACTGTGCGTCTTGGAGTGTGGGAGGAAACCGGAGCATCCGGATAAAACCCATGCAGTCACAGGGAGAATGTACAAACTCCATACAGACAGCACCCCTAGTCGGGATTGAACCTGCGTCTCCACCTCCGGCGCTGTGAGGCAGCAACTCTACCGCTGCCCCACTATGCCATTGATTTGCGCGGAAAGTTAGACAAAGCCACCCTGTTTTATTAACACATGCATGCATGCAAATTAATTCAAATAAGGTGACATCATACACACAATGTTTCCTTCATCTTAGTGTTCAGAGAGCTGGAATCCTGTTAAAGCAAAGATATATATAGATAGATACATGTATATATATATATATATATATATATATATATATATATATATATAAAGAACTGCAGATGCTGGTTTAAATCGGTAGCCACAAAAAGCTGGAGTAACTCAGCGGGACAGGCAGCATCTCTGGAGAGAAGAAATGGGGAATGGGTGATGTTTCGGTTTGAGGCCTTCTTCAGAAGTGTTTTGAATTGTCATAGGTAGCGACAAAAGAAGAATAAAAGCTCTTACTTGTTGAGGTTAACAATCACATTAGATCAATACCCAGATAACATAGAATCATTTACAAAATTCAATAAATTGAATTGAATAGAGTTGCTGCCTTACAGCGCCAGAGACCCGGGTTCGATCCCGACTCTGGGTGCTGTCTGTACGGGGTTTGTACATTCTCCCGTGACTGCGTGGGTTTTCTCCGAGATCTTCGGATTCCTCCCACACTCCAAAGACGTACAGGTTTGTAGGTTAATTGGCTTGGTATAAATGTAAATTGTCCCTTGTGTGTGTAGGATAGTGTTCGTGTGCGGGGATCACTGGTCGGTGCGGACCCGGTGGGCCAAAGGGCCTGTGTCCGTGCTGGGCTTAGTCTAAACTAAACTAAAACGAAATCAATATCCGTAAATACTAGTGTAAAAACACTCAAAGTCCTTAATGCAAGAAAGGCAGTCCATACATCTCCATAGTTATTTAATTTAGTTTAGCTCACTTTAGAGATACACCGTGGATACCTTTGACCCACAGGGTCCACGCCGACCAGCGTTCATCCTACATTAGATTTATCCTACACACTAGGGAAAATTTACAGAAGCCAATTAACCCACAAACCTGCAGGTCTTTGTAATGTGGGAGCACCGGGAGAAAACTCATGTGGTTACAGGGAGAACGTACAAAATCCGTACAGACAGTACCCATAGTCAGGATCGAATCTGGGTCTCTGGTGTTGTTAGGTGGCAACTCTACCGCTGCATTCTTTCCCTGCCCTCTTCCTGTTACTGGCTCATTAACTTTGTGCCCGTGGATGTACTGAGGGGTTTTACAATTTCCCGCACTGCTTTTCACGTCGGGGGTCCCGACCTCCATCATCTCCAAAGCCTTTCAGCCCATTTCCCCAAAGGCCCCCGCTGAGCTCAGCAGCCTTCAACATCCCCACCCATTACCTACACCCTTCATGATGGCCGCTGATTGTTGACTCCCCATCAGACTTTATCTGAATTTAGTTTAGTTTAGTGTAGTTTAGAGACACAGTGCGGAAACGGGCCTTTCGCCCCACCGGGTACGCGCTGATCAGCGATCCCCGCACGCTAACACTATCCGACACACACCAGGGACAATATGTACATTTTACCAAGCCAATTTACCTACAAATCTGTACGTCTTTGGAGTGTGGGAGGAAACCGAAGAAAACCCACGCAGGTCACGGGGAAAACGTACAAACTCCGTACAGACAGCACCCATAGTCGGGATCGAACCTGTGTCTCCGGCGCTATAAGCGTTGTAAGGCAGCAACTTAACCGCTGCACCACCGTGCCGCCCAGAATTGACAACTCTAGGCTTTGTGCTCTGTTCACTTTCTGCCTTGGCTGTTCCACACCTCCAGAACCTGCTCCAGCTCCACCACACCTCACAATACCGCTTGGCTCCAGTTCTCATTGTTTGTGCAAAACCTACCTTCATCAGTTCAACAAGAGTCAAGAGCATTCAACTCCCATATGTACCGAAACGGAACATTGAAAGTACAACTTGCAGCAGCACCACAGGCACTTACACATCGCACTCAATTGATAAAACAAAACAAAAAAATGTTCAATTAAAAAAAAACCACAAAATGAGTACAAAACAAAACAAAAGCCTGAAGTCCCGAGTGCAACCAAGACAGTTTGTAGTTCTGAGTTTAGTTGGTGTTTGTAGTGTTGATAGGCTGATAGGTGTGAGGAAGAAGTTGTTCCTTCTTCACAGTTTTCAGATGCCTTATGCCTCATTCCCGATGGCAGGAGTGAAATGGGAGCATAGCCAGGGTGGTGAGGATCCTTGATGATGCTGGCTCTCATTTCACTCCTGCCATCGGGAATGGAGGGGAGGTCAATTGATGGACCGGGCAGTGTCCACCACTATGAGTCAGAGAGTCATAGAGTGATACAGTGTGGAAACAGGCCCTTCGGCCTAATTTGTCTACACTGGCCAACATGTCCCAGCTACAGTAGTCCCACCTGATTGCGTTTTGGTCCATATCCCCCAAACCTGTCCCATCCATGTACCTGTCTAACTGTTTCTTAAACGTTGGGATAGTCCCTGCCTCAACTACCTCCTCTGGCAGCTTGTTCCATACACCCACCACCCTTTGTATGAAAATGTTTTTCTTTTTGTAGGCACCTTCATTCATGGGTGTCCGTGTTTTCCAGGAATGAACAAGATTACAAATTACAATGATCACACTGTCCACCATGGTCTCTTCAAAATTGCTTTCAAAATTCCTGCTGATACTCCACAAAATTTAATTCTTTGTCCAAATGTTACCACAGGGCCTGGTGTCAAATATTACTTGCTGAAGGTCCAAGTGAGGGTTTTAGTGTGTGTCAATGTGCGTTGTCTAGAATCCCCCCTCCCCCCACACTGAAGCCATCCCTTACCTGATTAAGTAACAGCAGAACAGTAAGCTGAGGATGAAGACGAAGATTGCTGTCCCGAAGACCACAATGTAGATGTTGAGGGGGAGGTTCTGGAACCCGATGTTTGGCATCCTGAAACTGTACAACTGGAAAACCGTGCTCATGGGCAGCCTGCATGAGGCGGAGAGGGAGAGGGAGAGGGGTAGGGAAGGAGAAGAGAGGGAAAGGCAAAGGGAAGGAGAGAGAGAGAGAGAGAGAGAGAGAGAGAGAGAGAGAGAGAGAGAGAGAGAGAGAGAGAGAGAGAGAGAGAGAGAGAGAGAGAGAGAGAGAGAGAGAGAGAGAGAGAGAGAGAGAGAGAGTGAGAGAGAAAGAAAGACAATGGTTAGTTCATAAATTCTTAAGTTCAGAAGCTTAGGAGCCGAATTAGGCCATTCGGCCCATCAAGTCTTCTCTGTCATTCAATCATGACTGATCTATCTTCCCCTCTCAACCCTATTCTCCTGCCTTCTTCCCATAACCGCTGATACCCGAACTAATCAAGCATCTGTCAATTTCCACCTTAAATATATCCATTGACAGCCTCCACTTTTTAAAGGTAAATCCTTTTATTCTGAGGCGATGGCCTCTGGTCCTGGACTCTCCCACTGGTGGAAACATCCTCTCCACATCCACTCTTTCCAGGTTAGTATTTGTCAGCACTGCCATAACCAACACTGAACTTGTCCGAGCTTCAGCGTTGGGATGTGGAGAGAAAATTAACCAATTGCCACCTCCTCCGCCTCATATTCCACCCTGATAGATTGCTCACTGCATGTTATACTTTGACGGAAAGCTATGCTCAATGGTCCAATGGTTCTTTATTGTCACCTGTACCAAGGTACAGTGCTAATTCTATTTTTGCATAGAGTTCAGCAAAGCATTCCTGTACATAAGCCCAATCCCAGATTAAGTACAAAGTGCATAGAAATAGCCCATCGAGACAATATACAAGAGTTGCCAGGGTTTGGCTTCATTTTCAGAGTTTGAATAGTTTTCTGTGCGTAGGAAGGAGCTCCAGATGCTGATTCATACCAACAATAGCGCACAAAGTACTGGAGTAACTCAGCGGGTCAGGCAGCATCTTTGGAGAAATAGATTGGGTGACATCTTGGGTTGGAATCCTTCTTCAGACTGACCCGCTGAGTTACATGAGCCCTTGCTACCGAATACTTGCAGAGTGGTTTACTATGGTTCTCACTGCCGCCGATCAGCGTTAGATCCACGGAGAGCTGGTCATGGCCAGCGTCACGGCAGTGGCTGCAGCCACACCTGGTTCAGTGCACAGCTCAGTGCACAGTCCGACACTCACCTGTCCAGGTCGGCCACGGGAGCTGCCATGTTCTGGAGTACAGGCAACTGGCCACTGCCTCACCGCGATTCCTTTGCACAAAGGCCAGAGCAAACCTCAGCTGGCTTTTCCCTACATTACACCCCACGTCTGGCTCCACCCTCGTCTGCCAACCACCAAGTCTGTCTGAGCTCTTTGTCAAATTAACTATTTGAGTGCGGGGGTTCCACCTCTCTACATCTTCGTGAGTTCATAAGTGATGGGAGCAGAATTAGTTGGAAGCAGTGCAATAATCTCTGCGTTGTCGTGATCACCAGCAGCTCAAAAAGAAAACCAGCTCACCGTCTATACGTTCAGTAAGTTCATGTCATAGGAGCAGAATTAGGACATTCGGCTCATCAAATCTACTCCGCCATTCAATCATGGCCGATCGATCCTTCCCTCTCAACCCCATTCTCCTGCCTTCTCCCCATGATCCCCGACACTGAGAATCTATCAATCTCCACCTTAAAAATATCCATTGACTTGGCCTCCACGGTCGCCTGTGGCAATGAATTCCACAGATTTACCACCCTCTGACTAAAGAAATTCCTCCTCATCTCCTTTCTAAAGGTACGTCCTTTTATTCTGACGCTATGGCCTCTGGTCTTAGACTCTCCCAGTAGTGGTAACATTCTCTCCACCTCCACTCTATCCAAGCATTTCACTATTTGGTAAGTTTATATGAGGTCTCCTTCTCTGATTCCCACCTCAGATTGACAGAGGCAAGAGAGGAGATTGCAAATGTCTTGACGGTGATCTTGACGCAATATTCCATATGCGGTTTAACCAAAGTCCGATGAAGATCCATCAAGACATCCTGACTCTTATACTCAATACAATACAATACAATACCGTTTATTGTCATTTGAACCTCAAATGAAGTTCAAACGAAATTTGGTTTCTGCTGCCATACAACAAGAAAAAAAGACCAAGACACACTTAACACAATTTACACAAACATCCATCACAGTGAATCTCCTCCTCACTGTGATGGAAGGCAAAGTCATTGTCTCTCCCCTGTTTTCCATTCTTCTCCCGATGTTAAAGCCCCCGGCGGACGTTGGCAAGTCCTGCGGCCATTAAAGACGCGCAGGGTGATGTAAGGCCCCGCTCTGGGTCGTTTTCAACCCCGCAATTCGGGCGGGAGAAGTTGCCGTTGCGGGAGCTCCGAAAAGTGGTCTCCCACCAGGGACCCGCGAGCTCCCGATGTCACCGACCACCGGGCCTGCGGCTGGAGCCTCCGAAGCTCCGAAGTCGGGTCGCAGCCGCGCGCCACCACAGCTCTCCACGCTCTGAAGCCGGCCAGCTCCATGATGGTGAGTCTGCAGGCTCCGCGACTGGAGCCCCCAGGTCGTTCCGGTTGGAGGCCGCTCCACGGAGCCAGGCCCCAACGACAACGGAGACCCGACAGGGAAAAGGTCGGGTCCCCCGTACAGGGAAGAGATTTAAAAGTTCCCACCCCTGCCCCCCACATATACACAGCTAAAAACAATATATAAACTACAACCAAACTACACACTCAACAGGAAATTAAAAAAAAAAAGACAGACGGGCTGCAGAGGCCGCTGCCGCGAGGCGCCGACATCTCAACCAATGCCTCAACGTATGAAGGCCAGCATACCAAAAGCCTTCTTTACCACTCTATCCACTTCTGTTGCCATTTGAGTGCAGCTTCAATAACACTCAAGAAACTTGACACAATACAGGACATAACAGACCATTTGATGGGCACTCAATCTACAACCATCCACTCAATCTAGCACCAACGCACGGGAGCAGCAGTTTGTGCATTTAAAGGATGCACCAGCAACTCACCAAGACTCTTCAGACAGCGCCTGCCAAACCATGCATGCTTGGTGGGTTCATGTCTTCATGTTCATAAGTTCATAAGAGAGCTAGATAGGGCTCTTATAAATAGCGGAGTCAGGGGATATGTGGAGAAGGCAGGAACGGGGTACTGATTTGGGATGATCAGCCATGATCACATTGAATGGTGGTGCTGGCTCGAAGGGCCGAATGGCCTACTGCACCTATTGTCTATTGTCTATTGATAGGTGCAGAATTAGGCCATTTGGCCCATCGTCTACTCTGCCATTCAATCATGACTGATCTATCTCTCACTCCTAACCCCATTCTGCCTTCTCCCCATAACCTCTGACCCCTGTACTAATCAAGAATCTATCAATCTCCACCTTAAAAATAAGCATTGACGGCGTCCACAGCCTTCTGTGGTAATTTGGGGAGAGTTAATGGGAATATGGGGAGATTCAAGTGGGTACTGGATTAAAGCATGGGGTTTGTGTGTTGAAGGGCCTGTGTCCATGCTCTCTGACTCCTTGACCCAATGACTCAAGCTTATGTGGTTCAATGTTTCACTTCTTGGAACGGAGAGAGGTCCTTACTGTAACTGAACTACTTGCCATTAAACCAGAATACAATTCAGGTGGCATATTCATGCTGGACCCCAGCTTTCTATGACATTTCCTAATTAAATTTGGCGCAGCGGTAGAGTTTCTGCCTCACAGCGCCAGAGACCCGGGTTCGATCCTGACCATGGGTGCTGTCTGCACAGAGTTTGCACGTTCTCCCTGTGACCACGTGGGTTTCATCCGGGTGCTCCGGTTTCCTCCCACATTCCAAAGACGTGCAGGTTTGTGGGTTAATTGGCTTCTGTAAATTGTCCCTAGTGTGTAGGATCGAACTAGTGCACGGGTGATCATTGGTCGTTGCGGATTCAGGAAGCCGAAGGATCTGTTTCCATGCTGTATCTCTGAACGGAACTGAAGTAAACTGGACTCGAAGGCTGAGGGAACTTTTGATAATATAATCTTTATGAGAGACATAGATAGGGTAGACAGTCAGACCTTTTTCCCAGGGTGGTAATGTCCAACACCAGAGGGGATAGCTATAAGGTGAGGGGGAAAATTTAATGGAGATGCGCAAGGCATGTTTTTTTACACAGAGAGTAGCGGGGGACAGGAACGCATTGCCAGGGGTGGTGGTGGAGGCAGATACGATAGTGGCATTTAAGAGACTGTTGGATAGGCACATGAAAGTGCAGGGAATAGAAGGATATGGATTGAGAGTCAAGAGTGTTCAAGAGTGTTTTATTGTCATATGTCCCAGATAGAACAATGAAATTCTTACCTGCAGCAGCACAACAGAATATGTAAATATAGTACACTGTAAACAATGTGACAAATGAGAGAAAAAAAGTTCAGTGTGTATATATGCATATACTCACAAACACACACATATATATATATGTACACCATCTTGGGGAACGGCTGCTAACCAGCAGCCGTCCGTTAAATTTCACTTTTTTTCTTAGTTTTTAGTTTTTTTATTTCTTTGTCTGTTGGGGAATTTTGGCTTTTAATGTGGGGGGGTAAGGGGGAAACTATTTCTAGGTCCCTACCTGGTCGGTGAGGCAGCTTTTTCTCCGGGCTGCCCCGTCGACCCGTCCTTGCGGCCTACCAGCGGGCGTGGAGCGGCTTTTTCCTGGCGGGGACGGCCCAGCACCTTCAGCTTCGGTGGCAGCACAGCGCTGGAGCGCTATCGCGGAGCGGGTGATGCCTTGCCTGGGTCGCCGTGCTGGATCGACGCGCTGGAGCACCGGTGAGCTGCGACCGCCGAGCTCAACACCTCCGGGCTGCGGGACTGCGGAGCGACCAGCCGCGGGCGGCGGCGCCGACTCCAACATCGTGAGCCTCTGAGCTCCAAATCAGCGCGGCCTTGTCGGCTTCAGGTGCCACGGACTCCGGTAGGAGATCGGCCGTTCCAGCCGTCCCAGCCGCCGTGAGGACTCTCCCGACGCCGGAACAACTGCACCCGGCGAGAACGGCCAGGAACATCGGGCCTCCTTAGAGGCAACTGTGGAGGCCTCAATAGGCCTGACTTTGGGTAAACTGGGGTTGGGGACTGGACATTGTGCCTTCCCCCACAGTGGTAATCACTGTGGGGGGATGATTTTGTGTGTAATGTGTAGTGTCTATGTTAGTCTATGTCCAAGATGGCTGCCGGAAGGGAGAGTGGACGCTGGCGCGCTTTAGCAGCCGCTGCTCTCTCTTCCATATTGTGTTTTTGATTTTTGTTTTTGGATTTAATTCTATCTTTAATTTGTGTACTCGTGATGTCTTTGCTATTTATTTCATTCCGCTTACATGTTTCTACACTATTTGTTAAACTTTGTAAGGTGTCCTTGAGACTTTTGAAAGGCGCCCATAAATAAAATGTATTATTATTATTATTATTATTACACACATATATAGATTATATATATATGTATATACACGCACACATAGGTACACACAAAAAACCCACAATAATAGTGCAATAATAACAATAATATTCTATGTAGTTCAGAGCTTATTTGTGGTTGTAGTGTTTAGTTGCAATAGCGTTCATACGTTTAAATGCATTTGCAGCTTGTCAGTTACAGCGCTGATTTCTGCTGTTTCTTTTATACAGGTAAGCTCAGAACTACTATGCTTGATGATTTCCTGCTGTGCTGCTGGCAGGCAACACATTATGTGCAGGCAGATGAGCTTAGTTTAACTAGGTATCATGTTTTGCACAAACACTATGGGTCGAAGGGCCCGTTCCTGCGCTGTACTATTCAATGTTCCATGACTCTGTTAATGAGGACCAGGGCACGTGAAATAGATTCAGAAGGAGCAAACTGCATCGTGCAATATTAGTGGCAAATGAGTAAACCTTAAACTTTAACGGTCTTTGTTGAGGTAACAGAATGAAGAAATCATTAACATGTTTTCAGCTATTACTAATAGAGGCCAGTGTGAGTTCAACTTGCGCTCACTGCAGCAATGTGTTGGTAGTGGAGTCAGTGAATGGAGTGATGGAGTCAGTGGAGTCAGAATAAAAGGACATACCTTTTCAGAATAAAATCACTGAATGGCAACTGAAGCATCCTGCCACAACTAGAGACCAGTCCTGAATGAAGTCTTTGATTGGACCTTACTGTCTTTACCTTGCACTAAACGTTATTCCCTTATCTTGTATCTACGTGACAATAACCTAAACTGCATAAACTAAACTGAAACTAAAAGGACGTACCTTTAGAAAGGAGATAAGGGGGACTTTCTAGGACTAGAGGTAATAGCCTCAGAATTAAAGGATGTTCTTTTAGGAAGGAGATGAGGAGACATTTCTTTATTCACAGCATGGTGAATCTGGGGAATTCATTGCCACAGATGGTTGTGGAGGCCAAGTCAGTGGATATTTGTTTAAGGTGGAGATAGATAGGTTCTTGATTAGTACGGGTGTCAGGGGTTATGGGGAGAAGGCAAGAGAATGGGGTTGAGAGGGAAAGATAGGTAGCCATGATTGAATGGCAGGGTAGACTTGATGGGCTGAATGGCCTAATCCTGCTCCTACAACTTATGAACTTATGTACATGGGGTGCCTAATAAAAGGGCTACTGTTTCCAATATGATGTCAAGCTTCCTGAGTATTGTTGCAAGAGTCAAGTTAATCGTTATATGGAACAGGCATGGAAAAATTACAGTCTGACTTAGTAATGACCCTATAGTGAGTCATGTGCATTTCCCTCTATATTCAGACCATAATAATCTGATATCATTTGTATTATTATTATTATTGCCTGTATGACCAATACAGGGCACAGCAAGTTCACCCCCGGCCTCACCAGCAACTCCAATAATAAATAGAGGATTACTCCATCTCACCCCATAATAAAATCTTAAATAATAAATGTATGAATAAGTTTATTGAACAAGTATTCACATATAAGGAATTTGCCTTGGTGCTCCACCTGCAAGTGACAACGACATACAGTGGCAGTTAGGAATGACACATAAAACATTAATAATAAAACATTATTGATTAAACATGTGAATTAAGTAAAATACCAGAGCAAAATGAGGCTACAGGTTTTTGACTGTTGAGTAGAGCAACTACTCGTGGGAAAAAAAGCTGTTTTTATGTCTGGCTGTGGCAGCTTTGACAATCCGGAGTCGCCTTCCAGAAGGAAGTGATTCAAAGAGTTTGTGGCCAGGGTGAGAGGGGTCAGAGATAATCTTGCCCGCTCGCTTCCCGGCCCTTGCAGTGTACAGTTCATCAATGGAGGGAAGGTTACAGCCAATAACCTTCTCAGCTGATCGGACGATTCGCTGCAACCTCCGGATGTCGTGCTTGGTGGCTGAGCCAAACCAGACCATGATGGAGAAGGTGAGGACAGACTCTACGATGGCCGTATAGAATTGGACCATCATTGCCTGTGGCAGATTGTGCTTCCTCAGCTGCCACAGGAAGAACATTCTCTGTTGTGCCTGTTTGACTGTGGAGTCGATGGTAGCCCCCCCATTTAAGGTCCTTGGAGATGATGGTTCCCAGGAACTTAAAAGACCCCACAGATATGACTGTGCATCCTGCACATGACACAAACTGCTGCGACTGTGTGTTGGTGGTGGAATGATTGGATGATTGTGGATGGGGTGCCCTTCAAACAGGCTGCTATGCCCTGCATGGTGTCAAACTTGGCCAGTCTAAACCATGAATAATAAATCTCATTGGAAATGAAATAAAAGCCTCCAGATGCTGGAAAGCTAAAAAGTGCCAGAAGTACATGGTGGGTCAGGCAGCATCTGCGGAGAGAGAAACACAGCAAATGTCTCTTGTTCGTCAGGACGGCGCAGTGGCGCAGCGGTAGAGTTTCTGCCTTATAGCACCAGAGACCCGGGTTCGATCCTGCCCATGGGTGCTGTCAGTATGCAGTTTGTACCTTCTCCCTGTGACCGCGTGGGTTTTCCCCGGGTGCTCTGGTTTCCTCCCACATTCCAAAGATATACAGGTTTGTAGGTTAATTGGCTTCGGTAAAATTGTAAATTGTCCCTAGTGTGTGCAGGATAGTGTTAGTGTGCGGATCGCTGGTCTGCACGGACTCGGTGGACTGAAGGGCCTGTTTCCGCTCTGTATCTCTAAACTGAACTAAATTAAGAGCGTTCATTGGAATTATTAGGATGAAGTTGATTAAAACATTAACTCAATTTTTCGCTCCCACAAATGCTGCCTGACCTGCTGAGGATTTCCAGCGGTAGCAACATTCAGTTGCTCACTCCTTGGTGTTGATCTCATCCTGCTCAGCGTTTAATAGTCACTGCCTTCATCTTCCAACATCCGCAAGAAATCGCAGAGTTGTGAACGCAGCCCAGACCATCACGCAAACCAACCTCCCTTCCATTGACTCCATCTACCTCGCCAAGACCACCAACATAACCAAGGACCGCTCTGGCCACTCCCTCTTCTCCCCTCTCCCATCGGGCAAGAGGTTCAGAAATTTGAAAACGCACACCACCAGATTCTTTTTTTTTATTTTTTTTAAAATATTTTTATTTAGTAGAAGTATTGCACATTGCAGTGATATCAACCAAAAATAACATTATACATTTCTTGTACCACTTCTTATTTTAAACTTTAAAAAGAAGAAAGATAGAAAGAGTTAGCAAAGATAGTGAGTGCGTGAAAGAGTGGTCCAGAGAAACCCGTAGGAACATAAACCACGAGAAAGAGTTAAACAGAAAACCAAAGAAAAAGAAAGAGAAAAATAGAGAACAGAAGAAAGTAAGATAAGATAAAAGGGATGTACCTACTTCGTATCTTTACACACCCCTCACCAGGTCCTGAAACCATTTATTTTAAACGTTATGTTGCACCTTATGCTCGTAATAAGTCGATAAATGGAGGCCACATCTTTTGGAAATGGTCTGATTTGCCTGCTAAGAGGAATCTCATGTCTTCCAGGTGTAACAGTTCGGACATATTTTAAATCCACATTTTTATCGTTGGTGAGGGAGCGTTTTTCCAGAATTTAAGTATATGTTTTTTTGCCATTATTAACCCGTAATTAAGGAAGCTCTTTTGGAACGAAGTCAGCTCAAAGCTGGCTTCCATTGTTCCGAAAATAATCGATTCTGCGTCCGGTTTCAGTTTTATTTTAAATAATGTTGTAAAAATTTCAAAGATTTCATTCCAAATCTTTTGGATTTTTATACAAAAAAAAAAGGAATGTGCTATGGTTGCTTCTTGGGATAGACATTTATCACAGATGGGAGAGACATTTGGATAAAATTTACTTATTTTAGTTTTTGAGTAATATAGTCTGTGTAAAGTTTTAAATTGGATTAGAATATGTCTTACATTGATCGAGCATTTG
Source organism: Malacoraja senta (assembly GCA_038087875.1). Taxonomy (NCBI): domain Eukaryota; kingdom Metazoa; phylum Chordata; class Chondrichthyes; order Rajiformes; family Rajidae; genus Malacoraja; species Malacoraja senta. Next base: position 384,962,349 of record CM075977.1, on the reverse strand, counting down.
TGCACATATAGCAAGTGTTTATCCCACCAGAGTCAGAAACAGTTTCTTTCCAACAGTTTCTTTCCAACTGTCATCAGGAAACTGAATCATGCTATCACTAACTAGAGAGTGCGCCTGGGCTACCATCTACCTCATCTGAGACCCTTGGTCTATCTTTTATCCATCTTTACTGGACTTTATAGTCATAGCCATACAGCAGGGAAACAGGCCCTTTGGCCCAACTTGCCCACGCCGACCAACATATCCCATCTAAACTATTCCCACCTGCCTGCATTTGGCCCATATCACTCTAAATCTACCCTGTTCATGTACCTCTCTATATGTTTCTTAAACATTGCAATAGAACCTGCCTCACTTCCTATCTCTTGCACTATAGGTCACAAGGTCATAAGGAGTAGGAGTAGGAGTAGAATTCGGTCCATCAAGTCTACTCTGCCATTCAATCATGGCTGATCTATCTCTCCCTCCTCATCCCATTCTCCTGCCATCTCCCCATAACCTCTGACACCTGTACTAATCAAGAATCTATCTATCTCTGCCTTAAAAACAGGGCTGCCAACTCTCACGCATTGAGCGTGAGAATCACGCATTTCGACAAATTCTCACGCTCTCACGCTGATCACAAATTTCTCACGCTCTGTCGTGAGAAATTCTGTGATCAACGAAAATTTTACAACGCATATCAACTACATGGGCCGCGCGGGTGTTAGAGAGCCAGGACTGAGGGAGGGATGGAAGCACAAGCAGCAGCGGACACGGAAGCGGACGGGGAGCCGGGGTTAGCGAGTGTTTGCCGGGCTGGCGAGTGTTTGCCAGGCTGGCGAGTCGCCCGCTGCAGCTCCGGCCATGGAGCAGCCTCAGTGCAAGAGTCCTGGGCCGTCGGAAGCGTTGCGCCGCTGCTGTGAGAGTCTCTGTGCCAAATTCGCCCTGGTGACCAGCATGGACCAGGCAGCGGCTCGGTGCATCCTGGAGGACAGCCAGTGGCTGCTGGAAGTAAGTACCAAGCACTGGGTAGAAATGGTGGAAGATAGTAGCCTTCCAATGGGGGTGGCTGGAGAAAGCATCCTGCTTGCCTGCTAGATTTTCACTTACTGTAACTGCAGGATAAATGTTCCCGATGTTGGGGGAGTTCAGAACCAGGGGATCACAGTTTAAGAATAAAGGGTAGGCCAGTTAGGACTGAGATGAGGACAAACTTTCTTCACGCAGAGAGTTGTGAATCTGTGGAATTCTCTGCCACAGTAGGCAGTGGAGGCCAATTCACTAGATGTTTTCAAGAGAGTTACATTTAGCTCTTGGGGCTAGCGAAATCAAGGGATATGGGGAAAAAGGAAATAGGTACTGATTTTAGATGAAAAGCCATGATCATATTGAATGGCAGTGCTGGCTCGAAGGGCCGAATGGCCTATTCCTGCACCTATTTTCTATGTTTCTATGCTTGAGTATATGGCAATAAAACTCAACCACTTGCTTTTGAAGCATTCATGCATGGTGGAGGCATAATGTAATCATAGAGTGATACAGTGTAAAAACAGGCCCTTCGGCCCAACTTGCCCACACCCGCCAACATGTCCCAGCTACACTACCTGCTTTTGGTCCATATCCCTCCAACCCTGTCCTATCCAATACAATACAATTTATTTGTTGTCATTTGAACCTAAGTTCAAACGAAATTTGGTTTCTGCAGTCATACAAACAAGTGAAATGAACCAAGACACAACACAATTTACACAAACATCCATCACAGTGAATCTCCTCCTCACTGTGATGGAAGGCAAAGTCTTGTCTCTCCCCTGCACCCCCCATTCTCCTCCCGATGTCAAAGTCAAAGCCCCCGGCGGGCGATGGTAAATAAGTCCCGCGGCCATTAAAGCCGCGCGGGGCGATGCAAGGCCACGCTCCGGGTCTTGATGTTGGAGCCCCCGGTAGCGCTAGCAAGTCCTGCGGCCATTTAAAGCTGCGCCGGGCGATGTAAGACCCCGCTCCAGGTCATCTTCAACCCCGCAACTCGGGCGGGAGAAGTAGCCGTTGCGGGAGCCCCGAAAAGCGGTCACCCACCAGGGACCTGCGAGCTCCCGATGTCACCGTCCACCGGGCCGGCGGCTGGAGCCTCCGAATCTCCGGGGTCGGGCCGCAGCAGCGCGCCACCACAGCTCCTCCCGTTCCGAACTCGGCCAGCTCCGCGATGGTGAGTAAGTCCGCCGGCTCCGCGACTGGAGCCCCAGGTCGTTCCGTTGGAGGCCGCTCCACGGTGCTAGGCCCCAACGACAGAGAAAGGTCGGGTCTCCCGTGCAGGGAAAAGATTTTAAAAGTTTCCCCACCCCCGCCCCCCCACACATACCCAGTTAAAAAAAACACTATAAACGAAACTCAAACGAAACCAAAAAATATTAAAAAGACAGACGGACTGCAGAGGCCGCTGCGACGTGGGTCGCGCCGCCCACCCAAAAGGCTCTTCTCCATGTATCAGTCTAACTGTTTCTTAAATGTTGGGATAGTCCCTGCCTCAACTACCTCCTCTGGCAGCTTGTTTTTGCATACACCCACCACCCTTTGTGTGGAAAAAGTTACCCCTTAAAAAGTTACCTCTTAAAAATACTACAAACAAAAAACATTGAAATCATACTTCTACAATGCACTAAAACATGATTTTAGTACATCAAATTTCAAAAAGTCCCTACCGTGGGAGGGGGGACACCTCCCTCCCACACCCTCCCCCCACTCGGTTGCTCCACTTCCTCACCAGGTCCCCCCAAGGCCAATGATCAGTGACCCTCAGCCCCCCCACCCCACCCCACTTTAAAAAACGCCCCATGGCCTCTGGTTTAGACGGAGTGCCAGATGTGAGCGGGGAACTGAGGCCAGTTGTCCGTGATGTCTGGATCTCAATGCTCAGCGCTTCGTGTTTCGTAGTTGACTAATGTTATTGATATGTAATTAGCCTGATTTGTAATTAGTTGACTAAACCGTAATTTACTAAACCGGAATATCCAGGAGGATGGGATAAGTGTAAAATTAAAAATGACATGCAAGGTGCCAAGCTGTCTGTCACAACCTACAGCCCCGATATCCCATTAATTCCTTCAGTTAAATATTGGGCAGGTAGTACTATTGTCATTTGCCATTCAACTATTATGTTTGTTTACCTCACTGACTATTTCTAAACCCCCCCCTCAAATTCCTTTGACAGGTTGAATAGAAATGTCCCTAATCTTGTTGTTTTATTAATTGAACACATAGATGAACATCCTCAAGGTGTGTAATCAGATGAAAACTGATTCAGATGCGAAGTTTAAGTGCTTGTTCAAAGAAGGGGCATATTATAAAGGAGTGACAGAGATACTTGCTGGGGAATGTGTGAGGAGGTTATTATTTATCTTTAGTTTTAGCTTGCATGAGGACATCTGAAGATTCAAAGTTTAATATAGTAATTGTGCTGATACTGACTCCAGCCAAACACATATTGAATATCATCCATTCCGGAGGATTTATTTTTCTGATGCCATTTAAACTTCACTTGGATTTCAATCACTTCAATGTAAAAGTAATTGGGAATGGAGAGCAATGGAACAAAAATTTGTCCTCGGTACATATTAACTGTAATATAATAATGTATCCATGTTGGTAGGTGCAATAAAAACCAAGATATGTTTATCATTGCATTATGAATACCACAGAAAATATTATGTACTCCCAAGATCACATTTAACAGAATAATATTGCTTAAATATATAGTTATTGGACTTTGCATTTCGGAAAAGTCCCAGCAGAGAGGAAGACAGCAAAATACTGAAAATATTGAGGGTGAAAATGATTTCAGGACAGTTTGTTAGGAAAATAAAGGAAATTGTAACATAATACTTATACAACTGAGTGAGTATAATTTTATGGATGAGAAATTGTGTTCAACCAATTGATGACTTCTTTGACAAAGTAACTAGCATGTTAGATAACAAGGAAGCCAATGGGTGTGGCAAATTTTGTTACACAAAATTTGGTCTGTGAAGTGCCCCATAAAAGATTACCGCATTAGATAAGCACCTGTGGACTTGAACGTAATAGGTTAAGTCCAGGGGTCAGATATGGGGCTTTATGTGTGGGCCAGATATATTGTCAGTGCAGTGGGGCTAGGAGCAAGGTCAAGTGTGCATCCAGAGTCAAGGTCTGGAATAGTACTAGGTGTGCAGTCAAAGCTGGGACCAGGGGAGTGTTCAGCACTGGGAACCTAAGCAGGTAAGCAGCTATGATCAGGGTAGTAAAGGGGGCCAGGTGTAAGGCTGGATTCAGGGTCAGGAATGAGAGAAGGTATGCAACTGGAGTCAGGGTCAGGAGTAGTACCAGGTATGCAGTGAGACCCAGGTTGGTCAACATGGGCCAAGTGTTTGATTATAATCTGATTTCCATACATGAATATACTAAGATCATTCATGTGCTGCACCTGTTGATCGGAGCCTGGCTCTACTGTGGAATGTAATTAGGAAGGTAATTTAGCCTAACCTTATTCATAGCTAATCCAATTTAAAGCATAAATATTGCATTCAAGTGTAAGTTAAAAGACCCGCTACAGTATGCACCAGATTACACAATTTCAAGCTGAAAAATGCAAAAGCTCTGTACCAATGGGAGGGGGGACACCCCCCTCCAACAACCTACCCCCCCCCCTCGGTCACTGCGCTCCCTCGGGCTTGGTCTCTCGCAATTTCTCACTCCCAACTCTCACCCAATGTTGGCAGCCCTGTAAAAATATCCACTGACTTGGCCTCCACAGCCTTCTTGGCAGAGAATTCCACAGATTCACCACCCTCTGACTAAAGACATTTCTCCTCATCTCCTTCCTATAAAAACGTCCTTTAATTCTGAGGCTATGACCTCTAGTCCTAGACTCTCCCACTAATGAAAACATCCTATACATGATTGCCTTTATCCTGTATCTGTACACTGTGGATGGCTCGATTGTAATCATGTTTTGTCTTTCCGCTGACTGGATAGCAGGCAACAAATTGCTTTCCACTGTACCTCGGTACACACGACAATAAACAAAAATAAACCGGGCAATAGCCACCACTCGTTGCCACCTGCTTTATTCATCACGTATGATTAATGTTTTTCTGTGAATTACAGTGTTGAGCAACTGCAGCAGAAATTACGACACAATTATTCATTAGTCACTGAAAGCATGAGGAAGGAGACAAAACAAACCGGCAGACCTGCCGCCACGCAATCCAGATGGCTTTGTTTGTCAGCTGATGGGCATCTTAGCAATGCTGATTGCAGGGGTTTCCTGTTCCAAATTTTACAGATGAAATGTGTGGGAAGGAACTGCAGATGCTGGTTTAAATCAGATTGAGACACAGGCACTGGTCAGACTCAACCATGGTCTGTTAAATATTGGAAAAGATGAACATATCTGGTTTATGAGCAATCTGAGCGTCACTTTGGTAATTTACACGTTATTAAAATGATTACACGTTATTACATGTTATACTGCGTTCTCCGCAGAGTGATTTAGTATTTACAGCCTTTCGACCCAGCTTGTCCATGCTGGTATTCAGTAGTTCAACCGCACTTTATCGTCATGTGTACCTAAGTACAGTGAAATTCTTTATTTACATACAGTTCAGTGACAATCCTGCTGAACGTTAGGCACAATCATACTAAATATAAGTGTCAGATAGTAGACCACACTGAGTCGGTATACAAGGGTGATTAGTAAATGTGTCAAGGGTTATGGGAAGAGAGGCAGGAGAATGGGGTTGCGAGGGAAAGATAGATCAGCCCATGATTGAATGGCGGAGTAGACTTGATATGCTGAATGGCCTACTTCTGCTCCTATGACCTGTGAACTTATGAGTCGCCATGATTAAGGTGCTATCCTGCACCCCTCAACTCCGAAATTTAATGGTAGATGTTAGAGTCTTAACTTGGCCATAAAGGCTCGTTGTCATGGAGACGGCACTGGGTCAGAGTTGCTGGGGTCAGCCTGGCCAGATGATGTGTTGTTATCCACAGCAACATCCTCTCACCCTAACCCAACTTGTCAGCAGTGGCAATCTCCGAATTTTGGGGGTTTACCTGGAAGTGACTCAGTAATCCAAATTACTCGACTGAAATTCTTAAGGGATTGGGCAGGCTAGATGCAGGAAAAATGTTCCTGATGTTGGGGGAGTCCAGAACCAGAGGTCACAGTTTAAGAATAAGGGGTAGGCCATTTAGGACTGAGATGAGATGAGTTGTGAATCTGCGGAATTCTCCACCACAGAAGGCAGTGGAGGCCAATTTACTGGATGTTTTCAAGAGAGCGTTAGATAGAGCTCTTGGAGCTAACTGTATCAAGGGATATGGGGAGAATGCAGGAAAGGGGTACTGATTTTGGATGATCAGCCATGATCATATTGAATTTCAGTGCTGGCATCTAAAGGCCGAATGGCCTACTCCTACACCTATTTTCTATGTTTCTATGTTTCAAAATCCGGAGCCACATGTCTACCACCGGGCTCTGTAGCTGTGGTATCTCTCCTTTTCTCTTCTACACGTTCTAATTTTGGCTCTGAAACAAGTAGGTGCCTTGATGTCACCAAATGCTGTTATAGGTTGCTCTTACCAGTTTGTGATGATGCCTGTTTCTTTGAGCTCTGGATTCAGTGCATCTTTTTATGCTGTTTCCTCTAAATGCCATGAGAGCAAGACTAGCCTATGTGCTGAAAACTAACCTGCAGTCTCTCAGTATCTCTGTACATTCCATTCACAGGCTTAAGTTGAAGGGGGATAGATTTAATAATGACCAGAGGGGTAACTTCTTTACACCAAAGGTGCTGGGTGAATGGAACGAGCTGCCAGAGGAGGTAGTTGATTCAGGTACTGTTGCAATGCTAAAGAAAGATCTAGACAGGTAAATGGATAGGACAGGTTTGGAGGGATATGGGCCAAAACGCAGGTAGGTGAGACTAGTGTAGATGAGGCATGTTGGTCGGTGTGGGCAAGAATGACTCGATGACTATATTCTCACTAATTCTCAGTTACACCATTGCCTATCTCGGGACTAAAGCCAAAACGCTTGCAAAATACTGCCAAACATTTAAAGGTTTAGTTGGAACCTCTACTCTCCCCTGTCTTCCAACTTTACTACAGTAGCCTGGACGTTGAAACACAGCAATTCAGTGCAGAGCCACAGAAAAGGAAGGAGGTAAGAACAGTTCAGGAACGAGGCCCATCCCAAACATGATGCCAAGACAAACTGATCTCCTCAGCCCATACGTGGTCCATATCTCTCCATTCCCTGCATATCCAAACATGCCTTGTACATTCTTATCTAAATCATTGATATAAACCACAAACAGCAATGGGCCCAGTTCCGATCCCTGATGCCCACTGCTCAGGCCCCTAGTCCGAAAAATACCCTTCCATCGCCACCCGCTGCTTCCTTCCATGAATCCAGTTCTGTATACGGGCAGTTAGCTCTCCCTGAATGCAACGCCATTTAACCTTCCAGAGCATGGTGCAACACAGTGGCGCAACGGTAGAGTTGCTGCCTTACAGCACCAGAGACCCAGGTTCAACCCTGACAACGGGTGCCGTCTGCATGTTCTCCCCGTGACCTGCGTGGGTTTTCTCCGGAAGCAACGGTTTCCTCCCACAAACCCACAGGTTTGTAGGTTGCTTGGCTTGGTAAAATTGAAAATTGTCCCTAGTGTGTGCAGGATAGTGTTAGTGTGTAGGGATCGATGGTCAGCGCGGACTTAGTGTCATCTAATCAAAGGCCTTGCTGAAGTCTATATACACACGTCTGCGGCTTTGCCCTCATCAACCTTCTTGATTACTACCACAAAAAACACAATCAAATTGATGTCACACTATCTCCCAGTCAAAAAGCCATGTTGACTATCCCTGAGCAACCTGTCTATACAAATGCATACATATTTTATCCCTCAGAATCCTCTCCGTTAACTTACCTATCACAGATGTTATGCTGTTGTCTGTCGAGTTTCCCTGTTTTCCCTGTGACTGCATGGATTCCTGTAAGTGCTCAAGTTTTCTCCCACATCCCAAAGACAGGCCTGTATGTTAACTTCCCACTCTACATTGCCGCTTTACGAAGGCGAGTGGCAAAAGCATCAAAGGGGAAAGTTGACGGGACAGAGCGAGAGAGAGAATAAACTGTAGGTCTATAGAGATGTATAAAATAGTGCGGCGGTGCGGGATTACTGCAGCGGGCCCCTACAGCCTGTCTGTCTTTTTTTTTAATTTTTGACTAGTTAAATGTAGTTGTTTGTGGGGGTTTTTGTACTGTTTTAATTGTGTATATGTGGGGGGCGGGTGAGGGGGGGAACTTTTAAAATCTCTTCCCTGCACGGGAGACCCGACCTTTTCCCTGTCGGGTCTCCGTTGTCGTTGGGGCCTAGCTCCGTGGAGCGGCCTCCGACCGGGACGACCTGGGGGCTCCAGTCGCGGAGCCTGCGGAGCTGCGGACTCACCATCGTGGGGCTGGCCGGCCTCGGAGCGTGGGGAGCGGTGGTGACTCGCTGCTGCGGCCCGACTCCGGAGCTCGGAGGCTCCAGCTGCAGACCGGTGGACTGGGACATCGGGAGCTCGCGTGGTCCGGGGGGGAGACCGCTTTCCGGAGCTCCCGCAACGCAACTTCTCCAGCTCGTGTCGCGGGGTTGGAACGACCCGGAGCGGGGCCGTACATCACCCGGCGCGGCTTTAATGGCCGCGGGACATTCCAGCGCCCGCCGGGGGCTCCAACTTTGTGACTTTTGGACTGGAGCGGGGCCATACATCGCCCGGCGCGGCCTCAACGGCCGTGGGACTCACCATCTCCCACCTGGGGCTTCAACGTCAGGAGAGAAATGGTGCAGGGGAGAGAAAAGAATTTGCCTTCCATCACAGTGAGGAGGAGATTCACTGTGATGGATGTTTTTCTGTAAATTGAATTGGTTGTGTGTCTTGTAGGAATTGTTTTGTTTGTATGACTGTGGAAACGGAGTTTCGTTTGAGCCTCTCTGATGTTCAAATGACAAGTAATAAAATCTAATCTAATCTAATCTAATCTAAATAGGCAAATGCACAGTCTTTTATCCAGAGTAGGAGAATCAATGACAATAGGACAAAGGTTTAAGGTGAACGGGGAAAGTTTTAATAGGATCCTGCAGGGCAACTTTTTTACACAAAGGATGGTAGGTATGTGGAACAAGCTGCCGGATAAGGTGGTTGAGGCCAGTAAGAAACATTTAGGCAGGTATATGGATAGGATAGGTTTAGAGTGATATGGGCCAAATGCAGGCAGGTGGGGCTAGTGTAGATGGAGCATGTTGGTTGGTGTGGGCAAGATGGGCATTTTTCCATGAATGTATGACTCTACAGGGGAGAGGGGAAATTATACTGATGCAATTGTTCTGCTTGGAACTGGACTGGACTCAATGGGCCAAATGGCATTGTTACAGAAAACATTAAAGACTAACCATAAATCTAGGGAAATTGTGAGGAAATGTGGGGAAATCGCAAGCAATTAAAGGTTAGTTGGGGTCTGGAATTCCCTGCCAACTGGCAGAGACAGAACTACTCTCTACATTTTAAAAAATCTCTTGGATGCAGGAGATTAACTTCAAAGGCCATATAACCAATGATCAGGCAAAGAGGAACAGCCTTGTTAAGTTATCAGCCCCTATGGGTACAAGGGGCTGAATCTCTACGATTCTATTCAAGACAGAAATTGTCTGGAAACTGAATTTTCGATCCTCTCAGTTAATTCTCTGGTTTCCAACATCCTCCAGGGTCTACTGCAGACAAGAATGGATATTTTTAAGGCATAGATTGACAGATTCTTGATTAGTACGGCTGTCAAGAGTTATGTGGAGAAGGCAGGAGAATGGGGTTGAGAGGGAGAGATAGATTTTACTTCAGAGTCACGTGAGTGACTATGTGAAGAACCCCGTCAAGCCGCACGTGCGTCATTACGTCAGACGCATTGGTGCAGGCGGCCGGTTGGAGCAGCAGAGCTCCTCCAGCGCGGTAAGTTTAAACTTCAGGTAAGGTTGTATTTCTTACCTGTTTTGTTTCCTTGCAGGAACCTCTTGTTCCAGAGGTTTTCTGCCGGGTGATTCGCGAGGACCGACGAGGGAACCAGCTATGGCTATTGGGCAACCCAGGTCTGACCGCGGAAGTGGGTAGCTGGCGAATGTCAGGTTTCGCGACCCCAGTCACTGATAAGACCGTCAGTGACTGCCAGACGCTGGGGTTCCCAGGGAGGGGACATCCAGTAGAAATGCGGCTCCCAGACAAAGGGGTCCCCAGGATAGGGGTTAAACAGACCAGAACAGTCAGCTCTGGTGCCGGGAGGTTTTCCCTCCGGCAAGGCATATAGAGGCTGGGATTCCCGGGGAGGGGAAATTCAGCAGCAATGAGGTACCCAGATCGCAGTGGTCCCCAGAATATGGGGTAAACGGACCAAAATGGTCAGCCCTGGTGCCGGGAGGGTTCCCTTCCGGTAATAAGAAAATTTGGAGGTTGGCCAGGAGGGAGCTCCATCGAGATACACTCCAACCGCAGGAGGTGGACAGGGCTGTTTAATGGGGATACCGAGTCTGTGGCAGTGTTGGGCATATGGGAGAGCCCGCACTAGCGGCGCCTTGGACAGGGCTGCTTAATGGGGATGCCGAATCTATGGCAGTGACGGCCTAAGGGAGAGCCCGTGCCAGCAGCGCCTTGTAATAGGGCTGCTTAATGTATGGCAGCAGCACCCGTAGAAGGGCTGCGTAATGTCTCCCTCAATGGAGGAGGTGAGCTTACCGGGGCAGTTTTGTTCTGACCCTGAAGGGTGGGCCTATTGGACAGGCAGCTCCAGCAGCACCTTGTAGCAGGGCTGCTTAATGTCTCCCTTATGGAGGAGGACAGCATGCCGGGTCAGTGTAAATCTGACGCCGAGTCTGAGGGTTTAGCCGTGGAGCATACCCCAAGGGATGTAGGGCACGTGTCAGAGGTACCATTCCTGGCAGCAAGGTTGCCATCCCAACACAATATCAGAGGCGTTAGAGCCAGCTGCCAAATCTTCTATTCAGGGAAGACCTATTCAACAGGCAAAACCTGAAGGACAAAGCACAAGCTGTTGGACCAATTAAGGTCAACGACGAGCAAGGCTTCATAGTTTCGGTGACAATGCACCTCACGTCTTCATGGGCAGTAAGCGGTTCACTGAAGCTGGTGGCAGCATGAAAGTTGGCCAGAGGGTCCACGCACTCTACCAGTTCTACTCTACAACTAAGGTACCACTTACAAGTTGTTAAGATTTACACTTGGTTGTACAATACACAAATGATTAAGACATTGTCATCTACTCAGAGGCATTTAACCATGTAAAACTGGACAATACCAGCATTCCAAGCAGGTTGGAATTGGGCCAGAATTGTGTTGAGGCAGGCTCAGTATTTTAGCCAGGATTGCCTTCGAGACAGGCTCGGAAATATGACAGGAATTGTCTTTTGAGTCATGCTCAGAATTATGGGACAGGCTTGGGAATCCGGCCAGAGTTGCCAGCCAGGGCAGACATGAAATTATGGCAGGAGTGGCCTGTTTATTATGAAAGATGGCTGATTAACAACTGATGTCATAGATTGTTTCCATTTACAGTGATCATCGGAGATATTTGTTGGCATTGCTATGATGAGGCAATATAACAGTATGATGACAATAAATCATTCAAAGAGGACTACTTAGAGTTCAAAAACACTTGTTATGTATTGCCTGTATGATATTTTAATGCTGTATTTTGCTAAAATCCACTGTTTCAGTCTCAAACTATATTTGAGAAATTGTGCTCCTCTATCCAGTTAAAATGAAGTTGTTATCAAATGGACTAGTTGGTCATTGGGGTTTGCCTTTGGCTATTAGTTGGCCTGTGACTCCCCCCTGGGTAACAGATTGGAGTCAATAGAAACCTGGAACATCTTGTTGTTATAAGCAGCTTTCTATTCATTAGACTTATTGGCAATGTAATAGATGTGATGCAGCTGTGCAAGTGGGAGAACTGACAGCATGCTTAATGGCAAACTATTAAGGGCCATGCAGTTCATTGATAACACACCTTTGCTATAACCAGCTGAAACTACTAAAGTCACTATGATGGACAAACAGTAGTCAGCATTGCTCCAGTAGTTGATCAATAAATATGTCATTATATTGCAAAATTATGCTAATTGCCTAAGGTGGGAAATTACGAATGTCATCTCTAGTTGGAGGTGAAGGAGATTTGCATGAGTTATTAACTCTGCAGTTATTGGTATCAACTATCTATAGACCCTACGTGCATTTTATGGGTTAAAGAGTGATTGAGCGAATATGCATATCTGCATGCTCAACTTCATGTTGATACACTATGATGGTGCCATATGATAATCACGGGGGTGCAATCAAGTAAAATAATCCCGTAATAGGTACATAATCTCATTTGCCACTGGAGTATCATCAAGTACAGATCAATGACAACACAGAATGGGTGTTGGACCACACCGTATTTATGAAATTCTGATTCAATGCAACTGAACATACATATGTTGTTTTCATGCTAATTCACAGGTTGCAAAAATGTGTGGCATAACAGTGGCGAAAGATACATTCTCGCTACAAGCAGGAGCAATGGTCGTTTATGTTTTCTTCTATTTTGCTTCATCAGTCGGAGCTTCAAATAAAGTCATCAAGAGCCCACTTTAGGTTCCAGCTGTGGGAATGGCCTATGCAGTTTAATTCCCGATTTGTCGGGAATAATAATAATGCAACCTTATATGGTTATTTTAAACGTAACTTGCTGGTTCAGCCTGTGGCTCGGGAAATCAGCCGTTGCATGATAAAATCGATTTATGTTCTACAGATTCTCAATAGACTGCCTACGGCTTGGGTTGTCACCCCTATTCCTGTATGTATTCAGAGTGCTGGGATAGTACCAAAAAGCAGTATTTTGCTTCTTCAGGAGATGGGAAGTGTTTGTTTAATGCTCATGTTACATTTACAATGGTACAGATTTCGGAGCTCTTGGAGTTCATTTTTAATGGTCTTTGACAATATTGAGTTATAGGGTCATTAACGGTGCCAAGGTGGTTTCCATCAGATTTGCTGCAGCAAACGAGATCCACTTTGTTGAGTTCACCCCAGATATCGAGTTAGTAAAGGATATCCTTAACACAAGTTTTCCCAGGACAAGTACAATGCAGTATGGGATGTTGACATTGTGTTAACACTATTTTCACCAGGGGGTTTCTAGCTACATTCTTAGCTTTGGCCGGATCTCATTAGGTAGTTATCCTCCTGGCACTGGTTTAGCGCAACAGGTCAGTCACTACATAATTGTGACGGGACAGGATGATTACATCTGTAAATAATATGTATAGTATTTTATGTTTATAATTTACTTAAGCAGAGCAGTAGGGGTGTCAGGTCTCAAAATAGGTCAAGGCGTATCCAGGGACCTTTAGTTATGTGAGGGCTCACATATACAACAATAGGTCAAGGTCACCAAGAGCCTTCGAGGCTCTTAGTTAGCTATGATTGTTAGTTACATAAAACTTTATAAGAACGTATCAGTTCAGACCATTTCCAGGTTATAAAATGGAGTTGAGTTATGCAGGAGTAGATACTGATTCCAGATCTCACTCTACCAGGGCTGCTACAACAGCAGCAGCAACGGTTAATTTTACTTCGGAGTCACGTGAGTGACTACGTGAAGAACCCCGCCAGTGCGCCTGCGCGTCATTACGTCAGACGCCTTGACGCAAACGGACGTGAGGAGCAGAGCTCCTCCAGTGGTTTGTAGTTTTTCAACTACAAGGTAAGTAAAAACTTTTTTCATGTTTTTCAGGTCCGTTTACTGTGGGTCTATGGGGGTTTTTTCCACAGACGCCATGGGAAAAAACGGACAGGGGGAAGAGGCGAGCGACACAGCCGACAGAAAGTCGGGAAAGTCGGGAGTCCGCGGTTAGAGACCAACCGCCTCTAAACCCCGGTAGTCGCCAGCAGTGAGCATAGCGATTGTGAACCTGGGGCTGGTGAAAACACAGTGAGCACCTGTCGGGCAAAAGACGAAGTTTAAATCCCAACGGCCCACGGAGGGAGTCCCAGGCAATGGAAGTAGCTCCAGGGCTAGATACTGCTTTCGATAGAAAGCCTTTTACATAGGCTGTTGGAGCAAAGTTCACTTCGGGAGGAGTGTACTGAAATCCAAGCTGCTGGAAGCAGCTCAAACAGCTCCTGGTACAGGGCTAGATACTGCTTTTGAGCGTACTGCCCAAATAGAAAGCCTTTTACATAGGCTGTTGGAGCAAAGTTCACTCAGGAAGGAGTGTACTGAAATCCAAGCTGCTGGAAGCAGCTTAACAGCACCTGGCTCAGGGCTGATGGAATGCACCCTCAGGGATGAGGAGCGTGCTACGGGTCATGAGATTTCAGACCCCAACTCTGACGGTGAGGCTGTACAAGGCGATGAACGGCAGCTGCCAGATGTTCCACCCCTGGCAGTAGGATTCGCTGCCCCGTCAGGGTCAGGAGTGCCATTAGGAGAAGAACTGGCCTCCTTAATAAATTACTTGGTTTACCATCAGCTGGAACAGCAGGAGATGGATGAGACTGCAAGAAAGCAGGAGACCCCAAGTAACTGTGGGTTGCTGAAAGCAGAAGCAGTGAACCAAATTATTTGGAATCAGTTGCAGAGAATATTAAAGCTGCTGGGTTCTGGAATAACTGCTTTTACCAGAATAGCAGATAACAGCCAAGAGATGACAAAGTTGCATCAGGAAGCACTGGGGTTGCTATGCAGCACCCACTTCGAGATCAATTATCTGAGGAAGGTGCTATACGGCCTACTATGAATCCGAAATTCGTAGCACTCTGCAAACCAAGTAATATACAATTACCCAACTTACTCTTTGGAGAGGATCTCGGGAGACGTATTAAAGAGTTGGAAGATGAAGCGAAAACAGGATTGATAAAAACATCAATGGTAAGTCTGTAAAGAGGAAGTATCCTTTCAGACGTCATACGGATCCTAGACCAGGACCAAGTCGCTCATCAACGCAGGGACGTAGCTGGCGGCCTGCAGCGGGAGTAAGAACCAGTGGTGGTGCTTCCGGGAGAATCCAGGGATCTCAGAATACTCAAATGACTCAAGAGGTAGGTGGACCTGGTTCTCATGGGAACATACTAACTGGATTAAGTCCAAATGTTGGAGGCAGATTACGTCTCTTCTATAAACATTGGAAGAAGATTACTTCAGATGTGGTAATTCTGAATAATATACAAGGATTTCGAATTTAATTCAATCCAAATTATGATTTGCCTGTCCAGCATGTTCCTAGCAGAACTCTCCACTTTGCAAAGTAATGAAGGTTCAAGCTGCGCTTCAAAACCCTATATATAAAAGGTGTTTTTGAAGAATCAGTCTACCAAATTCACCAATTTGGGTCAAATATATTCCCTCGATCAAAAAAGGATGGAGTATGTAGGATAATTATAGACTTGACAAGTCTGAATCCTTTTGTTCAGTGTCTGTTCACTTGCAAGATATGAAGTATCTTAAAATTTAAATGAATGAACGAATTAGGGCAGTTCAAAGCTCTGCCTAATGGGTTAACATTCGCTCCCAGAATATTCATAAAATTGTTAAAATCAATTCTGGGGTTGCTGGGAGCCAGGGGCATGTACTAATGGCATACCTGGATGATGTCCTGATTATAGGAAGGACAAAACAGTCAACAGAAGCTTCAGTTGCAGTTATGAAATCAAACTTTTGAAAGTTTGGGGGTTTCTAAATTCATCCAAAGAAATCAAGGTTAAAAACATGTACCTCAATTGATTATTTGGGGTTCACAATTGATTCAGCCCAAATGCAAATTACTTTGCCCAGTGAAAAAAGGGTGGAGTTGATTAAAGATTGCAGTAATCTGTTAAACGAGCAAAAACCTCTAATCAGACAGGTGGCTCGAGTACTGGGAAAATTAGTAGATTCCCAGCAGTCCAGTATGGACCATTACATTATCAACAGCTGCAGAGAATCAAAGAACAGGCACTGAGAATAAATGCTGCTCATTTTGATAGAACCATGCAAGTAACAACAAATGCTGTTTCTAATCTGCAGTGGTGGATTCTACATGTCTCAAGCAGTTCAGGCAAAGTGCTGATTGAACAACCTTCCATGATATTACAAACTGATGCCAGTGCACTAGGATGGGGTGCAACTGACTTAACATCTAGCTGCGGAGGCAGATGGAATCAGGAAGAGTTATTGTTACTGCAGACATGGGGAATTGCCTATTTGGAGCTTTTAGGAGGTTTCTATGGACTCCAAGCTTGTGGTTCTAACACAACTAAAAGGAAGGTTCAAGTTAAAATTAATAAACACAACAGCAGTTGACTATATTAATGATATGGGTGGAATTAAGTTGGTGTCATGTGACAAAATAGTTAAATCAACTTTGGTCTTGGTGTATTGAACAGAACATTTGGTTTTCAGCTATCTATCTACCAGGTAGAATGAACACGATAGCAGACACCAGGTCACGAAAGTTCCATGATAATAAAGAGTGGATGTTGAATCAAGAGGTATTCAATGATATAGTAATCAGATTTGGAATGCCTGACATCGACTTGAATCATCAGCTATCGAGATATGTCTCATGGGAACCAGATCCAGGAGCAGTGGCGATTGATGCTTTCTCGCTACATTGGGGTGGTATGTTTTCATATATATTTCCACCTTTCTTCCTCATAAGCCAATGTTTGCTTAAAATCAGGCAAGATGCTGCTTCAAGGGTATTGGTAGTACCAGATTGGCCTACACAGCCATGGTATCTGTTGATATTAGAATTAACAACACAAATGTTGATGAAAGTCCCAAAAAGGAGTAATTTATTGCTGCACCCTGTAACAGGGTAACAACATCCATTATATGATTGTTTGGATTTGTTGATTTGCAGGTTTTAAGAATGCCTTTTCTGGGACGAGGACTGTCTGAGCGTACTGTGGACATGCTTACGGCAGCCTGGAGGAAGAGCACTCAAAAACAGTACCTGTCTTATATTAAGAAATGGGAAGAGTTCTGTGTACAAAAGAATGTGCAATAAAGTACTACAGATATTTCAAATGTTTAGAATTTCTGTCAAAACTTTATTATGATGAAGGTCTGAGTTGTAGTGCAATTAATTCAGCCAGAAGTGCATTGTCCTCATATTTGGTTCTGGAGTCAGAAAGAAACCCAATTGGGTCACACCCAATTGTTTCCAGACTAATGTAAGGAATCTTTAATTCCAAACCACCGAAACCTAGGTACATGACAATCTGGGATGTAAGTGTGGTACTGAAACTACTTCATGAATGGTCATCAAGTGTGTCTTTACCTTTGGCTAAGCTCAGTATGAAAGTATTAATGCTTATGGCATGAGTGACAGCACAACGAGTGCAAACACTTGGAAAATTACAAATAGACAGTATGGAAGTAACTGAAGATAAGGTTACATTCTATATCTATGACCTACTAAAGCAAATTAGGCCAGGTGTGACAAGATTTAAAATTATACTAGCAGTATATCCAAATGATCCTTGTCTCTGTATTAAGACATATTTGTTACAATACATTGAGGTCACAAAGAATTTGAGAAATATGGAAACTGGGTTGTTGATCACACCCAAGAAACCACACAAGAGAGTTTCAATACAGACTATTTCCAGATGGATAAAATAAGTCTTAACAGCTGCTGGTATTAACACTTATGTTTTTACGTCTCACTCGACTAGGGCAGCAGAAACGTCGGCGGACAGGGCAAAAGACGTCCCCGTCGACCATATCCTCGCAGCCGCCGGGTGGTCCAATGAGTTGATGTTTCAACATTTTTACCATCGGCCTATTGTTAATGCGGGATTGTTTGCAGAAACTATTTTAAGTTCTGTGTAAATTCCTCTGGTTTAAAGGGGATCTGATTAATTTCATTATTGAAATGAATTACTGCATTTGTGGTACAAATGTTATTATGAATGCATGATTGATTATTTCTCGTTCCGAGTCAATCAATGCAGTGAGAAGCCGGGATTGATCCACGGCATGAAATCACAAAGCTTTAAAATCTTCACGTAGTCACTCACGTGAGTCCGAAGTAAAATAGTAAGATTAAACGAGAACTTACCTAAGTTTGAAGTTTGATCTTTATTTTATGAGGAGTTACGTAGGTGATTACGTGCCCGCCACGACCCTACCCTCTATCATAAAGGTCAGATGGAAGTTCTTGTATTACTCGTTTTATTATGAGACTATATTACTTCGGTTGTTGTTTTTTGTGATTTCACACCGCTGCTTTGAAGATTGACGCGCAGGCGCACTGGCGGGGTTCTTCACGTAATCACCTACGTAACTCCTCATAAAATAAAGATCAAACTTCAAACTTAGGTAAGTTCTCGTTTAATCTTACTATTATGTCTCGCTGGGCCACATCCTAACGGCTGAAGCATGGTCAAAAGAACGAATTTCCAAACATTTGATAATAACCGTTGCCAGACCAGGGTATTTCTCAATCTCATTTTACGTTCTGTTTATAGGTTCCATCCGGATGAGAGATGGGACTATTATGATTACTTCATTTAACAGTATCAGCATGTTTTAAATCTATGTCATGACTGTATGCATTATGAATGTTTTCCCTCATTTGTCAATGAAGCAGTTGTGGTTGTGTAGACTTGTTTCTCGCGGCATGAAATCACAGCTTTGAAATCTTCACGTAGTCACTCACGTGACTCTGAAGTAAAATAGTAAGATTAAACGAGAACTTACCAGTTTGAAGTTTGATCTTTATTTTATGAGGAGTTACGATGAGGGACTACGTTCCCTCCGCTCCCAGCCCTCATAAATATCATCTGGTAGTTCTAGTCTTCTTTTATCTTACTATTATACTTCAGGCACTATTATCTGTGATTTCACACCGCTGCTTTGAAGATTGACGCACGTTCAGCTGGACAGGGTTCTTCACGTAGTCCCTCATCGTAACTCCTCATAAAATAAAGATAAAACTTCAAACTGGTAAGTTCTCATTTAATCTTACTATTAACCATGATTGAATGGCGGAGTAGACTCGATGGGCCAAATGGTCTAATTGTGCTCCTATAACGTATTAACTTATGAACATGAAATATGGAGAATGATGGTGTGTGGGAAGCCTGTGAACAAACCCAATGCTTCATAAAGAAACATGGTTGATGCTTAAATCGGGTCCACAAAATGTGGATTACTCCCCTGAAGGAAAGTCTTTGCTTGTCATGTTGTTAGTTCCTGCTCATTGCTAGGCAATCACAAGGAACAAGCTTGAGTGCCTGTCGTGTCAGATAATATTAATTGGATGAATGAAGGGGAGAAACTTGCTTGGGATAGTTTGTGGCGATATTTTGTGGTGTAATAAAGAAAACTGCAGATGCTGGTTAAAACCGAAGGTAGACACAAAATGCTGGAGTAAATCAGGGACAGGCAGCATATCTGGAGAGGAGGAATGGGCAATGTTTCGGGACGAGACCCTTCTTCAGACTCTTTTTTGGGGTAGGTCAGTGTTTCTTGGGGGATATTTTGTTGCTTGAGGTTCCCACTGGTCACAAGGTGTGTTACACAGGCCTCAATTGGCCAAACCACAGGACTTAGGTTTAAGATGAGGGGGGAGGAAAGATTTAATAGGAACATGAGGGGTAACCTTTTTCCACAAAGGGTGATAGGCGTATGCAACGAGCTGCTGGAGGACGTGGCTGAGGCTGTACTTTCATAATGTTTAAGAGTCATTTGGACAGGTTTAGTTTCGTTTTCAGTTTAGAGATACAGCGCGGAAACAGGCCCTTCGGCCCATCGGGTCCGTGCCGACCATCGAACCCCGCATATTAACGCCATCCTACACCCACTAGGGATAATTTTTACATTTACTGTACCAAGCCAATTAACCTACAAACCTGTACGTCTTTGGAGTGTGGGAGGAAACCGAAAATCTCGGAGAAAACCCATGCAGGTCACGGGGAGAATGTACAAACTCCGTACAGACAGAACCCATAGTTGGGTCGAACCTGGATCTCCAGCGCTGCATTCGCTGTAGGCAGCAACTCTACCGCTGCGCCACCGTGAGACTAATGCAGATGGAACACGTTGGTCGGCGTGGGCAGGTTGAGCCGAAGGGCTCGTGTCCTTGCTGTATCACTAAACTAAACTAAACTGTGTTTCACTCTCCTGCCACTGAAAATGGCGTATTCTATCAGAATCCAGGTGCCATATTCTGATCCCATAGAAGTTTGAACACATCTGTTCAATACCGGCCAGAACCATAGGAAAACAAACCTCTGCAGTTGCTCATACCTGAAATTAAAACAAAACGCTGGAAGTACTCAGCCGGTCAGGCAGTGTCGGCAAGGAGACAAACAGCAATATTGATTTAAGTCTCGGATCAGTCAAAGAAGAGCTTGAGTTGAGTTGAGTTTATTGTCTCATGTACCGAGGTACAGTGAAAAGTTTATGTTGCGTGCTAACCAGTCAGCGGAAAGACAATACATGATTACAATCGAGCCGTCAGAGTGTACAGATGTAATGATGAAGGGAATAATGTGCCGGACTTTTAGTGCAAGATAAAGCTATAAAAGTCTGATCCAAGATAGTTTGAGCGTCTCAAATGGGTTAGATGGTAGTTCAGGACTGCTCACTAGTTGTTGGTACCTTTGGGATGATACCTTTGCTCTTAAGAAGAAGTAAACAAGCATTTCCTGCCTCTCTACCTAACTGGTACCTTCATTCCAGCATAATTTTGCACTGCAGAATCTTCAAAATGCTTCTTGAAGATGGAACAAACCCATTTGCTGTAATCTCACACAAGGCCAGCAGTTTAGGGTAGCTACCCCCCTCATTTCCCATTCCTTATTCATCTCTCACCCCAGGTCATAGAGTCATACAGCATGGAAACAAACCCTTCAGCCTAACCAGCCCATGCCAGCCAACATGTCCCATCTACACTAGTCCCACTAGTTCTACATTTGGCCCCTATCCCACTAAACCTATCCTATCCATGTGCTTGTCCAAATGTTATTTAAACTGCTCGGTCTGAGACGGGGTCATTCCTGCTCAGTTCTGTGCACAACGGCAAGGATTAATCCTTGGCCATGGCAGGGTGCCCAGTCAAATGACTCAGGGCACGTATGACTGCAAGTCACCCTCTCTCACAGTTCCGGGCCTACACTCCATGCAGATGGGATGGCGCAGAAGTTGAAGATTTATAAGCAAGGACCAACCTCGCGGGGAATGGAAACGGGTTACGAGAACTTCCTCAGAACACCCAAACAAAAGTATTAGGAAGGTTGTCCCGCACTTCAAGAGAATGCTACACGTCCAAAATGTAGGAAAGACAGGGCGGCACGGTGGCGCAGCGGAAGAGTTGTTGCCTTACAGCGCCAGACATCCAAGTTCGAACCTGACTACGGGTGCTGTCTGTGCGGAGTTTGTACGTTCTCTCCGTGACCTGCCTGGGTCCGGTTTCCACCCACACTCCACCCACAGGTTTGTAGGCTAATTGGCATGGTATAATTGTAAATTGTCCCTGGTGTGTGTAGAATAGTGTTAGTGTGCAGTGATCGCTGGTCGGCGTGGACTCGGTGGGCCGAAGGGCCTGTTTCCGTGGTGTAACAAAACTAAACTAAAAGATAGCAGCCTTGCAGTGGAGCACTGCACAAACTTATCAGAAGGATTCTGAGCACAATGTAACTGTCATATGTTCATAAGTTATAGGAGCAAATTAGGCCATTCGGCCCATCAAGTCTACTCCGCCATTCAATCATGGCTGATCCATCTTTCCCTCTCAACCCCATTCTCCTGCCTTCTCCCCATAACCCCTAACACCTGCTGCCTTCTTAATCACTTCACTCCCTTTCTCCTCAGCCCTGTAAATATTTTTTATTCAAGCAGTTACCCAACTCCCTTTCAAGAGTCATTGAATCTGCTTGCTCTTTTCAGACAGTGTCTTCCAGAGTTCAGCCACACAGCTGCACAAGACGTAGATAAGGCCACATTTGGAGCACTGCGTGCAGTTTTATTCGCCCCGTAATGAAAGGGTGGCATTGAGCTGCAGAGGGCGCAAACGAGATTTAAGAGACGTTACTGAGACTGGAGGGGTAGGCTAGGACTTTGTACTCTGGAGCATCAGGGACTGGGAATGGTTCGATTGTAATCATGTATTGTCTTTCTGCTGACTGGTTGGCATGCAACAAAAAGCTTTTCCCTGTACCTCGGTACACGTGACAATAAACTAAACTGACACTGAAACTGAGAACGTACAAACTCCGCATAGACAGCACCGAAGTCAGGATCAAACCTGGGTCTCTGATGCATCTCCTTTAAACTTTGCCCCTCTCACCTTCAAGCTATGCCTTCCAGGATTTGATTTTTCCATCCTGAGAAAAAGATTAGTAAGATTAAACGAGAACTTACCAGTTTGAAGTTTGATCTTTATTTTATGAGGAGTTACGTTGGTGATTACATGAAGAACCCCGTCAGGGCGCATGCGCGTCAATCTTCAAAGCAGCGGTATGAAATCACAGACAACACCATAATTGAAGTAACATATTAAGATGATCAACATGAGAACTACCATTATGACCTTTTTTCTATGAGAGAGGGTTGTGCGTGGCGGGCACGTAATCACCAACGTAACTCCTCATAAAATAAAGATCAAACTTCAAACTGGTAAGTTCTCGTTTAATCTTACTATTTTACTTCAGAGTCACGTGAGTGACTACGTGAAGATTTTAAAGCTCTGTGATTTTTATGCCGCAGATCAAAATCCCGGCTTCTCACTGCATCGATTGACTCTGAGTATCATCAATAATGCTGTAAACATGACATTGCATATCATGCAAAAACAAAAGAGTTTTATTTTTGGTCATAAAACAACCAATAAACCCTCTTAATGTAGGGCAACAAACGAAACAGAATGAAACAGTATTGAAAACAGACTTTAAACAATAGCAACAGCACTCAATATTGAGTTAGCAAACAGCCCTCCATCGGCAATCGGCCGATGGTAGTATTGCTGAAACACAAGTTCATTTTTCCAACCTGCGGCTTTTAATATATGGTCGATGGGAACGTCCATCGCCCTGGCCGCGGATGTTGCTACTGCGCTAGTGGAATGAGATTTAAACACATAAATGTTAATTCCTGCCTGAACCAACTCTTGCTTTAACCACCTTGAGATAGTCTGAACTGCCACTCTTTTATGTTGGCTTCTTGTAACTGAGAAATAATCCTGTTTCTTCTTGTCTTAAAGCCCTTGTGGCTTCAATGTAATGTAAGAAATGTGTCCTTACACATAAACATGGAGCTGTAGGATATGCTGAGAACACAATCTTAAGACCTGTCACACCTGGCCTGCTTTGTTTGAGCAGGTCAGAAATATAAAACAGAACATTCTCTGTATTTTACTTCGGAGTCACGTGAGTGACTACGTGAAGAAGCCCGTCAGTGCGCCTGCGCGTCATTACGTCAGACGCCTTGACGCAAACGGACGTGAGGAGCAGTGCTCCTCGAGTGGTTTGTAGTTTTTCAACTACAAGGTAAGTAAAAACTTTTTTACAGGTTTTCCAGGTCCGTTTACTGTGGGTCTATGGCGATTTTTTCCACAGACGGACAGGGGGAAGAGGCGAGCGACATAGCCGACAGAAGTCGGGAAAGTCGGGAGTCCGCGGTTAGAGACCAACCGCCTCTAAACCCCGGTACAGTCGCCAGCGGTGAGCATAGCGACTGTGGACCTGGGGCTGGTGAAAACACAGTCAGTGCCTGTCGGGCAAAAGACAAAGTTTAAATCCCAACGGAGGGAGTCCCAGGCAATGAAGAAGCTCCAGGGCTAGATACTGCTTTAGAGCGTATTGCCCAAATAGAAAGCCTTTTACACAGGCTGTTGGAGCAACGTTCACTCAGTGAGGAGTGTTCTGAAAGCCAAGCTGCTGGAAACAGCTCAAACAGCTCCTGGTACAGGGCTAGATACTGCTTTCGAGCGTATTGCCCAAATAGAAGCCTTTTTCATAGGTTGTTGGAGCAAAAGTTCACTCAGGAAGGAGTGTACTGTAATCCAAGCTGCAGGAGCAGCTTAACAGCACCTGGCTCAGGGCTGATGGAATGCACCCTCAGGAATGAGGAGCGTGCTACAGGTCATGAGATTTCAGACCCCGACTCTGACGGTGAGGCTGTACAAGGCGATGAAAGGCAGCTGCCAGATGTTCCAACCCTGGTAGTAGGATTCGCTGCCCCGTCAGGGTCAGGAGAGCCATTAGGAAGAACTGGCCTCCTTAATAAATTACTTGGTTTACCATTAGCTGGAACAGCATGAAATGGATGAGACTGCAAGAGTATCTGGAATCAGTTGCAGAGAATATTAAAGCTGCTGGGTTCTGGAATAACTGCTTTTACCAGAATAGCAGGTAACAACCAAAAGATGACGAAGTTGCATCAGCAAGCACTGGGGTTGCTATGCAGCACCCACTTCGAGAAGTGCTATACGGTCTACTATGAATCCGAAATTCGCAGCACTCTGCAAACCAAGTAATATACAAATTACCCAACTTACTCTTTGGAGAGATCTCGGGAGACGTATTAAAGAGTTGGAAGATGAAGCGAAAACAGGATTGATGAAGACATCAATGGTTGTGAAGTCTGTAAAGAGGAAGTATCCTTTCAGACGTCATACGGATCCTGGACCAAGTCGCTCATCAACGCAGGGACGTAGTTGGCGGCCTGCAGCGGGAGCAAGAACCAGTGGGCGTGCTTCCGGGAGAACCCAGGAATCTCAGGGTACTGAAATGAGTCAAGAGGTAGGTGGACCTGGTTCTCATGGGAACATACTAACTGGATTAAGTCCAAAAGTTGGAGGCAGGTTACATTTCTTCTATAATAATTGGAAGAAAATTACTTCAGATGTGGTAATCCTGAATAATATACAAGGATTTCGAATTGAATTCAATCCAAATTATGATTTGCCTGTTCAGCATGTTCCTAGCCGAACTCTGCACTTTGTACAAAAAGAAGTGATGGAGGTTCAGGTTGCAATTGAAACCCTATATAAAAAAAGGGGTTATTGAAAAATCAGTCTACCAAAGTCACCAATTTGTGTCAAAAATATTCCCTCGATCAAAAAAGGATGGAGGATGTAGGATTCTTGTAGATTTGATAAATCTGAATCCTTTTGTGCAATTTAGACATTTTAAAATGGAAACATTTGTGACTGCCAAACAGCTTATTTCAGAAGCATGTTATATGGCAACTATAGACTTGAAAGATGCATATTATTCAGTGTCTGTTCATTCAGAAGATAAGAAGTATCTTAAATTTAAATGGATGAACCAGTTGTGGCAGTTCAAAGCTCTGCCTAATGGGTTAATATCTGCACTCAGAATATTCACAAAAATTGTTAAAACCAATTCTGGGCTTGCTGAGTAGCCAGGGGCATGTACTAATGGCATATTTGGATGATGTCTTGATTATAGGAAAGACAAAACAGTCAACAGAAGTATCTGTTGCAGTTGTGAAATCAACTTTTGAAAAGTTGGGGTTTTTAATTCATCCACAGAAATCTAGGTTAACATCATGTACCTCTATTAATTATTTGGGGTTCACAATTGATTCAGTCCAAATGAATATCAGTTTGCCCAGGGAAAAGGGTGGATTTGATTAAAGATTGCAGTAATCTCCTAAACGAGCAAAAACCTTCAATTAGACAGGTGGCTCGTGTACTGGGAAAATTAGTAGCAGCATTCCCAGCAGTCCAATTTGGACCATTACATTATCAACAGCTGCAGAGACTTAAAGAACAGGCACCGAGAATGCATGTTGGTCATTTTGATAGAACCATGCAACTAACAACAAATGCTGTTTCTGGTCTGCAGTGGTGGATTCTACATGTCTCAAGCAGTTCCAGCAAAGTGCTGATTGAACAACCTTCCATGATATTACAAACTGATGCCAGTGCACCAGGATGGGGTGCAACTGACTTAACGTCTAGCTGAGGAGGCAGATGGAATCAGGAAGAGTCATTGTTACTGCAGACATGGGGAATTAACTATTTGGAGCTTCTAGGATGTTTCTATGGGCTCAAAGCTTATTGTTCTAACACAACTAATAAGCATGTTCAAGTTCAAATTGATAACACAACAGTAGTTGTTTATATTAATGATATGGAATTAAGTCGGTGTCTTGTGACAAAATGGTTAATCAACTTTGGGCTTGGTGTATTGAAAAGAACATTTGGATTTCAGCTATCTATCTACCAGGTAGAATGAACGATAGCAGACACCAAGTCACGAAAAGTTCCATGATAATAAAGAATAGATGTTGAATCAAGAGGTATTCAATGATATAGTCATCAGATTTGGAATGACCGACATCGACTTGAATCATCAGCTATCGAGATATGTCTCATGGAAACCAGATCCAGGAGCAGTGGCGATTGATGCTTTCTCGCTACATTGGGGTGGTATGTTTTCATATATATTTCCACCTTTCTGCCTCATAAGCCAATGTTTGCTTAAAATCAGGCAAGATGCTGCTTCAAGGGTATTGGTAGTACCAGATTGGCCTACACAGCCATGGTATCCGTTGATATTAGAATTAACAACACAAATGTTGATGAAAGTCCTAAAAAAGAGTAATTTATTGCTGCTCCCTGTACAGGGGAACAACATCCATTATATGATCCTTTGGATTTGTTGATTTGCAGGTTTTAAGAATGCCTTTTCTGGGACGAGGACTGTCTGAGCATACTGTGGACATGCTTACGGCAGCCTGGAGGAAGAGCACTCAAAAACAGTACCTTTCTTATATTAAGAAATGGGAAAAGTTCTGGGTACAAAAGAATGTGCAATAAAGTACTGCAGATATTTCAAATGTTTAGAATTTCTGTCAAAACTTTATTATGATGAAGGTCTGAGTTGTAGTGCAATTAATTCAGCCAGAAGTGCATTGTCCTCATATTTGGGTCTGGATTCAGAAAGAAACTCAATTGGGTCACACCCAATTGTTTCCAGACTAATGAAAGGAATCTTTAATTCCAAACCACCGAAACCTAGGTACGTGGCAATCTGGGATGTAAGTGTGGTACTGAAACTACTTCGTGATGGTTATCAAGTGTGTCTTTACCTTTGGTCAAGCTCAGTATGAAAGTATTCATGTTTATGGCATAAGTGACAGCACAACGAGTGCAAACACTTGGAAAATTACAAATAGATAGTATGGAAGTAACTGAAGACAAGGTTACATTCTATATCTATGACCTAATAAAGCAAATTAGGCCAGGTGTGACAGGATTTAAAATTATGCTGGCAGCATATCCAAATGATCCATGTCTTTGTATTAAGACATATTTATTACAATACATTGAGGTCACAAAGAATTTGAGAATACGGAAACTGGGTTTTTGATCACACACAAGAAACCACACAAGAGAGTTTCAATACAGACTATTTCCAGATGGATAAAAGAAGTCTTAACAGCTGCTGGTATTAACACTTATGTTTTTACGTCTCACTCGACTAGGGCAGCAGAAATGTCGGCGGCCAGGGCAAAAGACGGCCCCGTCGACCATATCCTCGCAGCCGCCGGGTGGTCCAATGAGTTGATGTTTCAACATTTTTACCATCGGTCTATTGTTAATGCGGGGTTGTTTGCAGAAACTATTTTAAGTTCTGTGTAAATTCCTCTGGTTTAAAGGGGATCTGATTCATTTCATTCTTGAAATGAATTACTGCATTTGTGGTACAAATGTTATTATGAATGCATGATTGATTATTCTCGTTCCGAGTCAATCTATGCAGTGAGAAGCCGGGATTGATCCACGGCATGAAATCACAAAGCTTTAAAATCTTCACGTAGTCACTCACGTGACTCTGAAGTAAAATAGTAAGATTAAACGAGAACTTACCTAAGTTTGAAGTTTGATCTTTATTTTATGAGGAGTTACGTAGGTGATTACGTGCCCGCCACGACCCTACCCTCTATCATAAAGGTCAGATGGAAGTTCTTGTATTACTCGTTTTAGTATGAGACTATATTACTTCGGTTCTTGTTTTTTGTGATTTCACACCGCTGCTTTGAAGATTGACGCGCAGGCGCACTGACGGGCTTCTTCACGTAATCACCTACGTAACTCCTCATAAAATAAAGATCAAACTTCAAACTTAGGTAAGTTCTCGTTTAATCTTACTATTCACTTCCATTCTCTCGAACTGAAGTTTTTGGAAAGTCTGCGCTCTCTGTACTGACACCAATGCCATTAGCATAGCCAATTTCATGGTTAATTTTAACAAAGTTATAGACGTGACAGGGACCCAATGACGAAGTATGTTACAAACAACACTTACCTCGCAGATTACCATATACCTAGGCTTAGGCGGTTTGGAATTAAAGATTCCTTTCATCAACCTAGATATGAGAGGGTGAGAACCTATACTTTGTGTCCGTGTACCTATTACAAGATATGCCGACCAAGCACTTCTAGCTGTATTGATAGCAGTATAGCTAAGACCCTCATCATAATAAAGTGTAGATAAACTCTAACACACTTTCAATAACTACAGTATCATATTGAATATTCTTTTGAACACAATATTGTTCCCATTTTTTAAATTTTTTTTTTCATGTCATATACTGTTTTAGAGTACTGTTTCTCCAGGCTGCAGTGAGTATATCCACCGTTGGCCTAGAAAGTCCTCGACCAACTTAAAACCTGCAAATTAAGAGATCCATACCATCACATAACGGATGAACTTAATGCGTTACTGGATGCTCCAGCAAATTCCTACTGTTTGGAATCAGCAAAAAGAGGTTGGATCGCTATCTGTAACATCAAAGGAAACCATGGTTGAATCAGGCAATTTGGCATCACCAAAACCCCTGAAGCGGCATCCTGCTTGATTTTCTCAAACACCGACCTACGAGGCAGAATGGTGGGAAAATGTACACAAACATATCATCCCAATTTAGTGAAAAAGCATCAATTGTCACTGCCCCTGGATCTGGTGCCTATGAAACATATTTTGGCCTTCCATATAGAAGTACTATGTTCTTGAACACATCCTGGTTCCACATCCACTCTGTGTTATGATGGAATTTTCATGAGCTGCCATCTGGTACTACATTAAGTTTCCCTGGCAGATAGATAGCTCCAATCCAAATCTCTCTATCCCTACTCCAGGTCCAATTGTATTTGGCAACCTGTCACATGATAACGATTTGATTCCACCCATGTGATTCATATCAGCAACTGCTGTAGTGTTGTCTATTTTGCACTGCACATGCAAACTAGTTTAGTTAGTGCCATAAGCCTTGAGTCCATAAAATACTCTTGGTTAATTCCCCATGTTTACAGAAGCAATGTTCATCTGTCTCCACCGCTGGATCTTGTATCAGTAGCACCCTACCCAAGTGCTCTGACATCTGTCTGCAAATCATGGAAGCTTGGTCCAATAACACTTTGGAACTACTAGTGGACACATGCTGAATCCACCATTGTACATCAGCAACAGCCTCTATTGATAGAAGCATAGGTCTATTATAATGACCCCAATGTATCCTCAATGCTTGTTCCTTTGACCTTTGTAATTGTAGATAATAAAGTGGCCATATTGAACTGCTGGAAATGCTGCCAGCCATTACCACAGCAGACTTGTCACCTGGCTAATTGAAGGCTGTGTGTTAGCAATTAACTTGATATAGCTCTTAATTAGCTCTACCCTTTTTTGCCTGGGCAAGGTCACAATGATGTTGATTAAGTCCATTGTGAACCCTACTAGTCAATTTGTGTCGCAGGTATAAATTTAGATTTCTCTGGATAGCTTATAAAGCCCAATTAAAAATGTTTTTTACCAACTGCCACTGATGCTTCAGCTGTTTCCTTTGATTGTCCTACAATCAAGATATTATCTAGTTAAGCCATGAACACATGACCTTGACTTCTCATCATGCCTAGAATAGGTTTTAACAACTTTGTAATCCCTCTAGGAGCTGAAGAGAAATCATTAGGCAGTGGATTGTATTGGCATAATTGCCCCATCCAGCTGAATTTTAAATCTTCTATCCTGCAAATGAACAGACACTGAATCCGCATCTTTAAGATCTCCTTCACAAACGTTTCCATCTTAAAATGTCTATACCGTACAAAAGGGTTAAGACTATTCAGGTCCGTATAATTCTGCATCTTCCCATCCTTTTTTAGTCTGGGAAAGATATTGGACACAAACTGATGGCTTTGGTAAACTGCCTTAGCAATTACACCTTTATTACATAAGCTTGCAAGTTCCAGCTGAACTTCCAATTGTTCAGTGATACTGGTCAAACTCCTTTTTTGGAACATGTTGCATGGGTAAATCAGAATTTGCATTAAGCTTTATTTGATGCCTTTGAATAACCTTCAGTATAAACATATCTGAGGTAAACATTTAATTGTATCACATTAGATCTGTCTACATGAGAAACAGACCCTCTTACCTCCTTACCACCTGGCATTCTTCCCCGGCCTTGAGCTGGATATCTCACCTCCGTGGCGGTGCTACAGCCGAACGCCAACTGCGCTGCATCGTAGCTGGACTCGGCCCTTGCCCGGACCAGTCTGCTCCCTTATAGGGATACTTCCGCTTTGGTGAATATGTGGCTGCCGTCTTAGCCTCCTCCTCCAACTCCTTCACCTGCTGTGCGAAATCCTCGCCAAACAGCTGTGCCGGTTGCACTGTGCCAGGCTGGCAGAGTGAAGCATATTTAGCATTGATGGTTGATCTAATCGCATCTTGCGGAGGCAGTTGATCTCAAAGTGGGCACTCCACAATAGCGCCTTTTGTTGTAATTTGTCATGGCCTCTCCATCTACCATCCTGGCAAAGCTCGATATACCAGATGCCAGCAACTTTAAAAATATGCTGGAGCTTCACATGCTCCTGGGCTCTCATTAGTATGCCCATCTTGCCCCAATTCTTCCTGTTCCCAACAGGAACTTTTAACAGTCCACAGTTGATTGGGCTTCATACTTCGTTACTGTCTCATCCATTGTCAGCTCCTGTAGCTGATGTGAGACTTGGTAATTTATGCTGGTGGCAAATTCCTCACCCAGAGGCTCACCAGCATCCGACGACATGGCAAACCGTGCTGTACACGGTGTCAGCTCTGGCAGCTGCCTGCCCTCCCTTTGGAAGTCGTCGGACTCAGGGTCAGAGCGTATCTGCCCTTCTGCACTCACCTCTTGCAAAGAGGGTGCTTTCAAGCAGGCCTCTACTAGGCACTGCCAGCGGAGCCTTCCCCACGGCCTCCCGCCTGCACAACTCCTCCTGGAGTATGGCTTTATGAAGCAGACCTCTCCTAGGCACTGCCAGCGGAGCCTTCCATAAGGCTTCCCGCCTGCACTACTCCTCCTGGAGTGTGGCTTTATGAAGCAGACCTCTCCTAGGCACTGCCAGCGGTGCCTTACCTATGGCTTCCCGCCTGCACAACTCCCGTGGAGTATGGCTTTATGAAGCAGAACCTCTCCTAGGCACTGCCAGCGGAGCCTTCTCTGTGGCTTCCCGCCTGCACTACTCCTCCTGGAGCGTCTCTGTGGAGCAGCCCCTGTATGAGCTGCTCCTTTTGGATAACCGCTGGGGAACGGTATCCTGTCCCCGACGGGACTCTCGTGGCTCGACTCTGCGGAGTCTATAGCCCTGACAGACTTGGCTTCTGCCGACCGCCCGACTGGCGTTGGCTGTGTACCCGGCTGGGCACTTTGCCAAGTCTGTCGCCGCACCGCTACCGGCTTGCGACTCCCCCGAGGTGACAGGCTGCCTTTCAGAAACTGCATCCCGCAGCTCTCTCTCTCCTTGTCGGCAGCAGCCTGCACCTTTTCCTTGTTCCTGTATGTGGGGGAAAAACACACAGAAACACTTTCTTTACTTTTCTCTAACTCCTCCAAAGTCTCCCCGACTTTGGTGGAGCTGTAATTACTCACCTGCAGCAGGAGGTCCGTGCTCCCGCTGCCGTTCGCACCAATGCGTCCGACGTAATGACGCGCATGCGCCCTGACGGGGTTCTTCACGTAGTCACTCACGTGACTCCGAAGTAAAATCTGACTGTCTACCCTATCTACGCCTCTCATAATTTTATACACATCTCAAAGATCTGCGGGTTTGTGTGTTAATAAGCCTCTGTAAATTGCCATGGGTGTGCAAGAAGCGGATGCAAAGGTAGGAAAACTGAACCAGTGTGAACAGCTGATTGATAGTCCCCGTGGACTTGGTGGGCTGAAGGGCCTGTTTCCATGCTGTGTTTTTCAATCAGGTCAATTATTAATTATTTCACGTATTCTGCCTGTTCATTGGCAGTTTATTGTCACATGTACTGAGGTAATGTTTGCACAGTTCAGTACAAGTAAAATTAATGTTTGCATACAGTTCAGTACAAACACATCTTAGGTACAGTACAATTGTATTGGATTAGTACATTGAAACAGTATGCAGTCACCAGCTTTGGCACCATCTTCAAGTCCCAGTTGTAAGTGCAAAGATTCTTAACCTGACCATGAAGGCCGGTTGACCTGGCAGCATTGCAGGGTCGGCCTGGCCAAGTGTAACCATTGTGTGAGCTCACTGTGTTTTAGAGATACAGTGTGAATAGGCTCCTTCAACACACAGAGTCCACATCGACCATCGATCACCCATACACTAGTTCTATGTTATCCCACTTTTGCGTCCTGCACACCAAGGGCAATTTACAGTGGCCGTTTAACCTACACATCTTTTGAATGTGGGAGGAAAAGGGAGCACCCGGAGAAAACCCATGCGGTCACAGGAGAGAACGTACAAACTCCATACAGACAGCACCCGTGGTCGGGATCGGTCTCTGGTGCTGTAAGGCAGCAACTCTACCGCTGCGCCACCACGCCACCACGCCAGTCGTCCTTTCTAAATTACAACACTGGCCAACCTTGTAAAAGCACTGCATTCACTGTAAATCATTGGAGCACAGCCTTAGATCACACCACACACTCTTAAGAAAAACGCGTTTAATCACTTTAGTTATTTTAAACGGCCGGAGAAACATTTGGGGAAAAAAAACGCAATTCCACATTAACCTCAACTTCATTGTCTCTGCCAGCACTTGAGGGGAAAAAATAAATGGTCTTTGGAAGCGCTGTGGTAGAGTTCAGTCGTTAAATAATGACTGCTACATGCTGGTGACAGTCTCCCCGCAGTGCTTTGGTTAACATCTCTAGATACATGCAGTCTCTGCATGGTGGCTGCCCACACACAATGGTGCAAAGAGAGGATTCCGTCTATTGTCTGGGGCCCTTTTGATTTTGAAAATAAGCAGAGCAAAATCCAGAATGTCATTCATCAAATAGTGCAAACGTCACCATGCGTCTGTCTGTCTGCTGTAATCTTTACCAGATCACCGAGAGGGCGTAGTGCAGTCGAGTCGTACAGCGTGGAAGCAGGCCCTTCGGCCCAACGTGCCCGGTTCATCGACAGTTTCTTCCCAGCTGTTATTAAGCAACTGAACCATCCTCCCAACAACTAGAGAGTTGTCTGTATGGAGTTTGTACGTTCTCCCCGTGACCGCGTGTGTTTTCTCCGAGATCTTCAGTTTCCTCCCACACTCCAAAGACGTACAAGTTTGTAGGTTAATTGGCATTGGTGTAAATGTAAACTGTCCGTAGCGTGTGTAGGATAGTGTTAATGTGCGGGGATCTCTGGTGGGTGCGGACTCGGTGAGCCAAAGGGCCTATTTCTGTGCTGTACCTCTAAACCAAACTAAACTAAGCAGTCCAGAGCTACTATCTACCTCATCGGAGACCCTTGGACTATCTATAATCAGACTTTACTGGACTTTATCTTGCACTAAACGTTATTCACGTTATTCCCTTTATCGCATCTGTACACTGTGGACGGCTTGATTGTAATCATGCATCGTCTTTCCAATGACAGGTTAGCACGCAACAATAGCTTTTCACTGTACCTTGTTACACTTGACAATAAACAAAACTAAACAAAACTAAACCCACGCCAAACAACATCACCATCTACACTGCTCATCCTGCTTGCGTTTGGCCCATATCCGTCTGAACCTAATTAAAAGGAACTGTAGATGCTGGTTTATACCAACGATAGACACAAAGTGCTGGGGTTTTGAAGAAGGGTCCTGACCCGAAATGTTACCTATCCAGTTTCACACAAGATGTTGACTGATCCGCTGAGTTATTCCGGCGCTTTGTGTCTGTCCTTCCAACCCTATCCAATCCATGCACCTGTCCAATCCATGCATCCATCCAATCCATGCACTTTGTGTCTGTCCTTCCAATCCTATCCAATCCATGCACCTGTCCAAAGGTATTTGAATTGTTGTGATAGTACCTGCCTCAAGTACCTCCTCTGGCAGCTTGCTTCATATACCCATCATCTGTGTAATTGCCCCTCAGGCTCCTATTAAATCTTCCCATCCCCCCCCCAGCTTGCTTCATATACCCATCATCTGTGTAATTGCCCCTCAGGCTCCTATTAAATCTTCCCACCCCCCTCACCTTATACCCATGTCCTTTGTCCATTGTACACTTCTGTTTGGTGAATATGTCATGGACATAGATGGAGCCAAAGCTCAGAAATGCACTGGAGGTTGAGGAGGGACCTGGTGAAAGGATACAGAACATTGAGAGGCATGAATACTGTCATAGAAGAGAGGGCATGGGTTTAAGGTGTTAGGGGCAAAGTTTAAAGGATATGTGCGGAGCAGTGGGTTTTTTTACACAGCGGGTGCTAGGATCCCTGGAATGCACAGGGGTGGTGGAGGAGTTAGATACAATAGTGAAACATGCGGCTTTAAGATATGTAGGAAAGGATGGATATGGGTCATGTGCAGGAAGGAACTGCAGATGCTGGTTTATACCGAAGGTAGATACTAAGTGCTGTAGTAACTCAGCGGGTCAGGCAACATCTCTGGAGAAAAGGAATAGGTGATGTTTTGGGTCGGAACCCTTATTCAGACATGGAACATGTGCAGAATTAGTTCACATTGGCATCATGTTCGACAGAGACATTGTGGGCCGAATGGCCTTTTCCTGTGTGGTGCTGTTCTATGTTCTATAAAAGGAGGTGTTGCACCCTCAACACCTCCTGTATTTCAGCAAAAGACTTCCTTTCTCTGATCATGGCTTATCATCCAAAATCAGTTCCTGCTTTCTCCTCATATCTCTTGATTCCATTAGCCCTAAGAGCTCTATCTAACTCTCTCTTGGAAACATCCAGTGAATTGGCCTCCACTGCCTTCTGTGGCAGAGAATTCCACAGATTCACAACTGACTGGGTGAAGACATCTTTCCGCATCTCAGTCCTGAATGGCCTACCCCTTATACTTAAACTGTGACCCCTGGTTCTGGACTCCCCCAACATCGATCCAAGTTTAATCTCCGCTGGCACAAGAAACAGTAAGCCTCGTTCGTTAGATTCTCGAACGAGGAATCGTTCTCTCGATGCTGACATTTTTCAGCTATGGCTTATGCAATTCTTCACAAAATGCCAAAACAAACTTGGCTCGAATCACTACTGCGAAAATGTGCAGCAATTAATCTTCTCGTTGAAACATTTATGGATAGAAACCTATCCATGTTCTCACAAGATGCTGCCTGACCTGCTGAGTTACTCCAGCACTTTGTACCTTTTTTTTGGATGCCAGAATCTGTGGTTCCTTGCATGTCTCAATTTATTTTATGTTTAAGAAGGAACTGCAGATGCTGGAAAATCGAAGGCAGACAAAAATGCTGGAGAAACTCAGCGGGTGAGGCAGCATCTATGGAGCGAAGGAAATAGGCAACGTTTCGGGTCGAGAAGGGTCTCGCTCCATAGATGCTGCCTCACCCGCTGAGTTTCTCCAGCATTTTTGTCTACCTTCCATTTATTTTATGTTTCCTTTTACAAGAAAATTTTAAGGGGAACGCGGGGAGCAGCTTTTTCACTTGAAAGGTGGAGGGTACATGGAACGAGCTGCCAGAGGAGGTGATGAGGCAGGTACAATAAAAACAGTTGGACAAGTATTCTAGATTTATGATTACTAAGGGTGTCAGGGGTTATGGGGATAAGGCAGGAGAATGGGGTTGAGAGGGAAAGATGGATCAGCCATGATTGAATGACAGAGTAGACTTGATGGGCCAAATGGCCTAATTCTGCTTCGATAACTTATGAACTTATAAAGGTACATGGATAGGAAAGGTTTGTGGGGGGGGATAGGGGCCAAACACAAACACAATGAGACCAGCTTAGATGGGGCATATTGGACAGCATGGACGAGTTGGGCCGAAGGGTCTTTTCCCATGCTGTATTCCTCTATAACTATGAATACTGCTTAATGGATCTGTTGCAGTCTCCTTCATGATGTGTCCACATTGAAAACTTCATTAAAGAAATTTTAGACCAAGCACAAACCTATCTGGCAACAAAGTCACTCTCCACGTCCCCCTCTGGTACATTAGTTTGCTCAATTGACCCACCGAGTCCACACCGACCATGGATTACTCTTCATACTAATTCTATATTATCTTACTTTTGCATCCACTCCCTGCACACTAGGGGCAATTTACAGAGGCTAATTAATTCTTTGGGAAGTTGATGAGGCAGCATTTATGATCATAAGGCCAATTATTAGGCCACTCGGCCCATCAAGTCTACTCCGCCATTCAATCATGGCTGATCAATCTCTCTCCCTCCTAACCCCATTCTCCTGCCGTCTCCCCATAACCTCTGAAACCTGTTCTAATCAAGTATCTATCTATGTCTTAAAAATATCCACTGACTTGGCCTCCACAGCCTTCTGTGGCAAAGAGTTCCACAGATTCACCACCCTCTGACTAAAGAGTAGTGTGTTCAGTTTTGGTCACCTTGCTATCGGAAAATGTCATTAAGCTGGAAAGAATGCAGATTCCATGTCCAATGGAATGCGTGGGATGAAATGCTAAACAAAGAATGCTACAACTTTAAAAAAAGACACAAAGTGCTGGAGTAATTCAGCGGGCCAGGCAGCATCCCTGGAGAACATGGATATGTAACGCCTGACATAGGGTCAGAATGAGGGCATTCGGCCCATCGAGTCTGCTTCACCATTCAATCATGGTTGATCTATTTTTTCCCCCTCAAACCCTATCTCCTACATTCACCCCATAACCTTAGACACACTTACTAATCACAAGCATATCAAACTCCTTTAAAAAAAAAAAAAAACCAATGACGTGGCCTCCACACCCTTCTGTGTCAATGAATTCCACAGATTCCCCACCCTCTGACTAACAAAATTCTTCATCATTTCCTTTCTAAAGGTGTCCTCTGGTCCAAGACTCTCCCACTAATGGAAACATCCTCTGCACATCCACATGTTATCATGCAACTGAATCACCCTAGCACAACCAGAGAGCAGTGCTGAACTACTATCTACCTCTTTGGTGACCCCAAAAGTATCCTTGATCGGACTTTGCTGGCGTAACCTTGCACTAAACGTTATTCCCTTTTCATGTATCTATACACTGTAAATGGCTCCATTGTAATCAATCTTTCTGCTGACTCGATAGCAGGCACCAAAAGCTTTTCACTGTACCTCGGTACACGTGACAATAAGCAAAACCGAAATTGAAACTCTATCCAGGCCTTTAACAATTCGGTAAGTTTCAATGAGGTAAAGGTCACTGAGTCATAGATTCCTACAGCGTGGAAACAGGACCTTTGACCCAACTTCCCCACAACAGCCAACATGTTCCATCTAGACTAGTCTCACCTACTTGCATTTGGTTTATATCCCTCTAAACCCGTTCTATCCATGTAACTATCCAAATATCTTTTAAAGGTGTTACAGTACCTGCCTCAAATACCCCCTAGGGCAGCTCGTTCCACATTCCTAACACCTTCTGTGTGAAAACGTTGCCTCTCAAATTCCTATTAAATGTCCTGTGGTTCTCAATTTCCCTACTCTGGGCAAGAGACTCTGTGCGTCTACCCGATGTATTCCTCTCATGATTTTACACACCTCTATAAGATCACCCCTCATCCTCCTGCGCTCCAAGGAATAGAGAACCAGCCTGCTCAACCTCTCCCTATAGCTCAGGCCTATCAATCAAGAACCCATCAATATCCACTTTAAAAATACCTAATGAGCTTGTCTCAGACAGCTGTCTGAGACAATAAATTCCATAGATTCACCAGCTGAAGAAATGTTTCCTCATCTCCTTTCTGAAGGAACATCCTTTTATTCCGAGGCTATGCCCTCTGGTCCTCGACCCTCCCACTAGTGGAAACATCCTCTCCACATTCACTCTATCCAGGCCTTTCACTATTCGGTAAGTTTCAATGAGGTAAACGAGTTACAGTCATAGTTTTACAGAGTGGAAACGGGCCCTTCGGCCCAACCTGTCCACAACGGCCAACATGTTCCATTTACACTAGTCTCACCTACCTGCATTTGGTCCATATCCCTCTAAACCTGTCCTATCCATGTACCTGTCCAAATGTCTTATACATGTTGTTGTATTACCTGCCTCAAATACATCCTCTGGCAGCTCATTACATATACTTACCACCTTCTGTGTGAAAACGTTGCCTCTCAAATTCCTATTAAATCTTTCAGCTCTCACTTTAAACCTATGGTCCTTACACCTTAAACCTCCGGTCCTCGATTCCCCTACTCTGGGCAAGAGACTCTGCGCGTCTACCCAATCTCATAATTTTATACACCTGTATAAGATCACGCCTCATCCTCCTACACTATCAGTCACATCCTTTTATTCCAAGGCTCTGGTCTTAGACTCTCCCACTAGTGCGACCACCCCTGCTCAACCTCTCCCTATAACTCAGACCCTCGATTCCTGGCAACATCCTCGTAAATATCTTTAATATGACATGGCGACCAAAACTGAACAGGATACTCTGAATGTGTAGGAAGGCATTGCAGATACTGGTTTACACCGAAGAGAGACACGAAAGGCTGGAGCAACTCAGCGGCACAGGCAGCATCTCTGGATACAAATTACACCAGCATTTTGTGTCTATCTTGACAATACTCTAAATGCGGCCTCACCAACGTCTTATACAACGGCTTTGGGATTTCCAGCTTTCTCGGCATGAACAGAGCGGGTGCCTGTTTTAACAGCAGAGCTGCGATGAGGCCCACTTGCTAGGCTGTAAAGCTCTGCCGGGTTTTAACAGGACAATTAAAAAAGGCTTATCCTGCCTGGAATTCCTATTGTGCATCTGCAGTCGATGTGCAGCAATGAGACACGTCGGTTCAAAGGGCCACACGGCACCACTTCATTTTGATCTGATTTAAATCATCACCTTGTGCTTTACTACAGGGGTGTTGACAGATACTCTTTCATGAGGGTGCCCTACACTGCCATGCAAATCCCTGTAAAGCTTCCTCAAAAGAAAAAACAAGGGCAATATAAAGCTGGCTTGATTCAGCAATGCATTTCCTCTTTCCAAAGTTCAGGGAAAGGACACAGCTTTGAATGCATCTAAGGACAGCAAATGGAAGCCCTGTGCTTGTTGTGTCCAGTGATTAGCCATCACTGGGCTATTTATTTATTGTCTCTCTAAAACTGAGGTCTCTCTTCTGTTAGGGTCATGGAAGTGATCAAAGTCCACCTTCCCCACCCCCTCCCCTTCCCACACCCCCACCCCCACCCCCACCGTACCTTCTCTACCCTCTCTCTTTTGAGCCCAAACAAGGGCTGCCTGGCAGATGGATTACCTTCAGACTACTTAATAGTTTTGTACTATTTTATCAATGGGATTCCCCCATATTTCCAACCAGCCTCTGGCCTTTCTCAAAATCTCCCTAATTTCCGGTCAGTCTTTGATGTTTTCTGTACCAATGCCATTTGACCCATTGACCCCAGGCCAGTTCCAAGCAGAACAACTGCATCAGTCTACTTTCCCCTCTCCCCTGTAGAGTCATAGAGTCATACATAGAGTCGGCCCAACTAGCCCACACTAACCAACATGCCCCATTTATACTAGCCCCATCTGCTTGTGTTTGGCCCACAACCCTCTAAACCTATCCTTTCCATGTACCTGTCTAAATGCATCTTAAACGTTGCAATCGTCCCTGCCTCAACTACCTCTTTCGGCAGCTTGTTCCATACACCTACCACCCTTGGTGTGAGAAAGTTACCCCTCAAGTTCCAATAAAATCTTTCCCCCTTCATCTTAAACCTTTGCCCTCTGGTTCTCGATCCCCCGACTCTGGGCAAGAGACGAGAAGTGCATCTACCCGATCTATTCCTCTTATAATTTTATGCACACT
This sequence comes from Malacoraja senta, assembly GCA_038087875.1. Lineage (NCBI taxonomy): Eukaryota > Metazoa > Chordata > Chondrichthyes > Rajiformes > Rajidae > Malacoraja > Malacoraja senta. Next base: position 384,922,038 of record CM075977.1, on the reverse strand, counting down.
TCCTCCACTAATATCCGCCTTTGACTCGTTTTTCCCAAATGAGTTCTCCCGGAGGAGAAGGTTGCTTGCCAAGAGCTCATTTTGGGAATTTAGTGTATTAGATTATTATTTAGACTATTAGATATTCTGAAAATCTTGGGCACCGTTCTGCAGTTACAGGGAATCAAACCAGAATCTCACAAATACAAGAGAGCTATTCAGGCTTCACTTGTGCATCTTGGAGGGAGAGCGGGCAGGACTGTAAATGGAATAACAATTTGAACAAAATGCCTGAAATGCTTAGCAGATCAGGCAGCAGATGCAGGAAGCGAAATGGGGCTAACTTTTGCGGTCAACCACTCATTACCGGAAATGAGAATGAGAAAATCAGGGTGGCACGATGGCGCAGAGGTGGAATTGCTGCCTTACAGCGCCAGAGACCTGGATTTGATCCTGACTACGGGTGCTGTCTTTATGAAGTTTGTACGTTTTCTCCATGACCTGCGTGGGTTTTCTCCGGGTGCACCGGGTTCCAAAGACGTACGGCTTTGTAGGTTATTTGGCTTTGGTAAAAACTGTAAATTGTCCCTCGTGTGCGTGTGTGTAGGATAGTGTTAGTGTGGGGGGATCGCTGCTGGGTGTGGACTCGGTGGGGTGAACGGCATGTTTTCGCGCTGTATCTCTAAAACGAAAAACTGTGTTTTACGTTGCAGAGAGGGATGGTTGGGCGGAAGGCAATAAAACAAGTCAAGAACCAGAAATCTCGGAGGTCAAACCTGGCAAAAGAGATAGATGCACATTTCATTCCAGGTTGGCATTCCTCGAAGTGTCTGAAAATTCAATAGATCTGTCTGTGCAAATAAAAACTCTGCAGTTGCTGGGTCTAGTCATGCAGCATGGTAACAGGCCACTCTGACCAAGATGCCCCATCTAATCTAGACTCCACTTGCCCACATTTGGCCCATATCCCTCTACACCTTCTTATCCATGTACCTGTCCAAATGTCTTTTAAATGTTGTTATAGTACCTGCCTCAACTACCTCATCTCGCAGCTCGTTCTATATACCTACCACCTTCTGTGTGACATCTTCAACCTGTCACTTGCCCAAGCAGTTGTGCCCACGTGCCTTAAATCCACCTCCATCGTGCCGGTGCCAAAACACTCCACTGCGGCAAGCCTCAACGACTTCCGCCCAGTTGCACTTACTCCCATCATCGCCAAGTGCTTCGAGAGGCTGGTCCTGGCACACCTCAAAGGCTGCCTACCCCCCACGTTGGATCCCTATCAGTTTGCCTACCGCAAGAACAGGAGTACGGAGGATGCCATCTCAACGGCACTTCACTCCGCCCTCTCCCACCTCGACAACAGAGACACTTACGTAAGAATGCTGTTCATCGATTACAGCTCAGCATTCAACACCATCATACCCTCTAAACTGATCACCAAACTCGGTGACCTGGGCATCGACCCCTCCCTCTGCAACTGGATACTGGACTTTCTAACCAACAGACCCCAGTCTGTTAGGTTAGACAAGCACACCTCTTCAACCCTCACCCTGAACACCGGCGTTCCACAGGGCTGTGTGCTGAGCCCCCTCCTCTACTCCCTCTTCACCTACGACTGCACACCTGTACATGGTACTAACACCATCATCAAGTATGCAGATGATACAACGGTGATTGGCCTCATCAGCAACAACGATGAGTCGGCCTATAGGGAGGAGGTCCAGCTCCTAGCAGCATGGTGCGCTGACAACAACCTGGCCCTTAACTCCAAGAAGACCAAGGAGCTCATTGTAGACTTCAGGAAGTCTAGGGGCGGCATGCACACCCCCATCCACATTAACGGGAGGGAGGTGGAACGTGTTTCCAGCTTCAGGTTCCTGGGGGTCAACATCTCCGATGACCTCTCTTGGACCAACAATACCTCAACTCTGGTCAAGAAGGCTCACCAGCGTCTCTTCTTCCTGAGGAGACTAAAGAAGGTCCATCTGTCTCCTCGGATTCTGGTGAACTTCTACCGCTGCACCATCGAGAGCATCCTTACCAACTGCATCACAGTATGGTATGGCAACTGCTCTGTCTCCGACCAGAAAGCACTGCAGAGGGTGGTGAAAATTGCCCAACGCATCACCGGTTCCTCACTCCCCACCATTGAGTCTGTCCAAAGCAAGCGTTGTCTGCGAAGGGCGCTCAGCATCGCCAAGGACTGCTCTCACCCCAACCACAGACTGTTTACCCTCCTACCATCCGGGAGGCGCTACAGGTCTCTCCGTTGCCGGACCAGCAGGTCCAGGAACAGCTTCTTCCCTGCGGCGGTTACACTACTCAACACTGTACCTCGGTGACTGCCAATCACCCCCCCCCCCCCGGACACTCCTCCCACCAGGATTTATTAGATTTATTTATTTACTGCTCATATTTATGTCGCTCTTCTAGGGAGATGCTAACTGCATTTCGTTGTCTCTGTACTGTACACTGCACAATGACAATAAAGTTGAATCTGAATCTGAATCTGAATCTGTGTGGAAAATCTCGCCCCTCGAATTCACATTAAATCTTTCCCCTCTCACCTTAAACTTGTGACCTCTGGTTTTTGATTCCCGATACTCTGGGTAAAAGACTGTGCATTCACCCCGTCTATTCTCCTCATGATTTTATACACCTCTATAAGATCACTCCTCAGCCTCCTGCGCTACAAGGAGGAGTGATCTTATAGAGGTAAATTCCTAGCCTGCCAATCCTCTCCCTATAGCTCAGGCCCTCAAGTCCTGGCATGTGCATGTGTATGTGTGTGTGGTACATATTTATGTGAATGCGTGTGTGTGCGTGCATGTGTATGTGTGCATGTGCATGTGTATTTATGTCTTTAGAGTCAGAGTCATACAGCGTGGAAACCAGCCCTTCGGCCCAATTTGCCCACACCAGTCAACATGTCCCATCTAGACTAGTCGCACCTACCTGCATTTGGCCCATATCCCACTAAACATTCTTTCCATGTTTCTGTCTAAATGTATCTTAAACATTTTGATACTAACCGCCTCAGCTTCCTCCTCCAGCAGCACGTTCCATGCACCCACCACCCATTGGGTGAAAAATTAAACCCCTCAGATTTCTATAAAATCTTTCCCCTGTTACCTCAAACCTATGTCCTCTGGTTCTCGATTCCCCAACTCTGGGCAAGAGATTGTGCGTCTACCCGATCTGTTCCTCTCATGATCACCCCTCCTCCACCTCCACCTGCACTCCAAGGAATAGAGTTCTAGCCTGCTCAACCTCTCCCTTTTGCTCAGGCTGTCGCGTCCTGGCAACATCCTCGTATATCTCCCCGTAAGACTTTGTGTGTGGTGTATATTTATATATTTGTGCATCATCAGATGGGCTTTGCTGACATGATCAATTACCTATCACAGTCATGCCCAAGTGAGATATTATCCTTGTTGCCAGGACTAGATGGTGTGAGCTACAGGGAGAGATTGATTGGCTGGGACTCTATTCCTTGGAGCGCAGGAGGATGAGGGGTGATCTTATAGATGTGTATAAAATCATGAGAGGAGTAGATTGGGTAGAGAGGAATAGACAGTCTCTTGCCCAGAGTAGGTGAATCGAGGACCAGAGGACATAGGTTCAAGGTGAAGGGGAAAAGATTTAATAGGAATCTGAGGGGTAGCTTTTTAACACAAAGGGTGGTGGGTGTATGGAACAAGCTGCCAGATGAGGTAGTTGAGGCTGGGACTATCCCAACGTTTAAGAAATAGTTAGACAGGTACATGGATAGGACAGATTTGGAGGCATATGGACCAAACGCGGGCAGGTGGGACTAGTGTAGCTGGGACATGTTGGTCAAGTTGGGCTGAAGGGCCTGTTCCCACACTGTATCACTCTAATTAAAAACTCCCAGAATATGTTCTTCTTTCTCCGACTAAATTGGGCGGAATGTTGTAATAAAAGTCAACTGTGTCCTTGTTTAGAGAGCCTTGTAAAAGCGGAGAGAATCAGCCACGTCTCTGATATTGGCAGAAGTGTCCTCCCCTCCCCCAGTGAATGCCAAACTAACTGGCTGCCCTTTACAAATATTGCCACGCACTGAGCTGGCAAAAAGCCAGGATGACCATGAGAAGGCCAACAAGTAAACAGCTCTTCTCTGTCTGCTGAAACCACCGCGGCATTAGGAACGTCCATCTTACAAGAGGAGAATGCCTGATAAACTCGTCCAAGACCTCAAGATGTTGCAGAGAATTGTGGACGCAGCCCAGACCATCACACAAACCAACCTCCCTTCCATTGACTCCATTTACACCCCACGCTGCGTCGGCAAGGCCAGCAGCATAATCAAGGACGAGTCGTACCCCGGCCACTCTCTCTTCTCCCCTCTCCCATCGAGCAAAAGGTGTAGAAGTGAGAAAACGCACACAATCAGATTCAGGGACAGTTTCTTCCCACTTGTTATCAGGCAACTGAATCATCCTACCACAAATAGAGAGCAGTCATGAACAACTATCTGCCTCATTGGTGACCCTCAGACTATCTTTAGTCATAGTCATAGAGTGATACAGTGTGGAAACAGGCCCTTCGGCCCAACTTGCCCACACTAGCCAACATGTCCCAGCTACACTAGTCCCACCTGCCTGCGTGTGTTCCATATCCTTCCAAACCTGTCCTATCCATGTACCTGTCTTACTGTTTCTTAAATGTTGGGATAGCCACTGCCTCAACTATCTCCTCTGGCAGCTTGTTCCATACACTCATCACCCTTTTTGTGAAAAAGTTACCCCTCAGATTCCTATTAAATCTTTTTCCCTTGATAGGTTAATTGGCTTGGTATAAATATAAAGGATTGTCCCTAGTGTGTGTAGGATAGTGTTAATGTGCAGGGATCGCTGGTCGGAGGAGACTCGGTGAGCCGAAGGGCCTGTTTCCACGCTGTATGTCTAAACTAAACTAAACTAAAAACTACTCCTTGTGACCTCACAGCTATTTAATTACTTTTAATGTAGAAACAAGGAACTGCAGATGCTGGCTTACAAAAAAGGACACAATGTGCTGGAGTAATTCAGCGGGTCAGGCAGCATCTCTGGAGGACATGGATGGATGAAGTGTTGCGTTGGGACCCTTCTTCAGACTGATTGTATGGGAGGGACAGGAGAGGCAGGATAAAACGTGGCAGGTAATAGGTGGACGCAGGCGAGGGGGGCCTTCCATAGGCAGATGGTTGGAACAAAGGCCAGGGAGTGAAGCAGAAGGTGCGAGACGGAAGGATTAAAAGCGTAGTCGCTGTTGTAGCCAAGGAAGCAAAGATCCCATAAATAGTCATGCGATAATGAGCAGATAATCTGATTTTTTTGGAAAGAGAATTACTGTTGGCTCCGACACCAGGGAAAATTCCCCCGATACTCTTAAAAAATTTTGTTTTAACATTTTTTTTTAACGTCAACTGGAGTGAGCCGACGCAGAAGGTTGCAGTGTTCAATCCAGAGCCAAGTTTCCACTGGCGAGAATAAAACTGACAGCATGATATGTACAGTGAGTGTTGGAATTTAGTGCTTTACTGTAGCACTGACTATTGAATTGAATTAGACTTTATTAATCCCCTTATTCAAGGGAAATTCAGATGTCCTTGCAGCACACTAATAAAATACAACATAGTATTAAAAAGAAGTTCAACACCAAAACATCCCCCCACATTGGTTCCCACTGTGGGGGAAGGCATAATGTCCAGTCCCCATTCTCTTGTCCACCCAGAGTCGGGCCCACTGAGGCCTCCACAGTCGCCGCCCCGGCGCCCGATGTTCTCGCCGGGTGATGGTGCTCCGGCGTCGGGAGAACCCCCAGCGGCTTGGGGTACCAGGAACGACCACCTTCCCACCGAAGACCGCGGCTTCCAAGCCAACAGACTGCGCCGGACGGAGCTCCACACACTGGCAATCTCAGCAAGAGATCCCAGGCTCCGGGATGTACCGTTCAGCGTCGCAGCTGGCCGCTCCACAAAACCGCTGCTCCACGATGTTCTGATCGGCGGTCCCAGCATACTGGAGTTCCAGCGCGGCGACCCAGGAAAGGCATCGCCCGCTCCACGACAGCGCTCCAGCGCTGCACCGCCGCCAAAGCCGATGTTCTGCGCCGCCGCCAAAGCCGATGTTCTGGCCAGGTTCCCTCAGGGAAACGTCGCTCCAGGACCCGCTGGTAGGCCGCAAGGACAGGTCGAAGGCGCTGCTTGGAGGAAGGCAACCCCTCCGACCAGGTAGGGACTCGAAAAGCAGTTTCCCCCTTCCCCCCCACCACCCCCCACACATAAAAAGATTAGGCCCTCTGACTGCACACTCAACGTACTAAAAATAATTTAAAAAAAGGGGAAAAAACGGACAGCTGCAGGACAGGCAGCCGTTCTGGACAGCGCCTCCTCCAGATGCTTCCTCCAATCCAGCCAGTGCCTCCCCCCCTCCCCGTCTATGCAATCCCCCTCCCCCTCCCCCTCCCCCTCCCCTCAGGGCAACATTTTAATAGCTCCATCGTGGCCCGATGTCAAGTTGTCTGGAGGTGTTCCTCTGCTGGTGGCTTTGGAAGTTTTAAGGCTGTGGAAGTTGTCGAAATTCGCAGTCTGGACCGAGTTCAGATTTCTGTGTCCTTAGTGCAAACTACGCACAAAACAAAATACAGGCAATGTGGGAAAAAAGGCCAATATGGACAAACAGGTAAAGATTAACTGCACAGGAAGTCTGGACCATTCCAGAAGGGATTTAATAACAAGCCAGCATTTTAATAGTTCCAGAGAAAACAATCCAAGTCTGTCCAACCTCTCCCTGGAGCTAATACCCTCTAATCCAGGCATCATTCTGATTAGCTGTTTAGTTTAGTTTAGTTTAATTTGGAGATACAGCGTGGAAACAGGCCTTTCGGCCCACCGAATCCACACCGATCAGCGATCCCCGCACATTAACACAAGCATACACACACTAGGGACAGATTACACTTATACCAAGTATACAAACCCAAGCCAATTAGCCTACAAACATGTACTTCTTTGGAATGTGGGAGGAAACTGAAGATCTCGGAGAAAACCCACGCCTTTTTATCAGCTTCATAGGCATTTGGTTCGGCAGCATTTGGAACATTGCGTGCAGTTCTAGTCGCCCGTTACAGGAAGGATGTGGAGGCTTTGGAAAAGGGTGCAGAAGAGGTTTACCAGAATTACATAGAAACATAGAACTGCAGATGCAGGTTAATACATAAAAGGACACAAAGTGCTGGAGTAAATCAGCAGGTCAGGCCGCAGATCCGGAGAACATGGAATGGTGGCATTTAGGGTCCCGACCCGAAACATTACTTATCCATATTCTCCAGAGATACTGCCAGACCCACTGAGTTACTCCAGCACTTTGTGCCCTGCAGCATCTGCAGTTCTTTGCTTCTAACTAATGTTAGTTTAGGTTTGGGGTTACAGCAATACAGTGAAAAGCTTTGTTTTGCATGCTGTCCAAACAGATCAGATATACTATTTATAAATAAAATAACATTTATTTACAGGGCCCTGGTGTGATCACACCTGGAGTATTGTGTGCAGACCACACCTGGAGTATTGTGTGCAGACCACACCTGGAGTATTGTGCGCAGTTTTGGTCTCCTAATTTGAGGAAGGACATTCTTGCTATTGAGGGAGTGCAGCGTAGGTTCACGAGGTTAATTCCCGGGATGGCGGGACTGTCATATGATGAAAGAATGGAACGACTGGGCATGTATTCACTGGAATTTAGAAGGATGAGAGGGATTTTATAGAAGCATATAACATTATTAAGGGATTGGGCACGCTAGAAGCAGGAAACATGTTCCCAATGTTGGGGAGTCCAGAACCAGGAGCCACAGTTTAAGAATAAGGGGTAGGCCATTTAGAACTGAGATGAAGAAAAACCTTTTCACCCAGAGAGTTGTGAAATTATGGAATTCTCTGCCTCAGAAGGCAGTGGAGGCCGATTCACTGGATGCATTCAAAAGAGAGTTAGATAGAGCTAGAGGACCTAGGGCTAGAGGAATCAAAGGATATGGAGAGAAGGCAGGAACGTGGTACTGATTGTGGATGATCAGCCATATCACAGTGAATGGCGGTGCTGGCTTGAAGGGCCGATTGGCCTACTCCTGCACCTATTTTCTATGTTTCTATGTTTCTATGTAAAATCAAACTGAAGTACGATGGATAGAGTAAGGGGGGAGATACACAGTGCGGAGCACAGTTCTCACCATTGTAGTGCATCAGTTCCATGGACACTGTGCCCGAATCAATGGCTCTATCTTATTACAGGTTTCAGGGGTTATAGGGAGAAGGCAGGAGAATGGGTTTAGGAGGGAGAGATAGATCAACCATGATTGAATGGCAGCATAGACTTGATGGGCCGAATGGCTTAATTCTACTCCTATACCATATGACCTTATTACATGTACCAAGCTATAGTGAAATTCTATTGATACAATGATACAATGATACAATTTATTTGTTGTCATTTGAACCTCATTGAGGTTCAAACGAAATTTGGTTTCTGCAGTCATACAAACAAGTAGAAGAACCAAGACACAACACAACTTTCACAAACATCCATCACAGCGAATCTCCTCCTCACTGTGATGGAAGGCAAAGTCTTATCTCTCCCCTGCACTCCCCATTCTCCTCCCGATGTCAAAGTCAAAGCCCCCGGCGGTCGATGGTTAATAAGTCCCGCGGCCATTAAAGCCGCGCCGGGCGATGCAAGGCCACGCTCCGGTTCTTGATGTTGGAGCCCCCGGCGGGCGCTAGCAAGTCCCGCGGCCATTTAAAGCTGCGCCGGGCGATGTAAGGCCCCGCTCCAGGTCATCCTCAACCCTGCAACTTGGGCGGGAGAAGTCGACGTTGCGGAAGCCCCGAAAAGCAGTCTCCCACCAGGGACCCGTGGGCGCCCGGTGCTACCGTCCACCAGACCTGCGGCTGGAGCCTCCGAATCTCCGCGCGCCACCACAGCTCCTCCTGTTCCGAACTCAGCCAGCTCCATGATGGTAGGTCCGCCGGCTCCGCGACTGGAGTCCCAGGTCGTTCCGGTTGGAGGCCGCCCCACGGTGCTAGGCCCCAACGACAACGGAGACCCGACAGAGAAAGGTCGGGTCCCCCGTACAGGGAAAAGATTTTAAAAGTTTCCCCACCCCCGCCCCCCCCACACACATACCCAGTTAAAAGAAAACCTATAACTACACTCAAACGAGACAAAAAATAAAAAAAGACAGACGGACTGCAGAGGCCGCTGCGACGTGAGTCACGCCGCCCACCCATATATTTTGCATATACAGTGGCTTGCAAAAGTATTCATACCCCTTGAACTTTTCCACATTTTGTCACGTTACAACCACAAACGTAAATGTATTTTATTGGGATTTTATGTGATAGACCAACACAAAGTGGCACATAATTGTGAAGTGGAAGGAAAATGATACATGGTTTTCAAATTTTTTTACAAATAAAAAACTGAAAAGTGTCGCATGCAAAAGTATTCAGCCCCCCTGAGTCAATACTTTGTAGAACCACCTTTCGCTGCAATTACAGCTGCAAGTCTTTTGGGGGTATGTCTCTACCAGCTTTGCACATCTAGAGACTGAAATTTTTGCCCATTCTTCTTTGCAAAATAGCTCAAGCTCAGTCAGATTGGATGGAGAGCGTCTGTGAACAGCAATTTTCAAGTCTTGCCTGAGATTCTCAATTGGATTTAGTTCTGGACTTTGACTGGGCCATTCTAACACATGAATATGCTTTGATCTAAACCATTCCATTGTAGCTCTGGCTGTATGTTTAGGGTCGTTGTCCTGCTGGAAGGTGAACCTCCGCCCCAGGCTCAAGTCTTTTGCAGACTCTAACAGGTTTTCTTCCAAGATTGCCCTGTATTTCGCTCCATCCATCTTCCCATCAACTCTGACCAGCTTCCCTGTCCCTGCTGAAGAAAAGCATCCCCACAGCATGATGCTGCCACCACCATGTTTCACAGTGGGGATGGTGTGTTCAGGATGATGTGCAGTGTTAGGTTTCCGCCACACATAGCGTTTTGCATTTAGGCCAAAAACTTCAATTTTGGTCTCATCTGACCAGAGCACCTTCCTCCACATGTTTGCTGTGTCCCCCACATGGCTTGTGGCAAACTGCAAACGGGACTTCTTATGGCTTTTTTTCAACAATGGCTTTCTTCTTGCCACTCTTCCATAAAGGCCCGATTTGTGGAGTGCACGACTAATAGTTGTCCTGTGGACAGATTCTCCCACCTGAGCTGTGGATCTCTGCAGCTCCTCCAGAGTTACCATGGGCCTCTTGGCTGCTTCTCTGATCAATGCTCTCCTTGCCCTGCCTGTCAGTTTAGGTGGACGGCCATGTCTTGGTAGGTTTGCAGTTGTGCCATACTCTTTCCATTTTCGGATGATGGATTGAACAGTGCTCCGTGAGATGTTCAAAGCTTGGGATATTTTTTTATAACCTAACCCTGCTTTAAACTTATCCACAACTTTATCCCTGACCTGTCTGATGTGTTCCTTGGGCTTCATGATGCTGTTTGTTCACTAATGTTCTCTAACAAACCTCTGAGGCCTTCACAGAACAGCTGTATTTATACTGAGATTAGATTACACACAAGTGGACTCTATTTACTAATTAGGTGACTTCTGAAGGCAATTGGTTGCACTGGATTTTATATATGGGTATCAGAGTAAAGGGGGCTGAATACTTTTGCACGCGACACTTTTCAGTTTTTTATTTGTAAAAAAATTTGAAAACCATGTATCATTTTCCTTCCACTTCACAATTATGCGCCACTTTGTGTTGGTCTATCACATAAAATCCCAATAAAATACATTTACGTTTGTGGTTGTAACGTGACAAAATGTGGAAAAGTTCAAGGGGTATGAATACTTTTGCAAGCCACTGTATAGATGAATTCTATTTTGCATATATATAGATCAATAAGATTATAATATATATTTTTTTAATTGTTATTCACTATTATTTGTACATATGCTTCTAATAAAAATATTAATAAGATTATAATATTAATCAAATATTATGCCCTATCCCTGATTAAGTACAGAATACATAGAAACAGCCCATTGAATCCATATACAAGAGTCGCCAGGTTTTTAGAAACATAGTAAATAGGTGCAGGAGCAGGCCATTTGGCCCTTCGAACCAACCAAAATCAGTGCCCTGTACATACTTATTGTTTCCATTTCCAATGTCCCAGCTGCAGCTGGCCACAAAGGCCCTTGGCAGCCATCGCCTCCATCGGGAACATCTTGAGAACATCCGTCCCTCTCTTCGCCCGGCCTCCTTCAGCCTTCGTACCCAGGGGGGTGCCACCCACAGCCCACCTCGCAGGTGCGGGCGGAAAGACCCCCTTTGTCCATCGTCCGCCACCATCGCCAACTCCCTCCCTCCCGCTCTGGTTCCCGGTCTTCGGGGAGGGGGTGGGAGCCGGAGACGAGGCTCGGACGAGGTTTCCACACTAGCCGGCACCCTGGTTCCGCGGTGGGAGAGCCGGGCCTGCTGTCTGTGTGTAGCCATGGCATGTCGGACGTTCTTCAGCCCCGTGTGTGGCCCGGAGTCTACACCGACCAGCGATCACCCCATGGACTAGAACAACTCTACATATAGCCTTGGAATATGCATAGGAATCACTCCTGTGGACTCGACCTTCCCTATTCCTGTTGTTTCACCAGTCCTTGCACCCTCTAAAGCCTCTGCTCTCCTCTAATTCTGACCCCGTGCTAGACTCTCCATCACTGATGGTCAATTCAAGGCCTCTTGAACCTCTCTGCCTATTGTTCCTTCTTCACACTGTTCCTTCCAGCACATTTTAGTCTGCTACTCGGTATCAACATGGGATGGTTTCACCAACACCTTCCCTGGGAACATCTTGCAATATCAGCAGTTCATCAGAAATGGAAGTTACTTTACCTTAGACTTTAGAGAACAGGCCCTTCGGCCCACCGAGTCCCAGCCAACCAGTGATCACCCCGTACACTTGCAATGTCCGACATACCAGGGACAATTTACAATTTTTATTAACTGAAACCAATTAACCTACACACCCGTACGTCTTTGGATTGTGGGAGGAAACTGGAGTACCGGGAGAAAAACCACGTGGTCACAGGGAGAACGTACAAACTCCGTACAGACAGCACCCGTGGTAAGGATGGAACCAGGGTCTCTGGCGCTGTAAGGCAGCAGCTCTACCACTGCGCCACCGTGCCGCTCCGTTGTAACACTATCGCTAACGGCTTGCTGAGAACAACCAGGGATCGGAGAAATGGAAAGAAACCAGAGTCGGATTTAGACACGCGAGAAGAGAAATTACGTTTGCTCTGTGGAAACGTGATCTGGAGAGTCTCACTGACTCCAGGAATCGTCTGTGTGCAGCGAGAGCATCAGCTTCCTCATCAGCACCAGAACAAGGGGTGTTTTCATGGAGCAAAACCAGCTCTGGCAGACTTAAAGATTCAATGTGGTTCTTTTAAGTAAGTAAGTAAGTTTATTGGCCAAGTATTCACATACAAGGAATTTTCCCTGGTGCTCCGCCCACAAGTAACAACATGACATACAGTGACAGTTACGAATGACTCAGAAAAAACTAAACATTAGTAATAATAAAACATGAATGATAAAACACCATTGATCAAGCATGTGAACCAACAAAATACCAGATCAAAGGGAGGCTACAGATTTCTGGCTGTTGAGTAGACCAACTACTCGTGGATAAAAACTGTTTTTATGTCTGGCTATGGCAGCTTTGACAATCCGGAGGCGCCTTCCAGAAGGAAGTGATTCAAAGAGTTTGTGGCCAGGGTGAGAGGGGTCAGAGATGATCTCGCCCGCTCGCTTCCTGGCCCTTGCAGTGTACAGTTCATCAATGGAGGGAAGGTTGCAGCCAATAACCTTCTCTGCTGATCGGACGATTCGCTGCAGCCTCCAGGTGTCGTGCTTGGTGGCTGAGCCAAACCAGACCATGATGGAGAAGGTGAGAACAGACTCTACGATGGCCGTGGAGAATTGGACCATCATTACCTGTGGCAGATTGTGCTTCCTCAGCTGCTGTAGGAAGTACATCCTCTGTTGTGCCTTTTTCACCATGGAGTCGATGGTAGCCCCCCACTTAAGGTCCTTGGAGATGATGGTTCCCAGGAACTAAAAGACTCCACAGATGTGATTGTGGTGTTGTTGATGGTGAGTGGCGTGAGGGGAGGGGGAGCTCTCCTAAAATCTACAATCAATTCCACTGTCTTAAGAGCATTGAGCTCCAGGTTGTTGCGATGGCACCAGGACGCCAACTGTGTCACTTCCTGTCTATAGGCAGATTCCTCCCCATCCTGGATCAGTCCAATCAGGGTTGTGTCGTCCGCAAACTTGAGAAGCTTGACAGAGGTGTCTGTGGAGGTGCAGTCGTTGGTGTAGAGAGAGTAGAGGAGAGGGGAGAGTACGCAGCCTTGCGGTGGTCCTATGCTGAGCGTTTGCGGGTTCGAGATGTGCTTTCCCAGCCTCACAAGCTGGCGATCCACTGACAGAGGGGTTCAGGCACAGTCAACTCGGAAAGTTTGGAGTGTAATAGCTCTGGCACAAGTTTAGTTTAAAAGGATGAGCGGGAACCTCATTGAAACCTAGCGAATAGTGAAAGACCTGGATAGAGTTGATGTGGAGAGGATGTTTCCACTTGTGCGGTTGATAAGTACGGGTGTCAGAGGTTATGGGGAGAAGGCAGGAGAATGGGGTTAGGAGGGAGAGATAGATCAGCCATGATTGACTGGCAGAGTAGACATGATGGGCCGAATGGCCTTATTCTTCTCCTATTCCTTATGACCTTAGTGGACGCATCTAGAACCAGAAGCCATAGCCTCAGAATAAAAGGATGTACCTTTAGAAAGATGAGGAGGAATTTCTTTAGTCAGAGTGTGATGAATCTGTGGATTTTATTGCCACAGTAGTCAGTGGAGGAAAAGTCAGTGGATATTTATTTCTCAGGCAGAGATAGATAGATTGTTGATTAGAATGGTGTCAAGTGTTATGGGGAGAAGGCAGGAGAATATGGTTAGCAGGGAGAGATAGATCAGCCAAGATTGAATGGCGGAGTAGACTTAGATGGTCATAGAGTGATACAGTGTGGAAACAGGCCCTTCGGCCCATCTCGCCCACACCGGCCAACAATGTCCCAGCTACCCTAGTCCCACTTGCCTGCACTTGGTCCATATCCCTCCAAACCTGTTCTGTCCATCTACCTGCCTAACCTCTTACATGATGGGATAGTCCCAGCCTCAACTACCTCCTCTGGCAGCTTGTTCCATACACCCACCACCCTTGGTGTGAAAAAGTTACCCCTCCGATTCCTATTACATCTTTTCCCCTTCACTTTGAACCTATGTCCTCTCGTCCTTGATTCACCTACTCTGGGTAAAAGACTCTGTGCATCTGCTCGATCTATTCCTCTCATGATTTTGTATACTTCTATAAGATCTCCCCTCATCCTCCTACGCTCCATGGAATAGAGACCCAGCCTACTCAACCTCTCCCTATTGCTCACAGCCTCCAGTCCTGGTAACATCCTCGTAAATCTTTTCTGAACCCTTACAAGCTTGACAATATCTTTCCTATAACATGGTACCCAGAACTGAACACAATATTCAAAATGCGGTCTCACCAACGTCTTATACAACTGCAACATGACCTTCCATCTTCTATACTCAATACTCTGACTGATGAAGGCCAAAGTGCCAAAAGCCTTTTTGACCACCTTATCTACTTGCAATTCGACCTTCAAGGAACCATACACCTGTCCTCCTAGATCTCTCTGCTCTACAACACTACCCAGAGGTCTACCATTTACTGCGTAGGTCCTGCCCTTGTTCGACTCCCAAAATGCAACACCTCACACTTTTCTGTATTAAATTCCATCAACCATTCCTCCACCCACCTGGCCAATCGATCCAGATCCTGCTGCAATCGTTCACAACTATCTTCACTATCTGCAAAACCACTAACGTTTGTGTCATCAGCAAACTTGCTAATCTTGACCTGCATGTTCTCATCCAAATCAGTGATGTTGATGGCAAACAGTAATGGGCCCAGCACCGAATCCTGAGGCACACCACTACTCACAGGCCTCCAGTACGAGGAGCAACCTTCCACCATCACCTTCTGCTTCCTTCCATGGAGTCAATTTGCTATCCATTCGGCTATCTTTCCTTGGATCCCATGCGATCTAACCTTCCAGAGTGGCCTACCTTGTCGAACGCCTTACTGAAGCCCATGTACACAACATCTACAGCTCTGCCCTCATCAACCTTTTTGGTCACGTCTTCAAAAAAATGAATCAATTTTGTGAGACACGACCTCCCACGTACAAAACCATGCTGACTGTCCCTAATCAGCCCTTGCCCATCCAAATGCCTGTATATCCTATCCCTCAGAATACTCTCCAGTAGCTTACCAACTACAGATGGGCTGAATGGCCTAATTCTGCTCCTATAACTTATGGACATTGAATTAATAGATGATGTGAGTTGGTTTTCTTGTGTCACAGAGTGATACAGTGTGGAAACAGGCCCTTTGGCCCAACTTGCCCGCACCGACCAACATGTCCCAGCTGCACTAGTCCCACCTGCCTGTGCTTGGTCCATATCCCTCCAAACCTGTCCTATCCATGTACCTGTCTAACCATTTCTTAACTGCAGGTGATCTTTGCAAAGCCGATATTGTTGCACTGGTTATAACTATCATATCAAATGGGAACACTTTTGTTTACTGTTGCTGCGAGTTATCTTCTCCTGCCCAGCTGCTCCAGTCTCGCAGGGAGATGAATGCAGTCTGCTGTAGCGACAAGGTCAATGCGACGTGGGATTGGGAACATGCAGCTGAAACATTTCCCTGTAGATAACGTCAATGGGGGAGAAGTTGGCCAAGAACCAGCTCAGTCCAGCACATTCAGGATGTAACTTAAATTCTCCCGAGATTTTGGTGAGTTTATTAGTCGAAAGTTGTCACAATGTGCCCTACTCAGGTGACCTCCATTTCCTGACAATGCTTTAGCTAGGGATAGTCATCGTGGTTTTGTGCATGGGAAATTATGGGCATCTTAATTAAGGGCGGCACAGTGGCGCAGCAGTAGAGTTGCTGCCTTACAGTGCTGGAGACCACGGGTTCGATCCTGACCTCGGGTGCTTGTCGGTACGGAGTTTGTACGTTCTCATCGTGACCTGCGTGGGTTTTCTACGCGATCTCCGGTTTCCTCCCAAACTCCAAAGACTTACAGGTTTGTAGGTTAATTGGCTAAGGTAAAATTGTAAATTGTCCCTAGTGCGTGTAGGATAGTGTTAGTGTATGGTGCGGACTCGGTGGGCCGAAGGGCCTGTTTCCGTGCTGTATCTCTGAACTAAACTAAACTAAACTCAAATTTTAGGGTATTCGTTATCTGGGAGGAGTTGCCAGATGAATCGGTCGAGGTGGATATGAGTTTTAAAAGACATTTGGACAGATATTGTATAGGAAGGGTTTTGAGGACCAAGTGCAGGCAGACTAGACAATTTGGTCAACATGGACTAGGTGGGTGGAAGGACCTGTTTCCATGCTTAATAGTTCTGTCTTGATCAGTACATATGTCAGGGGTTATGGGGAGAAGGCAGGAGAATGGGGTTACGAGGGAGAGATAGATCAGCCATGATTGAATGGCGGAGTAGACTTGATGGGCCGAATGGCCTAATTCTACTCCTATTCCTTATGACCTTATGATCTGCAGATTACTGTGTAATTCCCCTGTCACTGTATGGTGAAGATCGACACAAAATGCTAAACTCAGCGGGTCAGGCAGCATCTCTAGAGAAAAAGGCGATGTTTTGGGTCGAAACTCTTCTTCAGACTCAATGATGCCAGTGAATGCAACTGAATTCATGCACACAATTTATCCGTATCTATCCTTCACTTACTGCTGGCATTTATGGGGGTAAGCTTTGCCATTCTTTTTGCCTCCGCACTTTAATAGAGAGATCTTGGAAAGTAATTTAACCTCGCTTGTACTGTACATAGACTGCTAGCTCTGAGTCATACATCTCAGCCTTGTCCACCACATTCAGTCACACTGTCCCGGGTCTCTGGCACTGTAAGTCAGCAACCCTACCGCTGCGCCACCTTGCCGCCCAGACTTAATTTTTTTTTTTTAAAGAGCTTGAGAAATGGAAACACAGGACAGAATATGGGCACTGGCACAGAAACACATGACACGGGTACAGAAATGCTGGGTAGAGACAAAATGCTGGAGTAACTCAGTGGGACAGGCAGCATCTCTGGAGAGAAGGAATGGGTGACGTTTTCGGGTCGGGACCTCAACCCTCCGCAGCCGCCGCTGCGGGCGTCCAGATGTACAGACAAGGTAAGTCCAGGTAAGTCCTGAACCGGAGACCGCGGCTTCAAGATGGTGTAGGCCGCAGGCCGGCGGTCAAAGATTTAAAGTCCCCGCCGCGCCGCAGCCAGAAGCACCGCAGACTGCAGGGCCAGCGGTCGAAGCTCCCCTCCAGGGATCCCTGAATCCGCAAGAATCCCCAAGAATCTATCAATCTCTGCCTTAAATATATCCACTGACTTGGCTTCCACAGCTGTCTGTGGCAAAGAATTCTACAGATTCACCAACCTCTGACTAAAGAAATTCCTCCTCATCTACTTTCCTAAAGGAACGTCCTTTAATTTTGAGGCTATGACCTCTAGTCCTAGACTCCCCCACTAGTGGAAACATCCTCCCCACATCCAAGCCTTTCACTATTCTATATGTTTCAATGAGGTCCCCCCTCATTCTTCTAAACTCCAGCGAGTACAGGCGCAGTGCCGTCAAATGCTCATCAAATGTTACCCTATTCTAGGGTTGCCAACTGTCCCATATGAGCCGGGACATCCCGTAAATTGGGCTAAATTGTTTTGTCCCATGCAGGACTGCTCTTGTCCCGTATTTGACTGCTACTACTCGGATCGAGGGGACTGTCGGGTCGGAGCGCCGCCTCACCCGTCCCGGCGTAGCGCAGCCCATGGAGTGCAGCAGCAGCAGCAACACTGCCTCGCCCGTGGCCCCATCGGTCGGCAGCCTGGCCAGCTGTCCGACCTTCGCATACCGGCGACACCACCACACCTCCTTCTCATGGCTGATCATCGGTTCATGAGTTGGATGGGGCACCGGACTTTGTGTGCAATGTCACGCCCGGGCCAAAACTCCTCAGCTGGCCTGCCGGCTGGGCTTTGTGTGCAGTCCAGTACCCGGGCCAATTCTTCATTCAACCAGCCACGGCCGAGTCGGTCAACTAATTGACTTTTGTCCCTTATTTGGGAGTGAGAAAGTTGGCAACCCTACCCGACTCATTCCTAGAATCATGCAGCACCTGGGGTCATACAGCACAGAAACAGGCCCTTCTGCCCTACTTGCCCATGCCGGCCAAGATGCTGCTTCTACACTAGTCCCACCTGCCCACATTTGGCCCATATCCTGCACTACAATACTGAAAACTATATACTGCACTCTGTATCTTCTCTTTTGCTCTTCCTATTGTACTTGAGTTAGGTATAGTATTATCTGACCTGATTGGATAGCATGCAAAACAAGGCTTTTCACTGTTCCTTGATCCACAATAATAAACCTAAGGTAACAATATGAACTCCATAGCCTTCTTTGCCTTGGCCAAGTTCGGCCAGATGCTGGCACGTCGTGAGCCTATATGCCTCTACCAACTCTTCAGGCTGTGCAAACTGGACTCCAGCCATCTCCAGCAGCCGTTTATGTTGCCAGGACTTATCCAAATATCTTTTAAATGTTTTTATATGTGTAATTTAAAATGTTGTTATAATACTAACATATGATGAAAGAATGGAACGACTGGGCTTATATTCACTGGAATTTAGAATGATGAGAGGGGGATCTTATAGAAACATATAAATTATTAAAGGATTGGACAGACGAGATGCAGGAAAAATGTTCCCGATGTTGGAGGAGTCCAGAACCATGGGTCACAGTTTAAGAATAAGGGGCAGGCCATTTAGGTCTGAGATGAGGAAAAATGTTTTCACCCAGCGAGCTGTGAATCTGTGGAATTATCCGCCACAGAAGGCAGTGGAGGCCGTCACTGGATGTTTTCAAGAGAGAGTTAGATATAGCTCTTAGGACTAACGGAATCAAGGGATATGGGGAGAAAGCAGGAATGGGGTACTGACTTTGGATGATCAGCCATGACCTTATTGAATGGCGGTGCTGGATCGAAGGGCCGAATGGCCTACTCCCTCCTGCACCTATTTTGTATGGTTCTATATTTCTAATTTATGTTTTTGTGTGTTGACTGAGTCTATGTGTCTTTAATGCTGCTGCAAGTAAGATTTTCATTGTACCTGTACCTCACTGTACTTCTGCAAATGGCAATAAACTCAACTTGACTTGACAAGTTGACTTGACTCATTTTTGGACTCTGCCTCTAGTTTTGAAACCTAGGCTCCCGTGTGTTTACTCAGATCGAAGGTTTAATTGCAATGAATCAAGTATGGCACGGCGGCAGAGCGGTAGAGTTGCTGCCTTACAGCGCCAGAGACCCGGGTTCGATTTGACTACGGGTGCTTGTCCGTACAGAGTTTGTACCTTCTCCCTGTGACCTGCGTGGGCTTTCTCCGAGATCTTTGGTTTCCTCCCTCACTGCAAAGACGTACAGGCTTGTAGGTTAATTGGCTTGGTTCCTCGTGTGTGTAGGATAGTGTTAATGTGCGGGGATCGTTGGTCGGTGCGGATTCGGTGAGCTGAAGGGCCTGTTTCCGCGCTGTATCTCAAGACTAAACTAGAAGTAGAGCACAGAACATGGTGCTATGTGATTGAGATTCCAGTCCTGGACATACAGCCAAAAACTGCCATCCCCCCTAGTAGTCCCCATTAGAGTGAGTGTTAGGGAAAGCACTCCTTGTGTCACCAACTGCCTTCTAATCCTGGCATGGCTGCGCTTTGAAGATTTCACAACAAGTGGCACAACACATCTTCCGACGAGAGTTCAGCAACATCCTCTTTCACTGCTCCCTCTCTGTGAATTCTTTCCTGTTACATTTCACAGCAAGTTTTACGTTGCGCAGGAGGCTGGACAAATTGCAAGTTTGTGCAATTAACTATTTATTTTTTTATGTAAGCAAACCCGATCAATCTAAAGTGCCTTTGACCAAAGATAGGATTTCAAAAGCAAAAAAAAAACTACTTGGAGAATGCAAGGGGTCAGGCAGCATCTGTGGAGGCAATGCTTTGGGTTGAGAAACGACATCAGCACATGATACAAGGTCTCGACCTAATACCTTGGCCTCCTCAGCTGCCCACCGGCTGGGCTTTGTGTGCAGTCCAGCACCCGGGCCAACTCATCATTCACCCAGCCACGGCCGAGTCGGTCAACGAATTGCCGTTGGGAATTTGTTCCTTATTTTGACCTTTTGTCCCTTATTTGGGAGTGGGAAAGTTGGCAACCCTATATGTGACATAGAATAATAGGTACAGGAGTAGGCCATTCGGCCCTTCGAGCTTTACTTGTGGAGTCGTAGGACCTGTTTCCATGCTGTGTCACTAAACTAAACAGATTGCCGGGTTGGTGAGAGAATTTGTGATGGTGGGGCTTTAGGATGTGAGGCATTGGGGATTCAGGAGAGGGCAGGGGAAGGGAAAATAAAACATGCAGGGATTTACATCCAGTGACCCCCACGGGAAAAATGTGTGAATTATTGACAACTATACTGGGGCTTGTGTTTATTTACCCCACCCCATTACTGAATAACCCACCCAGATCACCCTTGAAGAGGGAGAATTGCGTTCAGCACAAGAGGGGTCCTTGCATCTCAATGCCAGTTTCCGGCCCTGAACTAAGAGAAACCTTGCAAAATAACAACGAAATATGAAGCTAAAATATTTATCCACGGTGCAGAGGCGAGTAGTACCACTTCAACATTCCTATTACAGCAACACATGCATTTTCAATGAGACTTTGCCACATCAGTGCTTCTACTTCCTCTTACAGACTTCTACAGATGCACCAGAGATACCACACTGTCAGGTTGTATCTCAGCTTGGTTTGGGCACAGCTCTGCCCAAGAGCACAAGAAATTGCAGAGAGTTGTGGATGTAGCCCAGTCCACCACACAGACCAGACTTCTCACCATTGACTCATAAGGTCAGAAGGAATAGGTGTAGAATTAGGCCATTCAGCCCATCAAGTCTACTCTGCCATTCAATCATGGCAGATCTATCTCTCCCTCCTAACCCCCTTCTCCTGCCTTTTCCCCGTAACCTCTGACACTCCATCTACACTTCATGCTGCCTCGGAAAAGCAGCCAACATAATGAAAGACTTGTCCCTGCCCGGTCATTCCTTCTTCTTCCCGCTCCCGTTGGGCAGAAGATACTGAAGCTTGAAAACGTGCATCACCAGACTCATGAACAGCTTTTTCCTCTTTGTTATCAGGCTTCTGAATGGAGCTAGGGTATTGTGTAAGAAAGAAGTGCAGATGCTGGTTTAAACCAAAGATAGACACAAAAAGCTGGAGTAAAGGGGCTGTCCCACTGCGGGGACCTAATTGGCGAGTTTAGAAGAGTTTGCCCTCGACTCATACTCGCAGCATGGTCGACACGTGGTCCTAGGAGGTCTTTGTAACTCTCCTTCATGCTTGAGAGTAGTTCCCGCGTACTCCAGGCCTCAGTTAGGTTGCAGCGTTTTTTTTAGCATGGTGGGAAATGCCCGCGAGTAAAAAAAGGTTGCCATGGAAAAAAATCAATAGATTTTTACTCGTAGGTTTAGTCGAAGTAGGTCGTAGTAGCATGTTATTCGTAGGTAATCGAGGGTAGTCGAAGGTAGTGGAAAGTAGTCGTAGATAGTCTTCAACATAGTCGAAGGAGGTCGAAGGAGATCGAAGGAGGTCGTCTTCACTCTCCACCATTCGGTGGCCAATTTTCCCGAAGCTAGTCGAAGCTAGTCTTCAACATAGTTAGAAACATAGAAACATTGAAAATAGGTGCAGGAGTAGGCCATTCGGCCCTTCGAGCCTGCATCGCCATTCAATATGATCATGGCTGATCATCCAACTCAGTATCCTGTACCTGCCTTCTCTCCATACCCCCTGATCCCTTTAGCCACAAGGGCCACATCTAACTCCCTCTTAAATATAGCCAATGAACTGGCCTCAACTACCTTCTGTGGCAGAGAGTTCCAGAGATTCACCACTCTCTGTGTGAAAAATGTTTTTCTCATCTCGGTCCTACAGGATTTCCCCTTAATCCTTAAACTCTGACCCCTTGTCCTGGACTTCCCCAACATCGGGAACAATCTTCCTGCATCTAGCCTGTCCAACCCCTTAAGAATTTTGTACGTTTCTATAAGATCCCCCCTCAATCTTCTAAATTCTAGCGAGTACAAGCCGAGTCTAACCAGTCTTTCTTCATATGAAAGTCCTGACATCCCAGGAATCAATCTGGTGAACCTTCTCTGTACTCCCTCTATGGCAAGAATGTCTTTCCTCAGATTTGGAGACCAAAACTGTACGCAATACTCCAGGTGTGGTCTCACCAAGACCCTGTACAAGTCCCTGCTCCTATACTCAAATCCTTTTGCTATGAATGCTAACATACCATTCGCTTTCTTCACTGCCTGCTGCACCTGCATGCCTACTTTCAATGACTGGTGTACCATGACACCCAGGTCTCGTTGCATCTCCCCTTTTCCTAATCGGCCACCATTTAGATAATAGTCTACTTTCCTGTATTTGCCATCAAAGTGGATAACCTCACATTTATCCACATTATACTGCATCTGCCATGCATTTGCCCACTCACCCAGCCTATCCAAGTCACCTTGCAGCCTCCTAGCATCCTCCTCACAGCTAACATTGCCCCCCAGCTTCGTGTCATCCGCAAACTTGGAGATGTTGCATTCAATTCCCTCGTCCAAATCATTAATATATATTGTAAATAGCTGGGGTCCCAGCACTGAGCCTTGCGGTACCCCACTAGTCACTGCCTGCCATTCTGAAAAGGACCCGTTTACTCCTACTCTTTGCTTCCTGTCTGCCAGCCAGTTCTCTATCCACATCAATACTGAACCCCCAATACCGTGTGCTCTAAGTTTGTATACTAATCTCTTATGAGGGACCTTGTCGAAAGCCTTCTGAAAGTCCAGATATAACACATTCACTGGTTCTCCCTTATCCACTCTACTAGTTACATCCTCGAAAAATTCTATAAGAATTTTTATATTCTATAAGAATATAAGAGTTGAAGGAGATCGAAGGAGATCTTCTACATAGTCGAAGGAGGTCTTCAACATGACACTTTTTCAGAGTTTTTCTAAATTCTTCTACACTCGCAAATTAGGTCGCCGCAGTGGGACAGGCCCTTAACTCAACGGGACAGGCAGCATCTCTGGAGAGAAGGAATGGGTGACGTTTCAGGTCGAGACCCTTCTTCAGTCTTGTTAGGGATAAGAAAACGAGAGATATAGACGGTGATGTGGAGAGATAAAGAACAATGAATGAAAGATATGCAAAAAAGTAACGATGATAAAGGAAACAGGCCATTGTAAGTTGTTTGTAAGTTGAAAATGAGAAGCTAGTGTGACTTGGGTGGGGAGAGATAGAGAGAGTTCTCTAGATTCAAGTAACCCTTGCATTCCCTCTCTCTCTCTGTCTCTCCCCCACCCTAGTCGCCCCACTATTTTCACTTGTTATCACCTTCTCCACAGACAACAATGGACCATTGTGGGCTCCACCTTGATCATCATTGCTGGGTTTAATTTGTCCTTTTGCATCCTTTCATTCATTTGTCCTTTGTACCTCTTCATACCTCTAGTTTCCCTGTCTCCTGACTCTCAGTCTGAAGAAGGGTTTTGACCCGAAGTGTCACATATTCCTTTTCTCCAGAGATGCTGCCTTACTCCAGCATTTTGTGTCTACCTTTGTTATGGACACTGAGCGCTTGAGTAACTCAGCGGGTCAGGCACCAATGAAGCTGAGTACATTTTGAAATCAGGCAGTTTAAATATTTGATCAGCTGCGAACTTCAGTTTTAACTTTCACTGTGTTTGAATGAGACTTGAGATAGAGAGACTGAACAAAGGAGTTCCAGCTCTGACAGCCGAGATCCAGAAAGAAAATACTTTAACCTGTCAGCCTTGTGTTCTCGCATGACACTGCATCTGGTTTAATGTCACAATTTTAAAATTCCTCATTCTCGTATTATAAAAATATAGTCGTTCCATATTGCCGTAACCTCATGGACCCTTGCAATCCTCCCTGCTGCTCTGACCCGTAATGTTTTGGAGTATTGTGTTCAGTTCTGCTCACCCTGATGTCGTTAATCATAGAGTGATACAGCGTGGAAACAGGCCCTTTGGCCAAACTTGCCCACAGCATACCCCAGCTACACTAGTCCCACGTGCCGGCCTTTGGTCCATATCCCTCCAAACCTGTCCTATCCATGTACCTGTCTAACTGTTTCTTAAACATTGGGATAGTCCCAGCCTCAACTACCTCCTCTACATCACTCTATGTCTATGCTTGGAGCCCAGAGAGGTTTGGAGAGAAAATTCCAGGACTCTCCAGCATGTTCCATACACCCACCACCCTTTGTGTGAAAAAGTTACCCCTCAGATTCTTATTAAATCTTTCCCCCTTTGCCATGAACCTATATCCTCTGGTCCTCGATTCACCTACGTTGGGCCTACTCAAGGGATAGGTTAGAATCAGAAAGGGATACAGCATGAAACTGGCCCTTCAGCCCATTGTGACCATGCTGACTATCAACAACCTACTAATCCTACATTAGATTTTAATAATTATTTACGAAAGTGCAGGAGGTTGAGGGGTAATCTTATTGAGGTGTACAAGCTCATGAGGGGAATAGATAGGGTGAATGCATAGTCTTTTACTCACAGTAGGGGAATCGGGAACCAGAAGACAGAGACTTAAGGTGAGAGGGGAAGAAGGGACAACTTTTTCCACACAGAGGGTGCTGGGTATACAGTATGAGGTGCCAGAGGAAGAGACACAAAAAGCTAGAGTAACTGCAGGACAGACAGCATCTATGGAGAGAAGGAATGGGTGACGTTTCGGGTCAAGACCCTTCTTCAGACCCATTCCTTCACTCCAGAGATGCTGCCTGTCCCGCTGAGTTACTCCAGCATTTTGTGTCTACCTTCGATTTAAACTAGCATCCGCAGTTCTTTCCTGCCAGAGGAAGTAGTTGAGGCAGGTACTATAACAACATAAAAAAGATATTTGGACAGGTACATGGGATAGGAAAGGTTTTGAGGGTTATGGGCCAAGCATGGGCAGGTGGGGCTAATGTAGACAGGGCATCTTGGTCAACATGACCATGATGGGTTGAAGGGCCTGTTTCCATACTGTATGACTATGAGTTCTACCCATGCAAACCCTCCCTGTTGCTGTAACCTTCTCCATAACTACAACCTGCCAAGAGACCAAATCGCCTGCAATTCCTGTTTCTTGGGTAAGCAATTTTAAATCTCACTGCCACATGGCCTTCAGTTGCCAAGGAACAGAGTACTGGAATTTTCTCTCCAAGCCTTTCTGGGCTCCAATCATGGACATAGAGTGATACAATGTGGAAACAAGACCTTTGGCTCAACTTGCCCACACCCAGCCAACTTGTCCCAGATACGCTAGTCCCACCTGCCCGCATTTGGTCCATATCCCTCCAAACCTGTCCTTATCATGTACGTGTCTAACTGTTTCTTAAACTTTGGTATAGTCCCAGCCTCAACTAAATCCTCCTCTGGCAGCTTGTTCCATACACCCACCCACAAAAAACCCTCCTCTTTTTTTAAAATGAAGAAGCACTTTAGATTTTCTTCTGTGGACCAAGTCAACCCGAAAACTCCTTACTCGCTTGGTAACAACATTTGTTTGTTCAGGGTTTTAAGAAGTGTCTAGGGACAAGCTGCTATATTTAAGGTGCGGTATCAAAACAAGATTTTGCTGCTGTGATTTGTTTGTCGAGCAGCTCATCGGTATATCCCAAAGCTCTGACTCAGAAACAAGGCAATGCAGCTGTGACTTTGGGGATACACGGCCTGGGATTATGTGAAGCAGAGGCTGATGAGTCTTGTAGCTTCTCCTGCATGTATATTCTTCAACGTGGTCCACTGAGCAGGTGCGAGATGGATCTGATGGATCTGTATCTGTTGTTCAAGATGTGGACTCTTATATATCGGCGAGACCAAACGCAGACTGGGTGATCGTTTCGCGGAACACCTTTGCTCAGCCCGCGTGAACCAACCTGATCTCTCGGTTGCTGGACACTTTAATTTTCCTTCCCATTCCTACACAGACCTTTCTGTCCTGGGTTTCCTCCATTGTCAGAGTGAGGCTAAACGCAAATTGGAGGAACAGCATCTCATATTTCGCTTGGGCAGCTTACAGCCGGCGGTATGAATATTGATTTCTCTCACTTCAGGTAGCCCCGGCATTCCCTCTCTCTCTATCCCTCCCCCACCCAAGTCGCACTAGCTTCTCGTTTTCACCCAACAAACAGCTAACACTGGCTGGTTTCCTTTATCATCCTTTCTTTTTTCATGTCTTTTATTCATTGTTCTTTATCTCTCCACATCATCGTCTATATCTCTCGTTTCCCTTATCCCTAACCAGTCTGCAGAAGGATCTCGACCCGAAACGTCGCCCATTCCGTCTCTCCAGAGATCCTGCCCATCCCGCTGAGTTACTCCAGTTTTTTGTGTCTATCTTCGGTTTAAACCAGCATCTGCAGTTTCTTCCTACAGATGGATCGGAGCACTTGCTTTCTCTGATTTCACACCGTGGCTCGATGCCTTGGTGCACTGTGGATTAGTTTGTGGACTAAGGTACTGTGAAAGCTTTGGTCTGTTTGCTTATCCAGACAGCGAAAAGACTGTACAAGAATACAATCAAGCAGTGCACTGACAAAGGATAAAGGGTATAGTGAAAGGCCTGGATAGAGTGGATGTGGAGAGGATGCTTCCACCAGTGGGAGAGCCTTGGACCATAGCCTAAAGGGCCTGTCCCATTTGGCCGTCATTTGCGCGTCACGCAGATGGCGCGCGAAGATTTTGTACATCACAAAATCCTGCGACGCCGCGCGTCACTGCCTATGTCATCACGCACCATGCATGCGTAATGCGCACCATGCGCGCATCACATACGTGTCACGACGCGCACGTCGTGCATCGTGACGCGTAAATGATGTCGCGTAAATGATGTCGCGTAAATCACGCACAAATGACGGCCTAGTGGGACAGGCCCTTAAGACTAAAGGCGCACCTTTAGAAAGAAGATGGGGAGAAATTTCTTTAGACATAGGGTGGTGAATCCGTGAATTCATTGCCACAGAAGCATGTGAAGGCCAAGTCAATGGATATGTTTAAAGTGGAGATGGACAGATTTGTTGATTAGTAC
Organism: Malacoraja senta; assembly: GCA_038087875.1. Lineage (NCBI taxonomy): Eukaryota > Metazoa > Chordata > Chondrichthyes > Rajiformes > Rajidae > Malacoraja > Malacoraja senta. The sequence goes on along the minus strand of CM075977.1, from coordinate 384,894,603 downwards.
GGGTGTCAAGAGTTATGGGGAGAAGACGGAAGAATGGGGTTGAGAGGGAAAGATAGATCAGCCATGATGGAATGGCGAAGAAGGCTTGATAGGCCGAATGGCCTAATTCTCCACCTAGAACATGATCTTCTGACACATTCTCTTATTTCGCACCGTGGCTCGATGCCTTGGTGTACTGTGGTTTTGCCTAGTTTAGTTTACTGTCACGTGTACTGAGGTACAGTGAAAAGCTTTTGTTTGCTTGCTTATCCAGTCAAAGAAATGACCATACAATCAAGGCGTCCACAGTGCACAGATAAAGGATAAAGGACACAACATTTAGTGCAAGATATAGCACAAGATACAACATATTAGTCCGAAAAAGTCAGATTAAAGAAGCCTTGAATTTCTCCAATGAGGTAGATGGGAGGTCAGGACCATAGTCTAGTTGGTGAGAGGACAGTTAAGTTGCCTGATAACAGTTGGGAAGAAACAGCCCATCAATCTGGAGGTGTGCATTTTCAAACTACTGCACCTCTTGTCTGATGAGAGAGGGGAGAAGAGTTCAAGTTCAAGTTTGCGTTTATTGTCACTTAACCCACTAAGGTACAGTGAACTTTGAATTACCGTACAGCTATACTAACAATACACACAGCCACATAAAATAAAATTTTACACAACCATCCACCACAGTGGAATCCACATTCCTCACTGTGATGGAAGGCAATAAAGTTCAATCATCTTCATCCTTTGATTATGCTGGTGGCCTTGCCGAGGCAGTGTGAAGTGTAAATGGAGTCAATGAAAGGAAGGTTGGTTTGTGCAATAGTCTGGGCTGCAATTGTCTTGCCCCAAATTACTTCTCCAGCTTTCTCTCCCCTACTCCATCAGTCTGAAGAAGCCTCGTCCCGAAACGTCATCTGTCCTTTTTCATCCACAGATGCTGCCTGACCTTCCAAGTTCTTCCAGAACGTTGTGGTTTTGCTCAAGATTCCAGCATCTGCAGTCTCGTGTCTCCAGTCATAACTGCGGCGGCACGGTGGTGCAGTGGTAGAGTTGCTGCCTTATGCCCCTGTCCCACTTAGGAAACCTGAACGGAAACCTCTGGAGACTTTGCGCCCCACCCAAGGTTTCCGTGCGGTTCCGGGAGGTTTTTGTCAGTCTCCCTAATGGTCGAAAGTGGTTTCCTCTTATTCTATGTTCCGACGATTATTTCAAACAATTCAAAACCGGCCGCGACTAAAAATAGGTTGCCAGTTTAAAAATCAGTGATTTTTTAGTCGAAGCCGGTTGCGATGCTAGTTGAAGGTGGTTGCCGGAGTTTGCAGGTAGTGGAAGATAAGACCTTTTTTTCACCCAGTTTTATTCCACCAGGGAGGTCTTACCTTCCACTACCTGCAACCTACGGCAACAACCTTCAACTAGCATCGCAACCGGCTTCAACTAAAAAATTACCGATTTTTAAAACGGCAACCTATTTTTAGTCGCGGCCAGTTTTGAGTTTTTTGAAAAAAACGCCGGAACATAGAAGAAGCAGAAACCACTTTCGACCATTAGGGAGACTGACAAAAACCTCCGGGAACCGCACGGAAACCTTGGGTGGGGCGCAACATTTCCAGAGGTTTCCGTTCAGGTTTCCTAAGTGGGCCAGGGGCATTACAGCACCAGAGACCCGGGTTCGATCCTGACCTCGGGTGCTGTCTGTACAGTGTTTGTACATTCTCCCCGCGACCTGTGTGGGTTTTTCTCCGGGTGCTCGGGTTTCCTCCCACATTGCAAAGACCTGTAGGTTAGTAGGTTAATTGGCTTTGGTAAAAATGTGTGTAGGCTAGTGTGTGGGGATCGCTGGTCGGCGCGGACTCGGTAGGCCGAAGGGCCTGTTTCCATGTAGTATCTAAAATTAACTTAAACCTCCTTGTTTTTCTCTCGTTCCCAGTTCTGCCACAAAGTCACAGATCTTTAACTTTCATTTTCTACAGATGCTGCCCAACATACTGAGTGTTATTGTTTTTTATTCCTACTACATAGACTAAAGCTCTAAGTATGTGCCAAACCTTGTGCACCATGTTAGCAGAGAGGCAGCTTTGCATTAAATGAAACATTAAATAAACCAAAGCACCAAGAACACAGAATACCCCTCTGCATTATTTTGAGAGCGATAAGGGGTGTCCGTCTAGGAGTTATCCCTGAATCAATATCACCGCAGCATTGTCTGGCCATTTTCACTCTGCTGCTCACAAATTAGCTGTGACATATCCTTCATTATAATTGATTGGAGTCACAGAGAGAGATACAGCACAGAAACTGGCCCTTCGGCCCACTGTGTCCATGCTGATCATCAACAATCTACTAATACTACATTAGATTTCAATAATGATTAGAAAGGGCAGGAGGCTGAGTGGTGATCTTACAGAGGTTTATAAGACCGTGAGGGGAACAGATACGGTGCATGCACAGTCTTTTACCCAGAATAGGGGAATCGAGGACCTGATGACATACAGTAGGTTTAAGGTGAAGGGGAAAAGATTTAATAGGAATCTGAGGGGTAACTTTTTCACACAAGTGGGTGGTGGGTATATGGAACAAGCTGCCAGAGGACGTAGGTACACAAAAATGCTGGAGAAACTCAGCGGGTGCAGCAGCATCTATGGAGCGAAGGAAATAGGTAACGTTTCGGGCCGAAACCCTTCTTCAGACTGATAGGGGGTGGGGAGAAGAAAGGAAAAAAGGAAAAAGGCGGAGGAGGAGCCCGAGGGCTGGGGGAGGGGAGGAGACAACCAGATGACTGATGAAGGGGAGGGGACAGCAAGGGCTAGCAGAATTGGGAGAATTCAATGTTCAGGCCACCAGGATGTAGACTGCCCAAGCGGAATATGAGGTGCATTTCCTCCAATTTACGGTGTTGCTCGCTGTGGGCATGGAGGAGACCCAGGACAGAGTGGTCAGATACGGAATGGGAGGGGGAGTTGAATTGCTGAGCCACCGGGAGTTCAGGTTGGTTATTGCGGACCGACCGGAGGTGTTCGGCGAAACGATCGCCAAGCCTCCGCTTGGTCTCACCGATGTAGATCAGCTGGCATCTAGAGCAGCGAATGCAATAGATGAGGTTGGAGGAGATGCAGGTGAACCTCTGTCGCACCTGGAACGACTGCTTGGGTCCTTGAATGGAGTGGAGGGGGGAGGTGAAGGGACAAGTGTTGCATCTCTTGCGGTTGCAAGGGAAAGTACCAGGGGAGGGGGTGGTATGGGAGGGAAGGGAAGAATTGACAAGGGAGTTACGGAGGGAGCGGTCTTTGCGGAAGGCAGACATGGGGGGAGATGGGAAGATGTGGCGAGTGGTGGGGTCACGTTGGAGGTGGCGAAACTGACGGAGGATCACTTGTTGTATGTGACGGCTGGTGGGGTGAAAGGTGAGGACCAGGGACCAGAGGACGTAGTTGAGGTTGGGGACTATCGTGACGTTTAAGAAACAATTAGACAGTTACATGGACAGGACAGGTTTAGAGGGATATGGGCCAAACGCAGGCAAGTGGGATTAGTGTAGACGGGACATGTTGGCCGGTGTGGGCAGGTTGGGCTGAAGGGCCTGTTTCCACGCTGTATCACTCTATGATTCTATGACTATAAGCACCGGTCTCCAGGTGCAACATTTTACAAGTGCTGTGCAACTGATACTTGTAACGACCGGGGGAAGCTATGTCAATGGTGTACATACAGGGAGACAGGCAGGCAGCACAAAACATCCTTTGTACTGGAACTCAGGAGCAACATGCCAATGCTGGGAAGATTATTTTATTTTTAGAAGCTCCGAAACAGTTAACCCTCGGGGCTGGAGCAAGCTGGCTTTAAAAGCTCGTCCTCGCCGACACAACAGATCCCAACACACCAGCTAAAGCAGGAGTGTGCCCTTCTGAATGCCTCCATTGTAAAGTCTGGCTTGGCTAATGTAACAATTGCTGCGTTTATCTTAGAATCCTGCACGATTCAGCAGAATTTTTGTTTAAAAAAAAAAAATCTACAGCTTCTAACTGAACAAACTATTCCAAAAAGTCGAGTGCAAATTAACTGTTCTTGCGTGGTTGTGCAACGCTGACGTTTTGAGTGGCTAATATTTGCCAACCCTGCCTCACCCTCTCGACTCACTTCTGCGGCTGATGACTGTGTGAATATTTGGAATCTGGTTGTGCAGAGCCCACAGACACTGTCTCTCAAATCACTTCACTGGTAACTAACTTCCAGAAGAGAATTGGCAATGCACAGGGTACAGGATAGAAAATAATTGTAGTGCTATGGAGTAAGAGCAGAGGTTTAACAAAGCGAGATGGGGGCTAAATGGCCTCTTTCCCTGCTTCAAAGTGGCAACTTTGGAAACATTTCCCACATCAAGGCAGAAGAGTCAGAATTCAAATTCCCCTCTACACAAAAATGTAGGCAGACACCGCAGTGTGCAGTCCAGTTTTAGTTTATTGTCATGTGTACCGAGGTACAGTGAAAAGCTTTTGTTGCATGCTAACCAGCCAGCGGAAAGACAATACATGATTACAATTGAGCCGTCCACAGTGTACAGATACAGGGTAAAGGGAATAACGTGAATAATGCTGTTGTGGAACCCAATAAAATGCTTTCTATGGCGCATCTGTGGAAGTTGGTGAGAGTTGGGGACATGTCACACTTCCTAAGCCTGCTGAGGAAGTAGAGATGTTGGTTCTGCAGCGGTTAGTGCTGCTGTGCCTCATGGTTGTTGGAATCGATCGGTATCTCCAGTGCCATCTGTGTGTTTAGTTTAGTTTAGTAATATTGTTACATGCACCGAGGTAAAGTGAAAAGCTTTTCTACTGCGTGCTATCCAGTCAGCGAAAAGGCTATACATGGTTACAATCAAGCCGTCCACAGTGTAGAGATACAGGATAAAGGGAACAGCGTTTAGTGCAAGATGAATTCTGGTAAAGTCCGATTAAAGATAGTCCGAAGGTATCCAATGAGGTGGTTTGGGGGGGGGGGGGGGGTGGAGGGGGTCAGGACTGCCCTCTAGTTGGTGAAGGGATGGTTCAATTGCCTGATCACAGCTGGGATGAAACTGTCCCTGAATGTGAAGGTGTGTGTTTTCAAACTTCTGTGCCTCTTGCCTGATGGTAAGAGGTACAGAAGTTCCCAGAAGTTCCAGTCACTATTCCAGTTATAGGTCTGACTTGTGGCTCTCCTGTATCCCTCTTGTTCGCTCTTGTGGGACTGTGTCAAAGGTTTTCATAAACCACACATAGGCTACATCGTACCCTCCTTATTACCTTAATCATCATCAGTCTGATGCAGCCCTTCCCTTACAAAAAGTCCGTGCTGACTGTCCCTGATCCATCTGTGACATTCGGACCTACCTGATCTCCAGTTTGCCAAACATTTTAATTCTCCTTCTCATTCCCATTCTGTCCTAGGCCTCTTCCATTGCCAGAGTGAGGCCAAACGCAAATTGGAGGAACAACATCTCATATTTAGCCTGGGCAGCTTACAGCCCAGTGGTATGAAATTTGATTTCTCCAACTTGAAGTAACCCCTGCATTCCCTCTCTCTCCATCCCTCCCCCACCCAAGTCGCACCAGATTCTCGTTCTCACTTAGCAAACTGCCCGTTTCCTTCATCATAACTTTTTTGCATATCTTTCATTCATTTGATCCATATCTCTCTACATCACCATCTATATCTCTCTCATTTCCCTCTCCCTTGACTCTCAGTCTGAAGGGCCTCAAACCCGAAACGTCACCCATTCCTTCTCTCCAAAGATGCTGCCTGAATTGCTGACTTACTCCAGCATTTTGTGTCTATCTTTAGTTTAAACCAGCATCTGCAGTTCCTTCCTAGACTTTCTAATTGAAGATTTTATTTTGTCTTAGAAAGATACTCAGTTGGTGTGAGCCTTCTGTTTTTAACAATAGTAAGAGATTGTCAGTTCTCCAATGTTTAAGAAGGAACTGCAGATGTTGGAAAATCGAAGGTAGACAAAAATGCTGGAGAAACTCAGCGGGTGAGGCAGCATCTATGGAGCGAAGGAAATAGGCAACGTTTCGGGTCGAGACCCTTCTTCAGAGTGATGTGAGGGTGGGGGGGGGGGGGGGGCTGAAAGAAGAAAGGAAGAGGTGGAGACAGTGGGCTGAGGAAGAGCTGAGAAAGAGGGAGAAAGCAGGGACTACCTGAAATTAGAGAAGTCAATGTTCATACCGCTGGGGTGTAAACTGCCCAAGCGAAATATGAGGTGCTGCTTCTCCAATTTACGGTGGTCCTCACTCTGGCCATGTAGGAGGCCCAGGACTTTCTTCTTCCCGCCCCCTCCCCCACCCTCACATTAGTCTGAAGAAGGGTCTCGACCCGAAACGTTGCCTATTTCCTTTGCTCAATAGATGCTGCCTCACCCGCTGAGTTTCTCCAGCATTTTTGTCTACCGTCAGTTCTCCAATCCTCCTGTATCTAGGGGAGGGCTGAATATTGCAATTTAATCGCCTGCATCTTTTAACAGCCTGGTATATAGCACCTGGGCATGTTTAACTTAATAATTCAAAGATTATATATCCTTCTTTCTTTTGTTTATCACATCACCAGAACTTCAGGAAAATACTTCTAGATTTTTGCGTTTGTGTACAGACCCGCCTTTCTTCTTAATAACCACGATTCACGCATAGGTACGGTTGCAGTGTCATGGAGCACAGAGGCAGTGCAGGGCGGCACAGCAGTAGAACTGCTGCCTCACACGCCACAGTCCCGGGTTCGATCCTGACCACAGATGCTGTCTGTGTGCAGTTTGTACATTCTGCCTGTGACCGCGTTGGTTTCCTCCGGGTGCTCTGGTTTCCTCCCACATCCCAATCATGTGCAGGTTTGTAGGTTAATCGGCCTCTGTACACTGCCCCCATGTGTAGGATGCGAAAGTGGGATAACATAGAACTAGTGTATGGGTGATCGATGGTCGGTGTGGACTCGGTGGGTTGAGGGGCCTATTTCCACGCAGGTTTGTTTGTTTATTGGCTTCTGTAAATTGCCCCTAGTGTGTCGGATGTCAAAGTGGGATAATGTCGAATGAGTGTATGGGAGATTGATGGTCAGCGTAGACCGTGGACCGAAGGGCCTGCTTCCATGACGTTTCTCTAAATAAAACTAAACAGTCACACTGAAACAGACACATCGCTCTGACACATCGAGTCTTCACCTAGTACCCATTTACATCAATCATACGCTATTCCCATTTTATCCCCTCCACGTTCCAGCCAATCTTCCCGGATCCTTCCAGTGCCCAAACGCACTAACCTCCCAACTTGCACATCTTTCAGATGTTTAGTTCAGTTTATTGTCACGTGTACCGAGGTACATTGAAAAGCTTTTGTTGTGTGCTAACCAGATAGCACAAAAACAATGCAGGATTACCATCGAGCCCTCCACAATGTACAGATAAAGGGAATAACATGAATAACGTTTAGTGCAAGATAAAACCAGAAATTAATGAATTAACCAATCAACCAATCAATTAATTGATTAACAAATTAATTAAACAGAAACCGGAAACACTGGGAATACACCAATGGTTCAGGCAGAACCTGCGGAAAAATACAGCTGGCGTAGAGGGCATCCGGCCCAGCAAGTCCACACTGTCCATGGAGCACGCATTTACATGAATCCTACTTTAATCTATTTTGTTCTGTTCACATTCCAGCCAATTACCTCCAGATTCCACGGTTCACCCACAGGCTGGGATTTAGCAAGTCCTCGTGCTGGGAAGAAACCCAGAGGAAAGCCAGATGCTCAAAGAGAGAACATGCAGACTCCACACCGACAGCAACAGGGATCAGATCATAAGATCATAAGACATGGGAGCAGAATTAGGCCATTCTGCCCAGTGAGTCTGCTCCACCATTCGTTCATGGCTAATCTGTTTTTCCCTCTCAACCTCTTTCTCCTGCCTTCTCCCCTTACTGATGAAGACCCTATCAATCTCCGCATTAAAATACCCAGTGTCTTGGGCTGCACAGCAGTTTGTGACAATTAATTCCACAGATTCGCCACCCTCTGGCTAAAGAGATTCCTCCTCATCTCCATTGTGAAGGTACGTCCTTTTATTCTGAGGCTGTGCCCTCTGGTCCTAGACTCTCCCAGTAGTGGAAACATCCTCGCCACATCCACTCTATCCAGTCCCCCCACCAGGGCAGGACCCACATCGTTGAAGCTCTGAGACAGCAGCTCTATCAGTAAGGCCACTCCACTCATTTAGGATGATGATCTTTTGTTTAAATGGGAAAGTGTACAACAGTAAAAAGCTTAGTTTAGTACAGTTTAATTTACAGATACATCCGCACACAGGCCCTTCGGCCCACCAAGTCCGTGCCGACCAGCGATCCCCGTACACAAGCACTATCCAGAACATACAAACTACGTACAGCCAGGATCAAACCCGGGTCTTTGGTGCTGTGAGGCTGCACCTCTACCGCTGTGCCGTGCTTTAGAATGGTGATAAGGAGGAATTTATTTAGCCAGAGGGTTGTGAATCTGTGGGATTCATTGCCGCAGACGGCTGTAGAAGCCAAGATATTGGGTATTTTTCAAACGGAGATTGATAGGTTCTTAATTAGTTGCAGATGGGTGTCAGTCAATTTTTCTCCAGGCCCAGTACAAAAATGATCATGTCTATTCCGTTATTAAATTGCTATGCTGTGACTTGACCTTTCAACCTATGGCTTGTGAAGATGACTGCTTACGATTTCTGAGAATAACTTGATGATGACACCTTCTGCGAATGACACTTCCTTTTTTTAAACAAGGATGTTGCCAGGATTCGAGGGCCTGTGGTACAGGGAGAGGTTGGACAAGCTAGGACTTTATTCCATGGAGCACAGGAGGCTGAGGGGCGATCTTATGGAGGTGTATAAAATCATGAAGGGAATAGATAGGGTGAATGCACAGTGTTTTACTCAGGGTTGGAGAATCATATAGTCTGTACACAGCAGTAAAATACACCATAGTAACAGGCCATTCAGCCCACAGTGTCTCTGTCATATAGTCTGTAGTCTTTTAAAACAGAGTTAGTACGAGTCCAGGGCAAACAAGTTCCAGTAAAAGTGAAAAGCAAAGATGGCAAATATTAGGGAAGTTTGGATGATAACAGATAAGGAAGGTATGATCAGGAAAAAAAGTGGAAACATATGAGAACTGTAAGTGGAGTAGAGTGAGTCTCTTGAGGAAAATAGAAGGTGGAGAAGAGAAGTTAAATAAATTAGGACAAAACGTCCAAACAAAATAGCCTTGTCATACATAGCGTGGGTTTTCTCCGGGAACTCCGGTTTCCTTCCACACTCCAAAGGCGTGTAGGCTTGCAAGTTAATTGGCTTTGGTAAAAACTGTAAATTGTCCCTCGTGTGTAGGATAGTGTGAGTGTATGGGGATCGTTGGTCGGCACGGACCCGGTGGGCCGTAGGGCCTTCTTCTGCTGGATCTCTAAACTAAACTAAATAACACATATAGCACACAAACAGCCCTTCGGCCCACAGAGTCTGTGTCATATAGCCTGTATATGACAGTCATATACAGCACAGTGACATGCCCCTTAGCCCTACAAACCCATACGTCTTTGAGATGCAGGAGAGAAATCATACGGTCAGAGAGAGAACATGCAACCTCTTCACAGACAGCACCTGAGGTCAGATCGAACCAGGGTCTTTGGCTCTGTGATGTGTTTAGTTTATTTTCATGTGCACCGAGGTACAGTGACAAGCTTTTGTTGCCTGCTAACCATGCAGCAGAAAGACAATGCACGGTTACAATCGAGCCATCCACAGTGTAGATACACTATAATACGGGAATATCGTGAATAACGTTTAGTGTGAGATATAGCCAGTAAAAGCAATAAAGCAATAAGCAATAAAAGCAATAAAGCCAGATCAAAGATAATCTGAGAATTTCCAATGAGGTAGATTGTAGTTTAGGATGGTTCAGTTGCCTGATAACAGCTGGGAAGAAACTGTCCCTGAATCTGGAGGTGTATGTTGCCGAATGGGAGAGGAGAGAAGAGGGAGTGGCCAGTGTGTGACTCGTCCTTGATTATGCTGCTGGCCTTGCCGAGGCAGCGTGAGGTGTAGATGGAGTCAATGGAAGGGAGGTTGTTTGTGTGCCAATGTGCCCCCTTCTTCAGTAGTTGGAACACACACACACACACACACACACACAACGGGCTGAATGGCCTCCTTCCGTATTGTTAATGTTCTATGATTCACAGAGGATGGAATGTGCCGTTGGCCCTCTGCTGTTGACTCGGTGCCAAATGCTGATGGAAGGTGGGTCAGCTCTGGCCAGGGAACACTGCACAGGTGGCAGAGCGGCTCAACACCTGTGCCAACACACTCAAATCACCAGGTGCGGCATAAACAGGCTCAGGCTGACCCGTAGCCAAGATTAGCTTGAGGATACAGCATGGAAACAGGTCCTCCAGCCTACAGACACCACACCGCCCACCCATTCACACTAGAGTCCGAAGAAGGGTTCCAACTCGAAACGTCACCCATTCCTTCTCTCCAGAGACGCCGCCTGACCCGTTGAGTTACTCCAGCATTTTGTGTCTTTCGGTGGAAACCAGCATCTGCAGTTCCTTCTTACACTTAGTTTAGTTTAGTTTATTGTCTCGTACACCGAGGTAAGATGAAAAGCTTTTTGTTGCGTGTTAACCAGTCATACATACAGCGTACATACAGTGGAGGGATTGAAATGAGTGATTGCAGATCCACTTCTGGGACCAGTATGCAGAGTCATCTATGTTGTCCCACTTACCCATCCACTCCCTACACACCAGGGGCAATTGACTCCAGACAATTAACCGATAAACACTGCACGTCTTTGGAACGTGGGAGGAAACCGGAGCACCACGAGGAAATCCACGCGGCAACAAGGAAATGTACTAACCCTGCACAGTCAGAGAAGGAGAACGTGCAAGCTCCACATGGACAGCACCCAAGGTCAGGATCGAACCTGGATCTCTGGCGCTGTGAGGCAGTAGCTCTACTAGCTGTGCCACTGTGTCGCCTAAGGTGAGGGGAATTGCTGCAACAAATTATTCATTGAAGTGGTGGGTTGTCAAACTGAAAAACCTACAAGAAAAAACAGGTGCTGTCAAGTACATTGTCTGCCTAGTTGCACATTATCTGTTCCTCATCACTGGATGAGGATCTTGGCAGTCTCCGCATAGTTTAGTTTAGTTTGGTTTAGTTTATTGTCACATGTACCGAAGATACAGTGAAAAGCTTTTTTGTTTTGTGAGCAGGCGGAAATATTAAACATGATTAAATTCAAGCCATCCACAGTTACAGATGAAGGGAATAACATTTAGTGCAAGATAATGTACAGTGAAGTTTAATTCCAATTAGAGATCATAGTTAGAGTAAAAAATGCTACTGTTGGAGAAGAAAGTGAAGCGATGTTAATGCATGTTTGCAGATACACTTCTGGGACCAGCACGCAGAGAGTTAACCTGTCCTGGGTGCCATCTTGGGCCTTTTCTAACAGTAGTTTAGTTTAGAGATACAGCGTGGAAACAGGCCCTTTCACCCAACGAGTCCACGCCGACCGGCGATCCCCGCACATTAACACTATCCTACACACACTAGGGACAATTTACACATACACCAAGCCAATTAACCTACAAACCTATACATCTTTGGAGTGTGGGAAGAAACCGCAGATCGCTGAGAAAACCCACATGGTCACGGGAAGAACGTAAAACTCCGTACATACAGCATCCGTAGTCGGGATCGAACCCGGGTTCTTCTTGGTTTCTTGGTCCTCCAAAATATTCCAAATGGAATTTAAACTGGAGGTGGTGGAGGGAGGACTTAAGCCAGAAAGGGTTTTTGGGAAGAAAGAGCTACCTTAAATTTAGTTGCATCTGGTTGGGTAACTATGGTAGGGTGAAGATTATTCCATGCTTTAATTGTGCAGGGTAAGAATGAATTGCTGTAGACATCTGTCTTGGTAGCTGGAATCTCAAATTGGATCGAATGTCCTCGTCTGCTCCTAGTTGGTTTGGGTTTGGTGTAGGTCTTGTAATCTATGTTGAGCTGACCATTTAACATTTTGTAAAAACAGGTCAAACGGTGAGCTTCACGTCTGTCTTGGAGAGGGTTCCACCCCAGAGAATTCAGAAGTTTGGTAACACTCGCTTCTCTCTCATAGGTGTTAGTAACAAATCGAGCTGCCTGTCTTTGGACACGTTCGATGGAAGAAATGTTTTTATTTGTGTATGGGTCCCATGGGTCTCCAACTGTAGCAACTCTACCGATGCGTCGCCGTGACCACCTTCAGTATCTCACAGTATTGTGAGAGCATCCACATCCTGCAATGGTTCACGATATCTGCCACCACCCTTTCTGAATGCCACCAGGATAGGGCAATGAACGCCAGCTTTCATAAGTTGATACGTTCTACGAGCAGAATTAGGCCATTCGGCCCATCAAGTCTACTCTACCATACACTCATGGCCGATCTGTTTTTCCCCCTCAACCCCATTCTCCCCACAACCCCTGACACCCGTACAAATCAGGAGTCTGTCAATCTCTGCCTTAAAAATATCCATTGACGGTCTCCACAGGCTTCTGTGGCAATGAATTCCACAGATTCACCACCCTCTGACCAAAGAAATTCTTTAGATAAGACACAAAAAGCTGGAGTAACTCAGCGGGTCAAACAGCATCTCTGGAGAAAAGGAATAGGTGACGTTTCGGGTTGGGATTCTTCTTCAGACGTAGTCAGGGGAAAGGGAAACGAGAGAGATGGACGGTGATGTAGAGAGATATAGAACAAATGAATGAAAGATATGCAAAAAAGTAACGATGACAAATGAAACAGGCCATTGATAGCTCTGGGGTAAATTCCATCTCATCTCATCTCAAAAGGTACGTCCTACTTATTCTGAGTCTATGGCCGCTGGTCCTAGACTCCCCCATGAGTGGAAACATCCTCTCCATATTCACTCTATTCAGGCCTTGCCCGCTCCCCCAATGCCCAAGAATTGAGGAAAGACATGCTGTGTGCACCGTATGTAATTTGCACTGACAAAGAAACATGGACAATAGGTGCAGGAGCAGGCCATTTGGCCCTTCAAGTCAGCACCGCCATTCAATATGATCATGGCTGATCATCCAGTATCAGTACCCCGTCCTGGCTTTTCCCCCATATCCCTCGATTCCGTTAACCCGACATACTCTGTCAACGTTACATCAAGGGGAAGTGAAGGAAAGCATAGATCTTGCCTACTAGGACAATGTGCTCTACTGCTTACAGTACCCGCCGTAGATAATTTTCCAATAAATGATTAAAGAAATACATTTCCTGAGCCAGAAACAACATTTTTTGTTGTCAGCATCCTTGAGATTCCCTCAAATGCCAATCATTATGATAACAGAAGTGAATTACAGCCCAGTGAATGAGGACAATAGAGAAGTGTTGAAAATGAAACACTTTCTTTTAGAGATACAGCCTGGAATCAGGCCCCTTGGCCCACTGAGTCCGCGCCAACCACGATCACCCACACACTAATTTGATCTTACGCACTGGGGACAATTTACAGAAGCCAATTAACCTACAAGCCGGAGGGAACCAGAGCACCCGGAGAAAACCCATGGGGTCAGCGCGGACACGTTGGGCCGAAGAGCCTGTTTCCGCGCTGTAACTCTAAACCAAACACGAAACTTAAACTTAAATCACAGGGAAAACTCCATACAGGCGGCAAGATTCTGTCAAAACGCTTGTCAAGTGATAATGACGTGAGGGATAATTAATGGGCAAAAATTAATTGTACATGGTAATTGTACAAGTAATTGTGCATGGTGGCGCAGCGGTAGAGTTGCTGCTTTTCAGTGCTTACAGCTCCGGAGACCCGGGTTCGGGAGTTGTCTGTACAGAGTTTGTATCTTTCCCCGTGACTGCGTGGGTTTTCCTCCGAGATCTTCGGTTTCCTTCCACACTCCAAAGACGTACAGGTTTGTAGGTTAACTGGCTTGGTATAAAATGTAAAATTCTCCCTATTGTGTGTAAGATAGTGTTAATGTGCGGGGATTGCTGGTCAACGCGGACACGTTGGGCCGAAGAGCCTGTTTCCGCGCTGTAACTCTAAACCAAACACTAAATTTAAACTTAAATCTAAACCAAGAGCTTGGGGCTGGATGCAGGGTAAATGTTTAACAGCTTGAGGAGCATAGAACCAGGGGTCCTAGCCTGAGAAGCAGGCCATTTAGGTTGAAGAAGGGTCTCGACCCGAAACGTCGCCCATTCCTTCTCTCCAGAGATGTTGCCTGTCCTGCTGAGTTACTCCAGCATTTTGTGTCTACCTTTGATTTTAACTAGCATCTGCAGTTCTTTCTTACACAATTTCAGATGAATATCTGTTGTAGAGCAGAGGAATCTAGAGGTGCAAGTACATAGTTCCCTGAAAGTGTTGTCACAGGCAGATAAGAGTGATCAAGAAGGCTTTTGATTCGTTGGGCATCATTACTCAGGGTATTGACTGGGGAAGTTGGGACATTATGTTACAGCTGCATTAGGCGGCACACTTGCTCACCAGTAGAGTTGCTGCCTTACAGCACCAGAGTCCCGGGCTCGATCCTGAATATGGGTGCTGTCTGTGCGGAGTTTATCCGTTCTCTCTGTGACCACATGGGTTTTCTCCGGGTGCTTTGGTTTCATCCCACACTCCAAAGATGTACAGGTTTGTAGGTTAATTGACTTCAGTAAAAGATTAGCAATTGTCCCTAATTGTCCCTAAATCAACCTACAAACCTGTACGTCTTTGGAATGTGGGAGGAAACCGGAGCACCCGGAGAAAACCCACGCGGTTACAGGGAGAACGTACAAACTCCGTACAGACAGCATCCGTTGTCAGGAACGAACCCGGGTCTCTAGCGTTCTAGGTCAGCAACTCTACTGTGACACCCTTTCAGATGTGATAATGTTCGTGTGCGGGGATCGCCGCTGGGTGCGGACCTGGCGGGCCGAAGGGCCAGTTTCTGCGCTCTATCTCTAAACTAAACTGAACGGATGCGTTATTCCTCAGATGGAGCCTTGCCTGTGTTTCTGAGCACGATAGTAAGAAATGTGTCCACTAGAGTTGTCCTCAGCCATAACATTAAAACCAGACACAAGTATAGGCCCCAACTCAAGCCCAGCACCCAGCTGGGTCCTGCCAGGCTCGTATTGGGAAGCCAAACCCCTGGTGCCATGGACTTGGTGAAGATTCAAAGGAAGTTCTCCGTTCATTCACTTTTGCAATGTAGGTCTGTCATTAGGTCCATTCTTGCCTGGTTTGGGGAAGTTTCGCCAGCTTTTGGTACTATGACTTTAGAGATACAGCACGGAAACAGACCCACCGGCCCACCGAGTCCGCGCTGACCAGTGATCACCTCATACACCAGCACTATTCTACACACCAGGGACAATTTGCAATTTCACCAAAGCAAATCAACCTACAAACCTGTACGTCTTTGGAATGTGGGAGGAAACCGGAGCACCCGGAGAAAACCCACGCGGTTACAGGGAGAACGTACAAACTCCGTACAGACAGCATCCGTTGTCAGGAACGAACCCGGTCTCTAGCGTTCTAGGTCAGCAACTCTACTGTGACACCCTTTCAGATGTGATCTCATAGACATCCTACATAAATGGAGCTGAATGTCCCATTTTTGTGTTTAGTTCTCCTTGCAATAAACCGAGGGTCGGCAACCTTGTTCTGCATAGGGGCCGGGACGCATGTCTGTGAGCGGATGGCGGGCCACATCTATCACGTGCATACATGGATCCTGCCCTGGATGGCAGGCATCAAATCACGTGTTTCTCCAGCATTTTTGTCTACCTTCGATTTTTCCAGCATCTGCATTTCTTTCTTAAATGTATTCACAGGTGCGCGCGGCCGTGCCGGCGGCTTTGCGCAGGATGCGGCACAGCAAGAGCATCGGCCGCTGCTCGGGGCGCCCGTCCGCTGCTCGGGGCGCTGCTGCTCGGCGGGCCGGATGATTACGGCGAAAAAAATCCACCTGCGGGCCGGATGATTTCGGGTTATAGGCCACATTCTGCCCGGGGGCCGTAGGTTGCTGACCCCTGCAATAAACAATCTCTTAGCTTTCATAATTATTCACTTCTACAATCGGGTTGGAGGTACAGAAGCCTCAAGTGTTGCACATCACCATGTTCATGTGGGTTCTTACCTACAAGTATCAAGTTCTTGAACCAACCTGCATTACCCAAATCGCACACTGGCCACTCCCTCTTCTCCCCTCTCCCATCGGGCAAATGGTATAGAAGTGTGAAAACGCACACCTACAGATTCAGGGGCAGTTTCTTCCCAGCTGTTTTTCAGGCAACTGAATCATCCTAACACAACCAGAGAGCATTGCTGAACTACTATCTACCTCATTGATGCCCCTTGGACTATCTTTGATCGGACTTTACTGGCTTTACCTTGCACTAAACGTTATTCCCTTATCATGTATCTATACACTGTAAATGGCTCGATTGTAATCATGTATTGTTCTTCCGCTGACTGGTTAGCGCTCAAAAAAAGCCTTTCACTGTACCTCGGTACACGTGACAATAAACTAAACTGAACTGAACTAATCTTACCTCAGCAACACTTGGACCGCCTCTTGTATCCATGCTCCCCATTGATGCTACCTGACCTGCTGAGTTACTCCAGAACTTTTGTACTAGAAACATAGAAAATAGGTGCAGGAGGAGGCCATTCGGCCCTTCGAGCCAGCACCGCCATTCATTATGATCATGGCTGATCATACTACCATGGAATTTTATTTTCTATAATTGCATCTTGCACTAATCACTTATTCTATTTTTTCTTTTGCAGTCTTTTAACTCTTGCAGAATCAAGTAATGTATCTATAATTTCTGCTATTGTGTATTGTCTGTCTATGTGCTTGTGATACTGCTGTAAGCAATATTTTCACTGTACGTGCACTTGTTCAGTACCTGCCTTATGCATTTGACAATAATCTCAATTTGACTTGACTCACCTGATAGCTAAGACAGACACAATGGTGACTTTGCAAATACCAGGTTGTCAGATTACCTGGGAAATCTTCACAGAACGAACGTGCCAGGCTGACATGCCTGACGACCCAACATAATTGGTTCTTACTGAAGATAGACACAAAATGCTGTAGTATAACTTTAGCAGGACAGGCAGCATCTCTGGAGAGAAGGAATGGGTGACGTTTCCGATGTCTGAAGAAGGGTCTCAACCCGAAACGTCACCCATTCCTTTTCTCCCGATATGCTGCCTGTCCCGCTGAATTACTCCAGCATTTTGTGTCTATCTTGGAGAGAAGATTTGCAGGTCAACAGAAAACAGAGCAAAGAAACAGCTCCTCATATTTCGCTTGGGCAGCTTACAACCCAGTGGTATGAACATTGATTTCTCTCATTTCAAGTAAATCCTGCATTCCTACCCCTCCCCGTCTCCTACTCTAGTAATCCTACCTTGTATCGCTATCGTTAGCACATCTTCCCAAACCAACAATGGGCCATTATGGACCACACCCTTCCTGAGGTCATCTGTTGCCGGCCCTGTTTTATTCTGGCCTTTTCTTGCCTTCAGTCCACCAACTCCCCACCTCTACCTTTCAGTCTAAAGAAGGGTACCGATCCGAAATCTCACCTATTCCTTTTCTCCAAGGATGCTGCCTGACCCGCTGAGTTACTGCAGCATTTTGTGTTTTGTGTCTATCTTCGGCATAAAACAGCATCCGCAGTTCCTTCCTACACAGAAACAGGGTTCCTGCCAATTCCACAGTATGGTGGCAAGTTATAGTGGGAAGACACAAAATGCTGGAGTAGCTCAGCGGGAAAGCAGCATATCTGAGTAGAAGGAATGGGTGACGTTTCGGGTCAAGACCTTTCTTCAGATTCTATCTTCGGTGTAAGCTAGCATCTGCAGCTCCTTCCTACACAAGTTACAGTGGGTCTTCTTCAGTCGTGGTTGGTGTTTGGTAGAAAAGTAAATTTCAAAGAGGACTTGTGGTGGCCTCAACAGGTTATAGATGGGCTCAATGAATGGGTAAAAATCTGGCAGGTGGAACATATTGTGGTAACATTTTAACAGGCAAGCACCTTATCCATAATGGTGAAAAGTTGCAGAGCGCTGAGAGGTAGAGGGATCTGGGTGCCCCGGAGAAGGGTCACAAAAGGCTCCTTTTCAGGTGAATTGTGTAGGAAGGAACTGCAGATGCTGGTTTACACTGAAGATAGACTCAAAATGCTGGAGTAAATCAGCGGGACAGGCAGCATCTCTGGATAGAAGGAATCGGTAATGTTTCGAGTCGAAACCTTTCCATACCTTCCCCTTGTCCTTCCATATCCCTGTGTCTCCCTCCCTCCCCCTTGACTCTCAGTCTGAAGAAGGGTATTAAAAACATTACGGCAGGGCATTTTGTGTCTATCTTCGATTAAAACCAGCATCTGCAGTTCCTTCCTACACAATCTTCTCTCCAAGCCTAAATGTTCCCTCCTGCGCCATGAACTTCTATTTTCCACAATAACCTTTGATGCAACATCTTACTATTTGTTTTCTGGATATTTTACTACATCAACCCGGCCCCCTTGTGTCCACAGCACATTTGCATCTTCAAAGACCTCCGATAGTGTGATCAAAACGCGATTTCTGTTTCACAAAACCATATTGACTTTGCCTGATAATCTTAAATTGTGCCCTGCCGTAATGTTTCTAATAACAGCTTTGAACATTTTCCTTTTGACAGATGTTATCTGGCCAGCTTTCTGTGTCCCTCCCTTTTTTAAATAAAGTCATTACAGTGACTGATTTGCCAAAGAGGATCACAGTTGTGTAGGAAGGAACTGTCGATGCTGGTTTAAACCGAAGACAGACACAAAAAGCTGGAGTAACTCTGCGGGTCAGGCAGCATTTCTGGAGAAAAGGAATAGGTGACGTTTCGGGTCGAGACCCTTCTTCAGACAAGATTTATTCAAACGAGAGATATACTGTAGATGGTGATGTAGAGATTTGGAACAAATGAATGAAAGATGTGCAAAAACGTAATGATGATAAAGGAAACTGGTCCTTGTTAGCTGTGGTCTAGGTGAAAACGAGTTACAGACAATGAGACTCAACAAGACGACTTTGAAGCTGGTACAACGATGGGTGGGGGAGGGACGGGGAGAGAGGGAAAGCAAGGGTTACTTGAAGTTAGAGAAATCAATATTCATACCGCTGGGTTGCAAGCTGCCCAAGCGAAATGAGGTGTTGTTCTTTGCGTTTGACTTCACTCTGACAATGGAGGAGGCCCAGGACAGGAATGTCAGTGTGGGAATGGGAAGTGGAATTTAAGTGTTTGGCAACCGGAAGATCAGGTAGGTCCAGGCGGACTGAGCGAAGGTGTTCAGTGAAACGATCGCCCAGTCTGCGCTTGGTCTCGCCGATGTATAAGAGTCCACACCTTGAACAACGGATACAGTAGATGAGGTTGGAGGAGGTGTGAGTGAACCTCTGCCTAACCTGGAAGGACTGGCGGGTTAATTTAGAATTTGCTCTCCCAAAAGCTAGGAATTCTGAATATACGTACTCCTCTCACTTTTAATGGGAAAAGATGCAGTTTCTTCTTAAATTCTCAATCGCCCATGATACCATCATTCTCGATACCTCAAACCACATTTCAGCAATTTTTTCAAGTCTTCACCTTTTGCCGAAAAGTTCAATACAAATGCACCCGTCACTTCTTTACTTGATATGCATTGCCTTAATGTTGCATTTACTCTTTCATTGACATTTTCTATTCTGCATTTTCATCTTCCAGAGATCACTGAATCAGTGCACCTAAGTCTCCCTGTTCTTGCACTTGGTTAAGAATCTCAACAGTTAGCAATCACTTCCCATCCCTGTCCCAATTTCCATCTCGGCAGGGATGGTGGCACAGCGGTAAAGTTGCTGCCTTACAGCTCCAGGGATGCAGGGGTTTGATCCTGGCTACGGGTGCTGTCTGCATGGAGTTTGTACCTTCTCCCCGTGACCTGCGTGGGTTTTCTCTGCTCCCATTTCCTCCCACACTCTAAAGACGTACAGGTTAGTGCCCTAATTGGCTTGGAGAAATTGTAAACTGTCCCTAGTATGTGTAGGATAGTGTTAGTTTGCGGGGATCGCTGGTCAGCACGGACTCGGTGGGTTGAAGGGCCTGTTTCCAAGCTGTATCTCTAAAACCAAAACATAATAAAAAACCTTATTACCTTTCTGTGCGTTGGCCTGCCGTTGTCACCTGCTTTCACCCACCCTAGAGTTTGTTCTGGATGTAACCCATTTTCAGTGTTATAGTTGTCAGTGTTGATGATCTGACAACATTCATGTTGATGTTGTACCTTCTATGCTCTTTACATTAAATGGAAAAGGATTACGATGATGTCCTCTGTCCCTCCTTCCTTTAGAACTCAATGAGATTACCAAACACACTTGTTTGAAGCTGTGAATGCAGTTGAACGGGGAGCATGGGAGAAAGCAAATATTTAAGGAATGATAAGGAGTGCTCTTTGTGGCTTGGAATAAATGAGATTTATTCATCTCAGTAGACAATAGACAATAGGTGCAGGAGTAGGCCATTCGGCCCTTCGAGCCATCACAGCCATTCAATGTGATCATGGCTGATCATCCCCAATCAGTACCCCGTTCCTGCCTTCTCCCCATATCCCCTGACTCCGCTATTTTTAAGAGCCCTATCTAGCTCTCTCTTGAAAGCATCCAGAGAACCTGCCTCCACCGCCCTCTGAGGCAGAGAATTCCACAGACTCACCACTCTCTGTGAGAAAAAGTGTTTCCTCGTCTCCGTTCTAAATGGCTTACTCCTTATTCTTAAACTGTGGCCCCCGGTTCTGGACTCCCCCAACATCGGGAACATGTTTCCTGCCTCTAGCATGTCCAAACCCTTAACAGTCTTATATGTTTCAATGAGATACCCTCTCATCCTTTTAAACTCAAGAGTGTACAAGCCCAGCCGCTCCATTCTCTCAGCATATGACAGTCACGCCATCCCGGGAATTAACCTTGTAAACCTACGCTGCTCATTGCTCTTTGACATTTGCTTGAGCCTTAATTATGTAGAGTGGGGATTTGGAAGGTATCACCAGATACTTAAAGTCAAATAATTGTTTTGCAGTTGACTGGACTGACAAACTTTGATCTTGAATATAATTTTAAATATGGCAGCCCATGTACAATGTGAATCTTGCTTGTGTACTGATCTGAGTGTTGTTGGACATTCATAAATTCATGTGATAGAAGCAGAATTAGGCCATTCGGCCTATCAAGTCTACTCCGCCATTCAAACATGGCTGATCTATCTCTCCTAACCCCATTCTCCTGTCTTCTCCACATAACCCCTGACACCCATATTAATCAAGAATCTATCTATCTCTGCTTTAAAAATATCAATTGACTTGGCCTCCACAACCTTCTGTGGCAAAGAATTCCACAGATTCACCACCCTCTGACTAAAGAAATTCCTCCTCATCTCCTTCCAAAAGGAACGTCCTTTAATTCTGAGGCTATGACCTCTGGCCCTAGACTCCCCCACTAGTGGAAATATTGCAATTACTTTGCTTTTTGTACAAGATCACCATGGTCAATAGGTTTTAACAGATGGGCTTCATTTGTAGCAATTATATTGCTGAGTTCAAGATTTACAGTTGCAAAAGAATTAAAAGCATCAGTTGAAGACTCTGGGAATTGTTGTTGTCACACTTGCTAGTTTGCAATCATCTCATGTCATCACAAGCAATCAATTGGTCATTTATTTAGCAACAACGAACTGCTGATGCTGGTTTACAAATGAGGACCCAAAATGCTGGAGTAACTCAGCGGGTCGGGCAGCATCCATTGAGAACATGGACAGGTGACATTTAAGGTTGGGACCATTCTTCAGACTGACATGAAACGTGACCTATCCATGTTTTCCAGAGATGCTGCCTGAACCGCTGAGTTACTCCAGCACATTGTGTCCTAATTTGGCCATTCACCTAACTTGTTTCTAGATTGGCTATATCTCCTGTTCAGGAACCCAAAGTTGTAAACCCAAAGGCTGTAAACCCCTGTTGATGACTCGCTGAGCATCTCACCATGCCTGTCCTTGCTGTAGATACATTTAGTGTCATAGAGTCATAGAGTGATACAATGTGGAAACAGGCCCTTCAGCCCAAATTGCCCACCCTGGCCAACAATGTCCCAGCTACACTAGTCCCACTTGCATGCACTTGGTCCATATCACTCCAAATTTGTCCTATCCATGTACCTGTCTAACTGTTTCTTAAACGATGGGATAGTCCCAGCCTCAACTACCTTTTCTGGCAGCTTGTTCCATACAGCCACCACCCTTTGTGTGAAAAAGTTACCACTCAGATTCCTATTAAATCTTTTCCCCTTCACCTTGAGCCTAAGTCCTCTGTTCCTCGATTCCCCTACTCTGGGCAAGAGACTCTGTGCATCTACCCTATCTATTCCTCTCATGATTTTGTATACCTCTATAAGATCTCCCCTCATCACCCTGCACTCCATGGAATAGAGACCCAGCCGACTCAACCTCTCCCTACAGCTCACACCCTCTAGTCGTGGCAACATCCTCGAAAATCTTTTCTGAACCCTTTCAAACTTGACAATATCTTTCCTATAACATGGTGCCCAGAACTGCACACAATATTCTAAATGCGGTCTCACCAACGTCTTATACAACTGCAACATGACATCCCAACTTCTACACTCAATACTCTGACTGATGAAGGCCTGTACTCCTAGATCCCTCTGCTCTACAACACTCCCCAGAGGCCTACCATTTACTGTGTAGGTCCTGCCCTTGTTCGACATCCCAAAATGCAACACTTCATACTTCTCTGTATTAAATTCCATCAACCATTCCTCCGCCCACCTGGCCAATCGATCCAGATCCTGCTGCAATCGTTCACAACCATCTTCACTATCTGCAAAACCACCCACTTTTGTATCATCAGCAAACTTGCTAATCTTGCCCTGTATGTTCTCATCCAAATCATTGATGTAGGTGACAAACAGTAACGGGCCCAGCAGGGAACCCTGAGGCACACCACTACTCACAGGCCTCCAGTCCGAGATGCAACCTTCCACCATCACCCTCTGCTTCCTTCCATGGTGCCAATTTGCTATCCATTCAGCTATATCTCCTTGGATCCCATGCGATCTAACCTTCCAGAGCAGCCTACCATGCGCAACCTTGTCGAATGCCTTACTGAAGTCCATGTACACAACATCTACAGCTCTGCCCTCATCAAACTTTTTGGTCATGTCTTCAAAAAAATCAATCAGATTTGTGAGACACGACCTCCCATTTGTTCAGTTTAGTTTATTGTCACATGTGAAAGACTTTTGTTGCGTGCTAACCAGTCAGCAGGAAATACAATACATGATCACAATCGAGCCATTTACAGTGTATAAATGCATGATGAGGGAATAACGTTTAGTGCAAGGTAAAGCCAGCAAAGTCCGATCAAGGATAGTCCAAGGGTCACCAATTAGGTAGATAGTAGTTCAGCACTGCTCTCTGGGTATGGTAGGATGATTCAGTTGCCTGATAACAGTCCTTATTTTGGATCGTTAGTAGATATCATCGCATGTGATGATGTGATCCTATTCAAATGAAGAAAGTTGGACATTTTACTGTTCGTTTTTTATGTTAATGGCCCAATGAAAAAGTCGAAAGAAAACATTTTGTCCTAAAAGGAAGACTTGTTTTATAATTTCAAGTACTTTTGAAGTTAAGTCACTGCCATAGGAATGAAACTGGCAGCAATTTGTTCATGGAAGCCCCCGCAACCAACAGTTATAACAACCAGGTCATCTGCTCAAATTACATGAATTTAAGAAGGGAGTCGAGTACACTTGAAATCCCCCCTGAAAATGGGTCTCAGCCAGGTGTCTCAGCCAGGTGTGGCGACGATCTCGACCTCATCGGGACCTGTGCACTAATTGGCGGCTTGAATTTGTCCCTCTGGTACTTCAGCCCGGCCAGAGCCGACAGATGTGTTCACAAGTTGTTGGAGCGGAATTAGGCCATTCGGCCCATCTACCCCGTCATTCAATCATGGCTGATCTCTGCCTACTAATCCCATTTTCCTGCCTTCTCCCCATAACCCTTCACACCCGTTCTAATCCAGAATGTGTCTATCCCTGCCTTAAAAATATCCACTGACTTGGCATCCACAGCCCTCTGTGGCAATGAGTTCCACAGATGAACTTCCCTCTGACTAAAGAAGTTCCTCCTCGCCTTTCTAAGAGAGCACCCTTTAATTCTGAGGCGATGACCTCTGGTCCGAGACTCTCCCACCAGTGGAAACATCCTTTCCACATCCACTGTATCTATGCCTTTCATTATTCCGTAAGTTTCAATGAGGTCCTCCCTCAAGCTTCTAAACTCCAGCGAGTACAGGCCCAGTGCCATCAAATGCTCATCACATGCTAACCCACATTCCTGGAATCATTCTTGTAAACCTCCTCTGGACCCTCTCCAGAGCCAGCACATCCTTCCTCAGCTATAGGGCTCAATAAATAGCCCACTTCCGATGCCAATTTGTGGGCCGATATCACGGCTCCTCTGCGGCCTAAGCAGACTGTTCCGACTCCTCTCGGAGGCCGTGACCTCTGTTGATCTGGCAAAATGGATATTCCAGAAAGGCTCTGGAACCAAGGATGCCGGAAAATCGGTGGTGGACTTGTACTATAGATGCTCCATAGATGCTGCCTCACCCGCTGAGTTTCTCCAGCATTTCTACCTTTGTGCTATAGACTTGATCAATTTTGTTTATCTACACGTGTACCGTGCGATGCACAGTGAGAACCTTTAGGTACAGTGACAAGAATAGTTAATGATTTCACAAAAATAAAAGCAAAAACAAATGCAAACACTTAAGCAACATGCTTGCTGCCCTGATCTCGGCTCTGCTAGCCATCAACACAAGTTCACAGAACATCTACGGCTCCAACAAAGTACAAGCACCGGTTATCTTCTGTACTTTATGGAGTGTGAATGATCACGAGTTCCTCTCACAAACATTAGGAAACACTGAATTACATTAAACTGTCTCTTCAATTCACACGTCCTAAAGTGCATCACAACATATTTGTGTGGGAAGGAACTGCAGATGCTGGGATAAATTCCTTAGTTAGACACAAAAAGCTGGTGTAACTCAGCGGGACAGGCAGCACCTCTCGTTTAGGGTCGAGACCCTTTTTCAGACTGAGAGCAAGTTGAAAGGGAAACGAGAGATATAGACGGTGAAATAGAGAGATATAGAACAAATTAACGAAAGATATGCAAAAAAAGTAAGAATGATAAAGGAGACAGGCCATTGTTAAGGATAAGGGGGAAATCCTTTAGGACCGAGATGAGAAAAACTTTTTTCACACAGAGAGTGGTGAATCTCTGGAACTCTCTGCCACAGAATGTAGTTGAGGCCAGTTCATTGGCTATATTTAAGAGGGAGTTAGATGTGGCCCTTGTGGCTAAAGGGATCAGGGGGTATGGAGAGAAGGCAGGTACAGGATACTGAGTTGGATGATCAGCCATGATCACATTGAATGGCGGTGCAGGCTCGAAGGGCCGAATGGCCTACTCCTGCACCTATTTTCTATGTTTCTATGTTAGCTGTGGTCTAGGTGAAATTGAGTTATAGACAATGACTCATCAAGATGACTTTGAAGCTGGTACAACGACTTGGTGGAGGTGGGATGGAGAGAGAGGGCTGCAAGTGTTACTTGAAGGGTAACTATTCCTTTTCTCCAGAGAACCGTCTGACCCACTGCGTTACTCCAGCTTTTTGTGTCTATCACAACACAACACAATACATACTGTAAACCGCATTCACCACACACTAGCCCATGTCCCGATCAAACTGGTGGTTTCTGTCCACCTCATCTTTTACCACGTTTGTAAGTTTTGTATCATATGCAAACTTGAAAACAGTCCTCATTATATTGTGGGTCCATCATATTTATTTATTTTGTCAAGATAAAATATAGATCCTCAGAGACCCTCGGACTATCTTTGATTGGACTTTGCTGACCTTTATTCTTGCACTAAGCATTATTCATGTTATTCCCTTTATCATGTATCTGTGAATGACTCAATTGTAATCATGTGTAGTCTTACCGCAGACTGGTTAACACGCAACAAAAGTACCTCAGTACACATGCCAATAAACTAATGAGTCTCCCAAGAGGGTCAAACAAGTTTATAGCCTATCACTACATCCCAGTGTATAACTAGTACAATAAAACCTATAATACTTAATTTATTATTATGACAAAATATTGCACGGTTGCACTCACTAATTATTATGAAATATAATTATCAAGCAAGTAAAGAAAAAGATGGTAATCATGTATTTTTACAAAGGTGCCGGCCCGGCACCAACTCACCCTGACTCTCCCGCAGCTCTGGGCCTTCACCCACTCACAATCACGCCCACCCACACTCACCCACCCATTCACTCACTCACACACCCACTCACTCACCCATTCACTCACTCACTCACTCACTCACTCACTCACTCACTCACTCACTCACTCACTCATCCACCCACCCATTCACTCACTCACTCACTCACTCACCCACTCACTCACTCACTCACTCACTCACTCACTCACCCACTCACTCACCCACCCATTCACTCACCCACTCACTCACCCACCCATTCACTCACTCACTCACTCACTCATCCACCCACCCATTCACTCACTCACTCACTCACTCACTCACTCACTCATCCACCCACCCATTCACTCACTCACTCACTCACTCACTCACTCACTCACTCACCCACCCATTCACTCACTCACTCACTCACTCATCCACCCACCCACCCACTCACTCACTCACTCACTCACTCACTCACCCACCCACCCACTCACTCACTCACTCACTCACTCACTCACTCACTCACTCACTCACTCACTCATCCACCCACCCACCCACTCACTCACCCACTCACTCACTCACTCACTCACTCACTCACCCACTCACTCACTCACTCACTCACTCACTCACCCATTCACTCACTCACCCACTCACTCACCCACTCACTCACTCACTCACTCACTCACCCACTCACTCACCCACTCACTCACTCACTCACTCACTCACTCACTCACTCACTCATCCACCCACCCACTCACTCACTCACTCACTCACTCATCCACCCACCCATTCACTCACTCACTCACTCACTCACTCACTCACTCACTCACTCACCCACTCACTCACTCACTCACTCACTGACTCACTCACTCACACTCACTCACTCACTCACTCACTCACTCACTCACTCACTCACTCACTCACTCACACACCCACTCACTCACTCACTCACTCACTCACTCACTCACTCACTCACTCACTCACTCACTCACTCACTCACTCACTCACTCACCCACCCATTCACTCACTCACTCACTCACTCACTCACTCACTCACTCACTCACTCACACACCCACTCACTCACTCACTCACTCACTCACTCACTCACTCACTCACTCACCCACTCACTCACCCATTCACTCACTCACTCACTCACTCACTCACCCACCCATTCACTCACTCACTCACTCACTCACTCACTCACTCACCCACTCATCCACCCACCCATTCACTCACTCACTCACTCACTCAAGGCTCTGTCTTACCTGTTTGCAGTCATCGGCGGTGAAGCGCGGCGTCGCCGGTAGAGGGGACCGCACGGCAACGGCGAGAGCGCCGAGCCTTCCCGTTTCGCCGCCAATGACCGCAGACTCGTGAGACAGGCCTTTCACTCACTCACTCACTCACTCACTCACTCACCCACTCACCCACCAAATAGTCTACGCCTTTAACCCTACTACCAAAATGCATGACTCCACACTTTGCTACACTGTATTCCCTCTGCCACTTCTCTGCCCATTCTGCCAACCTGTCCAAGTCATAGAAACATAGAAAATAGGTGCAGGAGGAGGCCATTCGGCCTTTCGAGCCAGCACCACCATTCATTGTGATCATGGCTGATCATCCCCAATCAATAACCCGTGCCTGCCTTCTCCCCATATCCCTTGATTGCACTAGCCCCTGGAACTCTATCTAACTCTTAAATCCATCCAGTGATTTGGCCTCCACTTCCCTCTGCGGCAGGGAATTCCACAAATTCACAACTCTCTGGGTGAAAAAGTTTTTTCTCACCTCAGTCTTAAATGGCCTCCCCTTTATTCTAAGACTGTGGCCCTTGGTTCTGGACTCGCCCAACATTGGGAATATTTTTCCTGCATCTAGCTTGTCCAGTCCTTTTATAATTTTATATGTTTCTATAAGATTCCCCCTCATCCTTCTAAACTCCAGTGAATACAAGCCTAGTCTTTCCAATCTTTCCTCATATGACAGTCCCGCCATCCAGTCTTGTGAACCTACGCTGCACTGCCTTAATCACAAGGATGTCTTTCCTCAAATTAGGAGACCAAAACTGTACACAATACTCCAGATGTGGTTTTACCAGAGCCCTACACAACTGCATAAGAACCTCTTTACTCCTATACTGAAATCCTCTTGTCATGAAGGCCAACATTCCATTAGCTTTTTTCACTGCCTGCTGTACCTGCACACCAACCTTCAGTGACCAGTGTACAAGGACACCCAGGTCTCGCTGCACCTCCCCCTTACCTAACCTATCCCCACTGAGATAATAATCTGCCCCCTTGTTTTTGCCGCCAAAGTGGATAACCTCACATTTATCTATATTATACCGCATCTGCCACGCATCTGCCCACTCACTCAACCTGTCCAGGTCACCCTGCAACCTCCTAACATCCTCTTCACAGTTCACACTGCCACCCAGCTTTGTGTCATCCGCAAACTTGCTAGTGTTGCTCCTAATTCCCTCTTCCAAATCATTAATATATATGGTAAACAGTTGCGGCCCCAACACCGAGCCTTGCGGCACTCCACTCGCCACTGCCTGACATTCTGAAAAGGACCCGTTCACTCCTACTCTTTGCTTCCTGTCTGCCAACCAATTTTCTATCCATGTCAACACCCTACCCCCAATACCATGTGCTCTAATTTTAGTCACCAGTCTCCCGTGCAGGACCTTATCAAAGGCTTTCTGAAAGTCTAGATACACTACATCCACTGGCTCCCCTTCATCCATTTTACTTGTCACATCCTCAAAAAATTCCAGAAGATTAGTCAAGCATTAGTCCTTTTGCAGAGTCCCTGCTTCCTGTACACTGCCTGCCCCTCCACCCATCTATGTATCATCTGCAAACTTAGCAACAAAGCCTTCAATTCCCCCATGCAAATCATTAATATATAACGTGAAGAGAAGCGGCCCCAGCACCGACCCCTGCGGAACTACACTAGTCACTGGCAGCCAACCAGAAAAAGCCCATTTATTGCCACTCTTTGCCTTCTGCCATCCAGCCAACCTGCTCTCCATGTTAGTATCTGCCCTTTGATACCGTGGGCTCTCATATTCTTTAGCAGCCTCACTCACGGCACCTTATCAAATGCCTTGTAAAAATCCAGGCATGTCTGGGTGGTCAGGGGGACCTCTGGTTTATATACCACGAATCCTGCATTGGAATGGCACATCTGCCTCACACGCCACAGATCTGGGTTCGATCCTGTTGCCAGGTGTTGTCAGAGAGAGAGAGCATGTGGACTTTGCATGATCTCTCGGTGACCACATGGGTTTCCTCCAGATATTCCAGTTACCACCCACATCTCAAAGATACGCAAGTCGAGAAGATAAATTGGCCACTGTAAATTGTCCCTCGTGTGTGAATAAATGGTAAAATCCAGGGGGGAATTAGATACAGCATGGAAACAGGCCCTTTCGTCCAACCTGCCTTCACCGACCAACATGTCTCATCTACACTAGTCCCACCTGCCTGCATTTGGCCCATATCCATCTAAACCTGTCCTATCCATGTACCTGTCTAATTGGTTCTTAAACGTTGTGATAGTATCTCACCTCAACTACCTCCTCCGACAGCTCGTTCCATAAACCTACCACCCTGTATGTAAAAAAGTTATCCCTGAGATCCCTATTCAATCTTTCCCCCCCTCACCTTGACCCTATGTTCTTTGGTTCTCGATTCCCCTACTCTGGACATTTACCCTATCTATTCCTCTCGCGATCTTATACACCATTTCCGCAGTTCCAGTGGCGCTGCGAGTCGGCAGCCTCGCCTGCAGCGGGTTTGTTGTTTTGACTTTTTTATTTTTTTTTAGTCCAAAAGTATGTTTTAGTGTTTCTCTGTATGTCTTGTGTGGGGGGGAATAGAGGAAAACCGTTTTCAGGCACCTACCTCGACGGAGATGCGACTTTCTTCCATGTCGCTTCTTCGCCCCCCTCCTCGCGGCCTTACAGGTGGGTTTGGTGCGGCCTTTCCCGGAGTCGGGCCCAGAGCTTCAGCAGCGGCGCAGCGGGGACTTTTATCATCGCGGATCCCCTTGCCGGGGGTCGTCGGAGAAGCCCTCCGACTGCTGGCCTGCGGCCTACAACATCTTGGAACCTCGGTACGTGGAGCTTCTGGCGGCAGGTGTGGAGCGGATCTTCCATCGTGGAGCGAGCGATCCCTCGCTGGAGAAGAGCTCTGACCACCGGCCTGCGGTCTACAACATTTTTTAAATTTTTTTTATTATTATTTTTTTTAATTTAATTTATTCCGATTATGTGTTTTTTTGTTTTGTTGTGATTCTATGCATTGTAAGGTGTCCTTGGGTTTTAGAAAGGCGCCAGTAAATAAAATGATTATTATTATTATTATTATTATTATCTCGAAACCGCGGTCTCCGGCAAGGAGGTGGTCGATTGGGAGCTCCGGGCCACGGGTGTGTTTGACCTGTCCTGACGTCGGAGTTCCGACCCTCCCGACCAGAGGGCTTGAACATCGGGCCGTCCGTAGCGGTGACTACGGAGGGTCAGGGCCCCGACCACGGGTGAAGAAGGAGGAGGAGGAGAAGGACTGTCTGAACTGTATTGCCTTCCACCACAGTGAAGAATGCTGTGGTGGATGTCTGTGTTGGATTATGTTGTGTATTATGTCCTTTTTTAATTGTAACACTGCATGGTAAATTCATTTCACTGCACCTTATGATGCATGTGACAAATAAATTTGAACTTAAACTTGATCTTGCCTCTTTAAGATTACCTCCCACGATTCAAGGAATAAAGACCCAGCCTGCTCAACGTCTCCCTACATCTCAGGCCCTTGAGTCCTGGCAACATCCTCGTAAATCTTTTCTGCACACCTTCCATCTTTCCTCTAACATGGTGACCATAAGTGAACACAGTTCTCTAAATGTGGCCTCACCAATGTCTTGTACAACTGTAACATGACCTCCCAACTTCTATACCCAATACACTGCCTGTTGATGGCCAATGTGCTGAAAGCTTTCTTGACCACCCTGACGTAGCTTTCAAGGAATTGAAGAAAAGGCGGGGAGAAAAATAAAGGATTGTTGTAGGATCGGTGTAAATGAGTGGTTGATGGTTGGTGCAGACAATGGGCCGAATGGCCTGTTTAAAGACTTGATTTCTCTATAAAATGTTGCTGGCTCTAAATATCCTATGAAATGGCTCAGCAAGTACAAAGGTGATAAGTGACAGGGTAATAAATCGTGTTTTTTCCAGTTACACCCACATCCCAAAAAATGGACAAAAACCAAATTACTTGTCTTAAGTTTAGTTTATTGTCACGTGTACCGAGGTACAGTGAAAAGCTTTTGTTGCGTGCTTACAAGTCAACGGAAAGATTAACATGATTGCAATCAAGCCGTTCACAGTGTACAGATAAAGGGAATAAGGTATAGTGTAAGATAAAGTCCAGTAAAGTCCAATTAAGGATAGTCTGATGAGGTAGATAGTAGCTCAGGACTGCTCTCTAGTTGTTAATAGGATGGTCCAGTTGCCTGATAACAGCTGGGAAAGAAACTGTCCCTGAATCTGGAGGTTTGTGTTTTCACACTTCTGTACCTCTTGCCTGATCGGAGAAGGGAGAAGAGGGAGTGACTGGGGTGACAATGGTGCATGATTATGCTGGTGGCCTTGCCGAGGCAGCGTGAGGTGTGGATGGAGTCAATGGAAGGGAGGTTTTGTCCCTTCCCCTTGGTTTCACATGATCAACCATTCTTCCATTAACATTCTTGTCAGGGTAAGCTGTTCATCGCCACACGTCCTTTGCTGGATGTTGATGTCGCATCACATCTACCAGCCCTTTGTTAAACTTTTGCCCGAGGTGGTTTAATGCCTCATTCATTAGTGGCAATATTACAGGACTCACAGAAGTACAAAGCAAACGGCCAAGCAGTAAATGGGAGATTTATTATTATTTCCTTGGGACGAAGCAGGAGTCCACTCAGCCCATCGAGTCTACCCTAGGTATTGAGGTGACCGTTCCTTGGAACCTATTCTGTCCCATTTGCACACCCGATATTCTTGCCACTCGGCCCATTAAGTCTATCTGTTGGAAGTAACTGCACATGCTGGTTTGCACCGAAGACAGACACAAAATGCTGGAGTAACTCAGCAGAACAGGCAGCATCTCTGGAAAGAAGGAATGGGTGATGTTTTGGGTCGAGACCCTTCTTCAGACATGGCCAGCTCCACTTTGTCCCTTGTAATCTATTTTCTCTGATATGCTCACCCAATTCTCCTGCACTCAGGCACACTAGCAGAAATTTACA
This sequence comes from Malacoraja senta, assembly GCA_038087875.1. Taxonomy (NCBI): domain Eukaryota; kingdom Metazoa; phylum Chordata; class Chondrichthyes; order Rajiformes; family Rajidae; genus Malacoraja; species Malacoraja senta. The sequence goes on along the minus strand of CM075977.1, from coordinate 384,861,874 downwards.
GCGTCTGATTAACCAATAAGTCCATGTTCATAAGTTATAGGACCAGAATTAGGCCATTCGGCCCATCAAGTCTACTCTGACATTCAATCATGCCTAATTTTCTTTCCCTCTCAACTCCATTATCCTGCCTTCTCCCCATAACCCGACACCCGTACTCCAAGAATCTTTCAATCTCCACCTTTAAAATATCCATTGACGGCCTCCGCCTGTGGCAATGAATTTCACAGATTTACCACCTAAAGAAATTCCTCCTCATCTCCTTCTTAAAGGAACGTCCTTTAATTCTGAGCCTATGACCTCTGTCCCTAGACTCTCCCACTAGTAGAAACATCCTATCCACATGCACTCCATCCAGGTTTGGGTCGAGACTCTTTTGATAAGGTGATTATGATAAGTTTAGTGGGCAAAATTAGGGCACATGGGGAAGAGTGCTGACATGGATAGACAATTGATTGGCAGACAGGAAACAAAGAGTAGGGATTAACGGGTCCGTTTCAGAATGGCAGGCAGTGACTCGTGGGGTACCGCAAGGCTCGGTGCTGGGACTGCAGCTATTTACGATATACATCAATGATTTAGATGAAGGGATTCAAAGTAACATTAGCAAATTTGCAGATGACACAAAGCTGGGTGGCAGTGTGAACTGTGAGGAGGATGCTATGAGAATGCAGGGTGACTTGGATAGGTTGGTGAGTGGGCAGATGCATGGCAGATGAAGTTTAATGTGGATAAATGTGAGGTTATCCACTTTGGTAACAAAAACAGGAAGGCAGATTATTATCTAAATGGTGTCAATTGGGAAAAGGGGAAGTACAACAGGATCTGGGGGCTCCTTGTTCATCAGTCAATAAAAGTAAGCATGCAGGTACTGCAGGCGGTGAAGAAAACGAATGGCATGTTGGCCTTCATAACAAGAGGAGTTGAGTATAGGAGCAAAGAGGTCCTTCTGCAGTTGTACAGGGCCCTAGTGAGACCACACCTGGAGTATTGTGTGCAGTTTTGGTCCCCTGATTTGAGGAAGGACATTCTTACTATTGTGGGAGTGCAGCGTATGTTCACAAAGTTAATTCCCGGGATGGCGGGACTGTCATATGCTGAGAGAATGGAGTGGCTTGGCTTGTATACTCTGGAATTTAGAAGGATGAGAGGGTATCTTATTGAAACATATCAGATTATTCAGGGTTTGGCCACGCTAGAGGCAGGAAACATGTTTCTGTTGGGGGAGTTCAGAACCAGAGGCCACTGTTTAAGAATAAGGGGTAAGGCATTTAGAACGGCGATGAGGGAACACTTTTTCACACAGAGAGTGGTGAGTCTGTGGAATTCTCTGCCTCAGAGGGCGGTGGAGGCCAGTTCTCTGGATACTTTCAAGAGAGAGCTTGATAGAGCTCTTGAAGATGGTGGAGACAGGTGATATGGGCAGAAGGCAGGAACGGCGTACTGATTGTGGATGATCAGTCATGATCACATTGAATGGCGATGCTGGCTCGAAGGGCCGAATGGCCTACTCCTGCACCTATTGTCTGTTGTCTTTCACTATTCGGCAAGTTTCAATTAAGTCCGGCTCCCTCCTCATCCTTCTAAACTCCAGCGAGTATCCTTCTAAACTACAGGAGCCTGAAGACTGCAACGACCAGGTTCAGGAACAGCTACTTCCCCACAGCCATCAGGCTATTAAACCTGGCTCGGACAAAACACTGAGCTTTATTAGACAATACTGTTATTTGCACTTTATCAGTATATTGATTCATATGTGTATATATTTATAGAATGCCTTGTGGTCAATGCCTACTATGTTCACCGACTTCATCCACTCCCACGCCCTGCCCGACCGAGCCTCCAACCTCATCGTTCCCCAGCCCCGCACAGCCCGCTTTTACCTTCTCCCCAAAATCCACAAACCTGACTGTCCCGGTAGACCCATTGTCTCTGCCTGTTCTTGCCCCACCGAACTCATCTCCACCTACCTCGACTCCATCCTATCCCCCTTGGTTAAATCCCTCCCTACCTATGTTCAAGACACCTCAGACACTCTCCGTCATCTCCGCGCATTCCACTCTCTAGGCCCTCACCCCCTCATCTTCACCATGGACGTCCAGTCATTGTACACCTCCATCCCCCACCAGGATGGTCTCGAAGCCCTCCGTTTTTTCCTCGACCGTAGAAGCAATCTATACCCGGCCACTGACACCCTCCTCCGCCTAGCGGAGCTGGTCCTTACACTTAATAACTTTTCATTTGACTCCTCCCATTTCCTCCAAATACAAGGCGTAGCTATGGGCACACGCATGGGCCCCAGCTACGCCTGCCTCTTTGTCGGGTACGTAGAACAATCCTTGTTCAATGCGTACCAGGGCCCCATCCCCGACCTCTACCTCCGCTACATCGATGATTGTTTTGGTGCCACATCCTGCACCCACACACAACTGACTGACTTCATCCGCTTCACCACCAACTTCCATCCGGCACTCAAATACACCTGGACCATTTCCGACACTTCCCTACCATTCCTTGACCTCACTATCTCCATCGCAGGTGATAGACTCCTTACCGACATCCACTACAAACCTACCGACTCCCATGGCTATCTGGACTACACTTCTTCCCACCCTGCTTCCTGTAAGGACTCCATCCCCCACTCCCAATTCCTCCGTCTACGCCGCATCTGCTCCCAGGATGAGGCGTTCCACACCAGGGTATCTGAAATGTCCTCATTCTTCAGGGAACGGGGGTTCCCCTCCTCCACCATAGATGAGGCTCGCACCAGGGTCTCTGCCATACCCCGCAACACTGCTCTCTCTCCCCATCCCCCCACTCACAACAAGGGCAGAGTCCCCCTAGTCCTCACCTTTCACCCCACCAGCCGTCACATACAACAAGTGATCCTCCGTCAGTTTCGCCACCTCCAACGTGACCCCACCACTCGCCACATCTTCCCATCTCCCCCCATGTCTGCCTTCCGCAAAGACCGCTCCCTCCGTAACTCCCTTGTCAATTCTTCCCTTCCCTCCCATACCACCCCCTCCCCTGGTACTTTCCCTTGCAACCGCAAGAGATGCAACACTTGTCCCTTCACCTCCCCCCTCTACTCCATTCAAGGACCCAAGCAGTCGTTCCAGGTGCGACAGAGGTTCACCTGCATCTCCTCCAACCTCATCTATTGCATTCGCTGCTCTAGATGCCAGCTGATCTACATCGGTGAGACCAAGCGGAGGCTTGGCGATCGTTTCGCCGAACACCTCCGGTCGGTCCGCAATAACCAACCTGAACTCCCGGTGGCTCAGCACTTCAACTCCCCCTCCCATTCCGTATCTGACCTCTCTATCCTGGGTCTCCTCCATGGCCACAGCGAGCAACACCGTAAATTGGAGGAAATGCACCTCATATTCCGCTTGGGCAGTCTACATCCTGGGGGCTTGAACATTGAATTCTCCCAATTCTGCTAGCCCTTGCTGTCCCCTCCCCTTCATCAGCCATCTGGTTGTCTCCTCCCCTCCCGTAGCCCTCGGGCTCCTCCTCCGCCTTTTTCCTTTTTTCCTTTCTTCTCCCCACCCCCTATCAGTCTGAAGAAGGGTTTCGGCCCGAAACGTTACCTATTTCCTTCGCTCCATAGATGCTGCTGCACCCGCTGAGTTTCTCCAGCATTTTTGTGTGCCTACTATGTTCTGTTGTGCTGAAGCAAAGCAAGAATTTCATTGTCCTATCAGGGACACATGACAATAAACTCGCTTGACTTGACTTGACTTGAGTACAGCCCCAGGTCATGTACAGCCTTCAAACGCTCAACATACGTTAACCCAGTCAATATCCCGGGATCATTGTCGTAAACCTTCTCTGGACCCTCTCCAGCGTCAGCACATCCTTCCTCAGATAGAGGGGCGGGGGGGCAGCCAGCCTGATACTCCGTCACCCCGGCAGTTGCTGAAGGGGTTGAAGAGGGACGGGGCAGCGAGAACAGTAGCTGCCAGCTGACTAACAGGCAGCTTGTGCCGAGACGTCCACGGCGAACCAAGCTGACCGCTCCGAGCTCAGCCCACACACGGCTGACCCTGGAGCAACGCCCTCGTACACCCGGGGCACCCTGGAGCAGCTTCACACTCAGACGGGTTAAATTAAGCTCTCCACCCCCCCTCATACCCCCCAACCCCCCTCACCCGCCCCGACTAAAAAAGAAAACTCCACCATCAGCCCCAGAGCAACATCCCATCTGCGAGTATTTAAAAAGCTTCCCTGCCTCCCCAAACCCAATGAATATAATTGCGGTTGCGGTGCGGTCTGGAAGCTCTCTCGTCTCCGAGCTGGCTGAGGGGGGATGGGAGGGGGGTGAGCAGAGGTCGAGAAGGGAATCCATATCATTCTATAGCGCAGCTTTACACTGGTGCCCCTGGCAACAGGCCGCCTGCTTGGATTCAGGGACTCTGCGTGTGTGGGTCTCTCTCTGTGTCTGTGTGTGTGAGAGACACAGAGAGAGACAGAGACAGAGAGAGAGAGAGAGACAGAGAGAGACGGAGAGAGGGACAGAGAGAGACACAGAGACAGAGATAGAGAGAGAGACAGAGAGAGAGACACAGAGACAGAGAGAGACAGACACAGAGACAGAGAGAGACACAGAGACAGAGAGAGAGAGACAGAGAGAGACACAGAGACAGAGAGAGAGAGACAGAGAGAGACACAGAGACAGAGAGAGACACAGAGACAGAGAGAGAGAGAACGACAGAGAGAGACACAGAGACAGAGAGAGAGAGAGACAGAGAGAGAGACAGAGTGAGAGAGAGACACACACACATACACAGACGGAGAGAGAGAGAGAGTGTGTGTGTATGAGACCGAGTGTGTGTGTATGAGTGCCTGTGTAGATGTGTGAGTGCATGACAGAGAGTGTATGTGTGTGTGTGAACAGTGGCGGACTGGCCAGGGTGTCAGCTTGCCCGATGGCAAGTGGGCCCCTGATGAAGTGGACCCCCTATATCAAGTGGGCCCCTGATGAAGTGGACCCCCTATATCAAGTGGGCCCCTGATGAAGTGGACCCCCTATATCAAGTGGGCCCCTGATGAAGTGGACCCCCTATATCAAGTGGGCCCCTGATGAAGTGGGCCCCCTATATCAAGTGGGCCCCTGATGAAGTGGGCCCCCTATATCAAGTGGGCCCCCTATATCAAGTGGGCCCCTGATGAAGTGGGCCCCCTATATCAAGTGGGCCCCCTATATCAAGTGGGCCCCTGATGAAGTGGACCCCTGATGAAGTGGACCCCCTATATCAAGTGGGCCCCTGATGAAGTGGACCCCCTATATCAAGTGGGCCCCCTATATCAAGTGGACCCCCTATATCAAGTGGACCCCCTATATCAAGTGGACCCCCTATATCAAGTGGGCCCCTGATGAAGTGGACCCCTGATGAAGTGGACCCCCTATATCAAGTGGACCCCCTATATCAAGTGGGCCCCTGATGAAGTGGACCCCCTATATCAAGTGGACCCCCTATATCAAGTGGACCCCCTATATCAAGTGGACCCCCTATATCAAGTGGGCCCCTGATGAAGTGGACCCCTGATGAAGTGGGCCCCCTATATCAAGTGGACCCCCTATATCAAGTGGACCCCCTATATCAAGTGGACCCCCTATATCAAGTGGGCCCCTGATGAAGTGGACCCCCTATATCAAGCGGACCCCCTATATCAAGTGGGCCCCCTATATCAAGTGGGCCCCCTATATCAAGTGGACCCCCTATATCAAGTGGGCCCCCTATATCAAGTGGGCCCCCTATATCAAGTGGGCCCCCTATATCAAGTGGACCCCCTATATCAAGTGGGCCCCCTATATCAAGTGGGCCCCCTATATATCAAGTGGGCCCCCTATATCAAGTGGACCCCCTATATCAAGTGGGCCCCCTATATCAAGTGGGCCCCCTATATCAAGTGGACCCCCTATATATCAAGTGGGCCCCCTATATATCAAGTGGACCCCCTATATCAAGTGGACCCCCTATATCAAGTGGACCCCCTATATCAAGTGGGCCCCTGATGAAGTGGACCCCTGATGAAGTGGACCCCCTATATCAAGTGGGCCCCTATATCAAGTGGACCCCCTATATATCAAGTGGGCCCCCTATATATCAAGTGGACCCCCTATATCAAGTGGACCCCCTATATCAAGTGGGCCCCTGATGAAGTGGACCCCTGATGAAGTGGACCCCCTATATCAAGTGGACCCCCTATATATCAAGTGGGCCCCCTATATATCAAGTGGACCCCTATATCAAGTGGACCCCTTATATCAAGTGGACCCCCTATATCAAGTGGACCCCTATATCAAGTGGACCCCCTATATCAAGTGGGCCCCTGATGAAGTGGACCCCTGATGAAGTGGACCCCCTATATCAAGTGGGCCCCCTATATCAAGTGGACCCCCTATATCAAGTGGGCCCCCCTATATCAAGTGGGCCCCCTATATCAAGTGGACCCCCTATATATCAAGTGGACCCCCTATATATCAAGTGGGCCCCCTATATCAAGTGGCCCCTGATGAAGTGGACCCCCTATATATCAAGTGGGCCCCCTATATCAAGTGGACCCCCTGTCTCCTGGCAACCAATATTTTTAGACCCAGTCCGCCACTGTGTGTGAGTGTCTGTGTAAGTGTCTGTGTAAGTGTGTGTGTGAGCCGAGAATCTCCCCGCTCCACACGATCCTCTCGCCGACCTCTCCTTAATTAAAGGAGAACCCAAACTTCTTGCAGGACCCCGATGTTGTTTTTTTGCACCCCCCCCCCCCACCCCCCCCCACCCCCACCACCATCACACCAACAACGCACACGCCCGCTTACTCCGGCTACTGAGTGGAAATTAACCAGGTCTCTGCTGCGACTTGATCGCCGGGTTCCCCCATAGATCTCCCGCGGGCTGGAGATAAAATTACACATAGACCCAGACAGGACGAAACAAGGGTCGCTCCCCGCTTCCTCCAGGCACCTTTTTATTCTTTCAAGCAGATGCATATTTTATTTAGGCATTAACTATCAAAGCACGCGTACGTTGGATTTCAACAAGATACAACTATTTAATGAAAAAGATACAAATCACCAAAATAATTCGAGTGATATTGCCTTCCTGTATTTACACAACGTTGATTTTACACAGAGTACGGAAAAACAGAAACATAGCGCGCACACACACACATACACACATACACACACACACACACACACACACACATACACACACAACACACGCACACCACACACACACACACACACACACATACACACACACACACACACACACACACACACACACACATATATATATAAGCATTTAACTATCAACACATGCTTACGTTGGATTTCAACAAGATACAACAATCAATTAAAAAAAAACAAATCACCGAAATAATTCTATTCAAAATAATACTGTATATCTGCTCAACATTGCTTTACAGATACATATCAGAAACCCAG